>JAGFMF010011752.1:16496958-16533143 GCA_019455555.1 Galemys pyrenaicus | reverse complement strand
CTCTCTCTCTCTCTCTCTCTCTCTCTCTCTCTCTCTCTCTCTCTCTCTCTCTCTCTCTCTCTCTCTCTCTCTCTCTCTCTCTCTCTCTCTCTCTCAGCAGTTTCTTCCTCAATACATTCTTTGGGTCATTTCATTGAGAAAGAAAAGGTAAGTTAAATAACTGTGCTCAAACCATATCTTGAACTGTAACATCTTTCTCAATTATGATTTGAAATACAAGGTCAACCATTAATCTAGCTAACCAAGATAGAACCAGGAAGGCATCCAACTTTCCCTCTCATTCAACTGGTCACCAAACTTTGCCAATTTGCTCTCTAAAACATATAACTAAGGAACAGAGCTCTTGAGGGACGAATTAATATCAAACTCAATTTGTAACAATTTGGCAACCTCAGGGGAAACATTATATGTAACTTTAAATAAGCAAAACCTTGATAGGTAACTATTTTGTTAAGACTGAATTCAAGGGAAAACCAAAAACCTTTCTTATTCCTTTCAGCAAAATCCTAACTGTTCTTGATTAATAAAGAAAGGAGTTGGTATACAGTTTGCACAGTAAGCACTTAAGAGATACTTAAATATGACAGAGCCAAAAAACAGAAAAATGAAGTAAAAACATTCTTGGGGACTGCCACCAAGTTGAGGCTAGGACTAAGCTGCTGTGGTCATACTTGCAGTCAATGTAGGAAGGCTCTGACTGCCACTTAATGAGGAATGCAGACTGTAGAAAGCCAGAGAGTTCTGAAAAATAAATCCTTAAGATTTCCACATCACCAATGTATAACAAAAACTTTCCACTGGTTTCTAGCACTATGGTAAGAAAAAGTTAGAATATATTCAACAAGGACAGCTTTGTACTATTCTTATAGTGGGTTTCCATTGGTAAACCTTGAATTTCAGATACTGATACAATATGTAGCAAAATGAGGGGTGGATAAATATTATGATATATAGAATTAATAATTCTACACAATTGGTCTGTAGAAACTTGTTCATTCCAATCTTTGCAAATGGTTCACTATGCCTAAAAGCATAGTATTTTATTCCTGAAAAACACAGTTCTCTCCCTATAATAGCACCCAACACTATCATACCAATTAATGTGTCTTTAAAAATTATCCTAACCTTGAATGTTCTTGCATATTGGCTACAGTTTATTTTCATAGTATTTCTCTCAAACAACTTTTAAAGTTCTTATTTAAAACTTATTTGTTAAAGTCCAGTAGGCAGTTACTAAGATACAGTAATTATAACAATTATCTCAAATCATAATTCCTAAGTAATCTACAAAACTTTCTTTAAATATTTGTTCCTGGACCTCCTGGTGGCATAGTGGTTAAATTCTCAGCACTATTAAACTATTAAGCCACTACAGCATGAGTTTGATTCTAGGCCAGGGAGCTAACCCACATATGGTGCAGCAGACATCTCCTGTCTCACCTGCTGCTTTCCTCAGTAGCGTATTTCAGTACATCTGCCTGTTCTGCTCACCCCACTCTGTTTCTGGTGAATCCTCTTACCCCCTGACCTCTGGCCTATCCTACAGTTCTTGTATGAATAAAAAAAAAAAAAAAAACTTTAAAAAATATAAATATTTGTTCTTGAGGCACAAGGGTAAATGGGGTTATGTGACTATAAAAAGACAAAATGAGGGATGTTTGGGTGAGGAAAACAGTATGTATTTCAATTGTGGACACACAAACCTATACATATGATAAAATTGCATCAAACTAAATACACATACTTATACACACCTAAACAGACAGACAAGTAAAACTGGGAAAACTTAATATGACCAGTAGATTGTACCAGTATCAATATCTTAGTGTTGTTCTACAAGATGTTACCACTGAGAAAGCGGGAGAAACTGTACAGGGAATCTTTGTGTTATTTTAAAAAATTGCATGTAAGTCTACAAATGATCTCAAAATTAAAAATTTAAAACTATCATTTTTCTATTTTTTTTCAAAAGTACGTTTTACCATCTAAACATGATCAATCCCTCCATCATTTTTCTTTTGCTGTAAAAGTTAATGTACATAATTACACATCTCACTAGAAAACAGAAAGGAGTCTGCCTATCTCCTGATAAAGGGATGGACATTTAATGGAATGAAATTCAAAAGAGTATAGAAAAAGGAATATAGATATTGATAACAGAACAAATGCTTTTTAAACTATGATAAAAATCATTTGATTTTTAAAAGGTGCTTTTTTAATCTAAAATACCATTTATGGATTCAGTGACAATCTTTATATTCACAACAAAAACTGTTAATATGGCTTTTAATTGTTTTGCTATTACTGTAATTAGCCTTTGTAAATATCTTTCTGAAAACGAAAGTAGTAATGGTCTAAAAATATAGCTTCATTGTATAGCAGTAGGGCTAATTACAGGGACATTTAGAAAAAATTTGGTAAGTATATTTGTATTTGATAGTCCTCTTCACTACTAAATATTAAAATGCATCTACATACTACATTTAATATAAAAACACAAATAATGAGATGCATTTCACTAAGTAACATAATGTTCTATGTGGATACTTTTAATTAGTTGTTAAATTTTTGCAATTTTCGTTTTGTATTTTATAGCCAGTAGCTTTTGAAATTAAGGGCAAGAGGAGGGGAGGATTTCAATAATTTTCAGAGAATTCTGGTCTCATGTACCCTAGATATTGTACACATATATTATAACGAATAAAACAGACCTGAGTTTAAGGATGATAAAACGTGTAATTCACTTTAAGAAAGTGGAGTGATGTGGTATGATTAGGGAATTGGTACATTTAATTGCTTTCCCACAGCCAAGAAATTGGTTTTTCAAGGTATAGTAGAAAAAACTAACCTCAGCATGTGGGCAGCATTGAAGACCACATCAAACTCCGTGCTGTCCAGTTCAGCTGCTTTTTTTGCCATCTCAGCTGCTTCTATGAGGCGAGCTTCTTCCAGAAGAAATTGACCTGTAAGTTTGAAAGCAAGTGAACTTCAACTTGGAAAATGATCCCCCTACCAAAACAATAAAGCCGATACAGAGAAAAGGCAAAGAGCAAAGGTGAAAGTGCTATGAAGCTAAGATTTATGTATACTCATCATCAAGCTAGAGTTTACATGTCTTTCCTTTAATTGTGGGACTATAGCAGGACATTAAAAAGCAATACGAAACACCTCTACAGACTACTGAAACAATAAATAAAACTAAATATTTAACAGATATTAAAAGTTTGAGCTGATTTGATTTTGATTATTGGTCCTTTAAGTGTTCTCTCTCTTGATATATACAAACAGGAATCCATAATGAAATGTTTACTTCTTATATTTACGTAAACATTAAATTTTTTAAATTTAATCCGATTGACTAATAAACAATAAATACTGAGTTCAGATTCATGAGATTACTTTCAGGTCACCTTAAGGTTAGAACCACAAAATTCTTTTAAACTGTCTCTCAAGAATTGCTATACACTATCCAAAAGACAGCTTGCAAAGGTAAAGAAAACAAAAGTTGGACCCAATTTTAAGGCTGTGAAATGCAAACCGAGAGAAGAGACGGCATTTTTATAACTAGGGATTTACTTACAGCAAAAGCAATGATGTTAAGTATTATCTCAAATGTTTATTTAAATGAAAACCAAATCAAGGGGTAACAGAGGTTGCTGAAACCTTCCATGCCACTGCAGGGCTTGTAGAGTTGTGGTTTAATGAATATTTCTTCTACTTTGGGTTTCCTGCTTGTTCAAGACTTTGACAATACTAAAATAGTTACAAAAAATGATTTGCAAATCATGAGCTACACGAAAAAACACTTTAAAGGGGTAAATCCTTTCTAGCAGCTGTTGATACAGTCTTTTATAGATTGTTTAATTACTATTACAAGTTGTCATCTAATGCAAAAGAGCTAGACCTTAAAATACAAGGGGATATTTTTGTTTTAAGATTTATAAAACCTCAGTCACTGCTGATATTTAAGCATTTCCAAACTTCAGTTGGTAAAGACTGGTGAAAGAAAAGTGTAGGAGTTCAAGACTTGCACAAGGGCAAAGCCTTCAAGCTTTGTCAGTTGCAAACACATCGTTAATGTTCGACAATAACAAAACAGGAGTAACATTAGGCAATTGTATAAAATTAAATACATAATTTTATTTATACTTTTAAAATGCTTCATTGTTTTAAGTGAGCTTTGTCGTGTAACATGCTTTATAACAGCTTGCAAAGTTTCCAAACTGCATGAAACACAATTTTTAGTGTTCTAAATAGTAGTAAACAATTCCCTTATGATCATTTCATGACAGTAGAATTCACTCAATACATTAACATTCAGAAAAACAATATCACAACACATTAGTTCAGTATTTGCATAATTCTCCCCCTTCTGTTTTCAACAGGCCATATATCTCAAAAGTGCAGGCCTAGTGTTCTGCTATGATAAAGGCATAAAATATTATGGAGTATACATTGTGTAGAACTTTATATAAGTGAATTTGAAAATCTGGGCCCAATCTGAAAGTGAATTATTTTTCTGCTGTGTCATATAATGATATTTTTAAAAATATAATCTACAATGGATGAAAAATAGAGCCATGTGCATTTTAAATACCTATAGCCAACATATAAAATATGCCAGGTTTCTTTTTAGTCACTATCCAAAGAACCTAAATTGATATGTTACTGGGGAATAATAAATCCCCAAATTTGCTGTTACTCCAGTAAGATTTTATCTCAAAATCACTCTTTTTCAATCTACTTCATCTTTATTTTCTCTCCAAACACAGGTTCTAACCATTAAGAGCTTCTGTCACTTCCCTTAATGTATCCTGTTGCTTCACATCTTTATTTGTCTTAAAAATCATCTAAGTTTTCTCTACTTGATTCCACCCCAATCTCCAGTCCTGTCTTGTCTACTACCGATTGTGAGTGAACGTCTTTCATTTTTTTTTTGCCCTGAAACATTTCCTTCTCAGTAAGTCCTTTTTTAAATCAATTCCCAAATGTTAAGAGTTGCTTATAATTTAAATTCACTATCATTTAACTAGACTAGAATACTTTAAAACATAAAAGGGGAATGGTGATATAAATTATGCTGGAAAAGAGGCATATAAGTCAGAATTATCCCAATACAGCCATCCCACTCATAGCATTGTGTCAAGCTATGGATCTCCATCGTTTCATCTTTTTCAGTATTGAGAAGTGAGCTGTTTTATACAATAAAGCATTTATATTATCGTTAGGAGAAATGATCCACATTAATAAGTTGACCACAGGTGCTCTTCAGTGAAGAACATGAAGGCCTATTGTGGAGCCCACCAAGACTGAGATAGACACCCAGGTTTGGTCAGAAGTAGTCACAGGGGCTCAGATATTGAGGGTAGACCATAAGATGGAACCAGGAAACTGTAAAGGGAGAGGAAGGAAAAAAAGCAAGAAAACTTGGAAAAGGCAAGCAGTTCAGGGATCCATCCATCTTGGTCGATTGTTCAAGGCCTGAAAATGTCAGTTTCCTCAGTGGTTTCTCAGGCTCTAGTGCACATAAGAATCATCTGGAAGACTTGAAAAAACAGAGCCAGACAATATCCCCAGAATTGCAGATTCAGTGGTGTAGGGTTAGAGGTCTTTCCACACTCCCACCACTGCGATGATGAACACCTGCGGTACTGCAAGCATTCCAGGGTGGGCATGTGCCAAGTGAGTGCACCTGAGTTTGACATGAGCATAAATGGGCAGCATCATGAGGACCGACAGTACTGACCAATGTGAGCAGCAGCAGTAGAAAGCAGCCAAAAGGGTGAGATGCGCTGAGGGCTGGGAGGCCTGCCAGCCTCCTGGCCCCCCGGCACCCATGCCTGTCATGTACCTGGCCACCTCTACTAATAAAAGCATGAAAAGCCGCCGAGGGCTCCAAGACTCCCTGACCCATCTGCTAAGAACCATCCTGAAACTTGCTCCTGTGCCACCCTTCCTGGCCACTACAAGTGGGTTTGGAGTAGAACCAGTGACAGAGAGTTTCAAGAAGTTCCCAGCTGATCCTGATGCTCTAATTGTGCCCACAGCTTAAGAACAAGACTTTATAGGAACAACAAAATAATTATTTTGCACCATATTCTATAATCTACTAGTTAGACTGAGGTCTTTTGGCTAATCAGCTATATGTGTCACATGCCTTTCTCTATATATTGCGGATATAATGAACAACCAGGTTACATACATATATGTGTAGCAAGAAAGACATACTAAGTAGAAGCTTACTGTTCAAAACCCTTAAAATGAGATTTAAGAGTTTCATCCCTCACACACAGAATATATTTCTGAGAAATCACTTCTCTTTCACATAGACTAGGCAAACACATTCTTTGGTAATTGAGTAGGATTACAAATAAAGAATCCACAAAAATCTTAAGTAAAATACATTTTATTCTCATGTGTATTTCATTACCACACTAAATCATTATTTCTCTGGTTTGTAATTTGTCTTACCCAAGTTAATTATCATCTTATTTGTCTCCAAAAGAAGAAAAAAATGAGATGAGAAATTGTTCAGGAAAAAAGTCACTTCAATAAAGAAAAATACAAGAAACTACAAAAAATTAAATGTTCTCTAGCGATCCATATACAAACAGTTATGTCTCCCCACAGGCTTAAAAGAAGAGTGGGAAACACAGTTGACAGTTCTGGATCAGCTGTTTCAACATCAGAGTCATACCATTTCTTCTCTGGGCAATCCTCTGCCTGAACCATTTAAATGACTTGGTAGATTTTTACCAGCATTTCAATATGAGAAGCTAGTGAAGATCAATCCTGCATTAATTCCATGACTTAAAAGCTGTCTGAAAGGTAGAAATCCATAACAATTTAAGCTGGCCTTAAGCCAGAGGCTCAAATACTGCTTTGTAAAAGTCCTACATATAAACTTTCTAGATTAGTTGGGTCTGGCATTTCTTACTAAAATACCATGAAAAATTCACTTGTACATTCAATGCAACTAAATTAAGGAACTAAAACAATCTGTAGTAGGTGTCATGATGATACAATTTTCTTTAGGAAAAACCACTCATACACAGCTTTAAAAATGTTCTAAGGCAAATCAAAACCTTATTTTAAAAATAACTAGAACACAGTATTTGCATTAAAATGGTTTCTCCTGGTAGATAACATCAAATCATTAAAATATATACAGAATCATATAACTTCTGTTGTTATCATCCTGTTGCAAACCATAGTTTCACCCTGGATTCAGCAATGACTTTCTAATCATTGTGGATATTTCTGCTCTTGACCCTAGAGGATATTCTCAACAAAGCAGTCAGAGCAGATATGTTAAAATGAAAGTCCATGTTGAACAATGGGTGCTTTGGTCATGGGAGCGCTACAGTCACATTACCAAAAGGAGAGGGGTCTTATTTATATTTCCAAAATACATAAGCAACATTAACTCAACTTAAAAAAAAAGTTTTAAAAAATGAAACTCAGATCTGTCATTCAACAGTTGATTGAGGGAAAGCAAAAGTCCTTATAATTGATGACACAGGATGAAGTGACCAGCACAAGGCACCACTCCCTCCACCCTTCCCCCACCCCAAAACCCTGCCTCTCTAATCTCCTCTCCTTTATCTCCTGTACTCTCCCTCTTGGTCACATAATCAGCCTACATTGGCCTGTTGCTATTGGTTTAACACATTGGAAAAACAAAGGCTCATGCTTCATTCTTTTGATTTGTCATCCACTCCATCTGGAATGTTCTTCCCCCAGATACCACAGTGGTTCACTGTCTTCTTCGTTTTATACATTGTTGTGATTCAATTAATATATATTCAATGATAGAACTGAATAATTAAAACATATCACTTAGGGATATGTGATACCTGTTTATCTGCAAGAGCAAGTTAGAACCTAGCCAGAAAAACTCACCAGATACATATCCAATCACATCTCACATTTCAGTGATTTTAGGTAGGGCTGCAGTGAATGGTCACATGTGCTGTGCTACACAGTTCCAAAGGCTGTCATTCATGGGGAATAAACTTGCCTTCTGGACTTATGCAATATGGCATCCCCAGTTTTAGATTTCTGAATTTCCCTTAGGATGTTATAAATAACCCAGACATTCATCACACTTTCAAAGATATTTTAATTCCAGAACAGTTCAAATTATGCAATTTGGCTAAAATGATATTCTATTGTTCTATGGATTTAATTCAAAAGTCTGAAAGGGGGTAGGAGAAAGAAACTCTACGTAGAGGAGTCCGGCAAGATGGTAATGAATGAAGACTCGGGGCTTGCCTCCTCTACTATAAAAATACACCTAAACCAGACAATCAGCCCTCAATGGCTAATGGGTGACTACTGAATACACCAAGAGCTACAGCACGAGAGGGATGAAAAGAATGTATTTGGAGTGATTCTGGTATTGTAAAACTGATGGAAGGGGTGACTGCCATATGGAGAACCTCTGTAGCTGTTCATTCAGGGGCACGTGCCCATATTGTAGTCCCTGACACTCAGGATCTAATAACGTATCTGGAGTTGTACAGAGTGTGCATTACAAGGGTAAGGGCACACAGTGGTGATTACAGGCTAGAGGTTGTAACTCCCAAAGAAGAATAGCTCAAGCCAGAAATGGCAGGGAGATCTAGAACTGATCACATGTGTTTTCTCACAGAACAAGCTATTATTTGTAGCCTTTGGTTTTGACATGTAGAACACACGTCTTACCCAGGGTTAAAATCCAGAAAATAACTAAACACGCTCATTAGCAAGAGTCTGAAGCACCTGGATGTTAACAGGAGTAAGTACCCTGGGGTAATGCTCCCCACTCATAAGAGAGACAATTCCGGGCTTATGAGCTGATCACAATTATAATCCCCACCCACCATATCAGGTCTAATGCTCAACACAGCTCAGAGACTGAAGCAGGAACAAGATGGTTCCAGATGTTTTGGCTAAGGAGTCAGTCAAGGGAAAAGAATCACAGCAGATTTCCACTACACAGCTTGGGTACCCGCTGTACTGTAGGAACCTTGAACTCTGGCTGCACTGGAGGTGACCTTTCAGTACCCAACTAACACAGTTCCTACCTGTGGGCCCTCATTGGCACCAGTGCCATCTTAACAGGTGCAGAGGAATGGTGTGATATAAAACCAATTTATGAAGATCCTTCTTGCTATAATAAATAGGAATAAATAGGAATCTCCCCATTATTCATAAAAACTAAAAATGAAGAGACAGAAGAACATACTACAAAAGTGTGGAACATAAAAACCCAACACAAGAAGTATCTTAGTCTTATAAACTAAGAATCTGTCTGATGAGGAGTTTAAGGTAACAGTTATAACCACACCTATCAGATTAAGAATGGATGATCAAAAACATGAACACAAAAAAATATAACACTACAAAGGAATTAATGGACCTGAAGAATATGAAAATGGAATTAAAAAATATGTAGAAGGCCTCAACAGAAGTCAAACACGAGTGATGGAAACAGTGAACATGAATGCACAGTGGTGGAACACAAGTAGAACAAGAAAAACATAAGAGAATTTAAAAGTGAAAAGAGTGTAGGATCTCTTTGGGATAACCTAAGGAGGAACAATAGCCACATCATGGGGGTTCCAAAAGGAGATGAGAAACAGAAAGGCATAGAAAATTTACTTAAAGAAATAATTGCAGAGAACCACCTCAATCTAGGGAACAAAACCAGACCAGACATCTTGATCCAAGAGGCTTAAAGAGTTCCAAACAAAACAATACCAGACAGACATACTCCAAAACACATTGTAATTAAACTGTTGAAAGCAATGGCAAGGAAAGCAGCAGCTATGGGTTAATGTAGCCAATCCAAGAAATGCAAATTGTGCCTAGTATAAATAAGACATGATACTTTCAGAAGGAGATGAAAAGATAAATGCAACATTTATTCTTAAAACAGTTTCTAGTAGAGGAAAAAAAGATTATGGAGCTAGTTTAATGATAAAATGGATACAAATTTGAAAAATTATGTATAAGGTACCTCAGGCCTAGTGCAATATATCTGGATGGCAGTGAATTTTTGTTTGGGTTTGTTCCACTTATAATTAAAGTTGCAGCCAGATTGTTTGGGAAAAAAACAAGAAGAAGAAATATTATTATCATGCTAGAAGCAACTGTCCATACTGGGGTCTTTTTCAAAGACTGCGAGTGGGAAAAAGTCACAGTGAAAGTATTTGAGCTGCCTGTTCTTGGTAACAAGATGAGTAAGTGGGCACAGTGAACTGAGGCAAGTAGAAGAGGTAAGAAACACTTTCCTGGGCCCTCCCTGGTGGCTCAGGGGTTAAAGACACAGTGCTATCAAGTTACCACCAGCCATTGCAGCATGAGTTTGATTTCTGGCCAGGGAGCTAACCCACAGGGCAAGCAAGTTCATTTTGTTAGACAGTATTGTACAGTCTTATTGTACAAGGCAGCTGGAAGGAATGAAGAGGAAAAGAGAAGGACTCAAACACAGAGCTGCAGTCACTGAAGAAAGGACTATGCCTCTGAGACTCAATTACAGTGATAAGGAGAACAGAAAAAGGAGGGTCCTAAATGCTGGCATCGTCTTGCTTGGGGAGAGCTCAGGCTCTTCTAGCACTCCCACACCATCTCAGCAGACATTTCTGAGGTCTTCATTTACTGACATGCCCACTGAGGCAGAGGAATTAATGGCAGGGTACTAAAACTTTTAGAACAATTGCTTTAATTAAGAGGGAGGCAGAATCCAAACAAAAATCTCAAAGTGCATTCAATTGCTAATCAAAATAGCTAAGACTGAAACAACAGAATCACTTTTTCTTTCCCTCCTCATTTCCCTCCCTAGTTCCCAATATTTGGTACTTACAATCCTCAGTCTTTTTACAAGCAATTATTCCCTTTACTCTAGTTTTTGAACACTGACAAATAAAGATACCCCTTTTCCCTATTTATAGGTTTATATTCTTTCTCCCTTCCCCAAATTTCTTTCTCTTATCTTATTTATATACCTACTCAAAATTTCTCTTACATAATCTTTCTCTAAAGTAATATTATGGTTTCTATCATAATCTTAAAAAAATAAAGAACCACTGTTATACCTTACTAAACATATATGCTGAGTTATTTTATAAACTGTAAATAAATCCTCACAACTTGAGACTGTAGCAAACATCTTCAATTAAGACAATGAGCAGCAAAGAGCTTGGCAGAAGGCAGACCATGTTCAGGGACATAATCAGCAGTAGGACTGGGGGTGCCTCATTTCAAAATCTATGATCCACTGTCCAAATGCCACAGAGCTCCCATGTTCGATTACTTATCTCGCTTTATCACTTGAATCCCATACACAGACGGCTTGAAAGGAAAATATCTAAGTTCTTATATACCGTATAATATTACTGTTCAGTCTTTCTTTTCTTTTTAAAGAAATTTCATAAAATCTTGGTGCTATGGGTCTGAATGTTTGTGTCTTCCCCAAGACCATACATTGAAATCCTAACTCCAAAAGCGATGGTATGGAGGTAAGATCCTTCAGGAAGTGATCTCTGAGGTAATGAGGTAATGAGGGCAGAGTTCTCATGAAGTGCCCCTTCATAAAGGAGGTCCTAGAGAGATGAGTCATCTCTTCTACTAGGTGAGGATACGAGGAAACATCCACAACGCAGAAGAGGGTTCTTACCTGACCCTGCTGACCCCCTGATCTAGACTGTGCTGCCAGCCTTCATTTATAAGCTACACAATCTGTGATAGTTTGTTATATAGCACACTGATTACACTAAGGTAGTAGATGAGAATGGACATTTCTTTAGAATCTCAGAAGTACAGTATACCAGCATTTGACATGAGGCAATGTGAACTCTTGAGAGCTTAAGACGCTAAGTGGACATTTGCATGACTGATGTCAGGCTGGGGAACAGTTGATTATTATCACCACAATCAATCAGTTTTAAAGTACATTTTATAGAAGATGCTTAAAAGGCTTAAAGTATATACTATACAGGGGACTCCCTGGTGGCGCAAGGGGTTGGAGCGCAGCACCATGAAGCTATCCGCAACTACTGGAGCACTAGTTCAATCACTGGCCAGGGAGGTGACCCACATGGTGGAGCAGACCTCTTCTGTCTCACTGGCTGCTCCCCTCAGCAGTAGGTCCACCTGTTCTGCTCCCCACTCTGTCTCTGGTGACTCCAGTCACCCCCACACCTCTGACCTGTACCCTAGTTCTTGTATCCATAATCTTTTTTAAAAAGTATATACTCTATAGTTATTATATAACTGACATATATAAGAGTTTCAGCTTTATTGTGAAAATTAAAATTTTATATGAATTCTCATAATTTGGCCAGTATTTTATATTGCATTATGACAAATTATTATGAATAATAACTTGTCATTATGACTATTACAGTATTATGGTTTATTTCTGAAAGATCTTAAGTTGTGGATACAAAATAATAATGCACATATACAAAATTCTAAATAATTCTTTCTCTTCAAAAGAAATTCAGGGGCCTCCCTGGTAGAACAGTGAGTTAAGCAACACACTATGAAGCAAATCATAGCCACTGCAGCATGAGTTCGATCCCTACCTCTGGCCAGGGAGGGGACCCCATGGTGGAGCAGACCTCTCCTGCCTCACCCACTGCTCCCCTCAGCAGTGTGTTTCAGTCAGTCAGCCTGTTCTGTTCACAGCTCTGTCTCTGGTAAATCTTCTCACCTCCCGGGACTCTGGCCTGTACATGCATGCATGCATGCATGCATAAATAAATAAATCTATTTTTAAAAAAGAAATTCAACAGAACTAAAAGTGGAATGGATATCATAAATGTATGAATTTCATAAAGATTTCTCCCTATTTCAAGTCCTTTATGTCTTCAAAATAAATTGAAAAAAATTATCATTTGATGAAATTTAAATGTGAAATGAATTGTCCATGCTTTATAAGTTAAGTGAAAAAATGACTTCAGTCTCTGAAAGCCCACAGTGATAAAAGGGGGCTGATTTCCAACTTTCAGTGTCCTTGATACAAATTGTATCATCTACTGACAGAGCATCCATGGATGAAAAATATCTGTTCACCTCTCAAATTGAGATGAGAAGATGACAGAGCAGCACAGTGGTTGGGGGTACAACATTAGTTCAAATGCTGCCTCTACTATTAATTGGCACTGAAAACTTCGTGACTTTACTTTCCTCATCTGAAAAATGGAGACTGTCAGCTAACCTCCTTCTCCCTACTTGGTTTTTGCAGGGACTAACTGAATTCCAATATGTGAATTCTCAGGATGCAAATGTACTTAGTAAATGTTTATGCTGTTATTGCATGTGATGAATTTATCATGCAAATATGAATTCAATGGGGGAAATCACACAAGATCCCTTTCTCTTATTTTTATTTCTTTCTCACTTAATTTTTATGTCTTAAACTTTACATATTGAGTTCTGTTAAATAATCTTGATTGGTTATTGTAATAACGTGTCCATTATAGAAAACATAAAATAAATGGCAACCATTAAGCTTGCTGCTTTTCCAACCTTGCCTAAAAAATAGTTGCAGGAGTTCAACAGCTAAAACTTCCATTCTTAATATTTTCATGCTGTTTTGTTTTACTTTTGCTTTTTTAAGACATGGTTATTTTGCTGAATTTAATCATACTTCATGTACAATAGCATTTATGTTTCCATTATATAGTCTTTACAAATTTAAGGATCATAATATTTCATCTAGTGGGAATAATCCTAATTTAGTTAATAATTTCCCTTTTTCAGGCACACCAATGTTTCTCCATTTTTGCTTCTAATAAATAGCAATGGTGTGATCCAATTTTACTATCTCTTTGTTCAGCTTAAACACAGGAAAAGAATTTTTTCTTAAGTTAGATCATCAAGAGAAGAATTACTGAAAATAAGCAATAGAGCAGTTTAAGGTAATTATTATTTGAATTTCTTTGATTTCTAATGAAGCTGCATATTTACCTATCTTTTAAAATGTGCTATTTCCTCTTTTGGAAATTATTTGTTCAGATCCCACAGTCTTTGTAGTCAGTCTATTTTATTTATAGTGTCACAGAGTTTCTCATGTCTTAAACAGACTGATCAGCATGATGAATTTTGCTTTTATAGAAATAATTTATCTTTTTATGACTACTGTTTGTTCTTCAACTGTATTTCTTTTTTAAAGTAAAATTTTTTATTTTGTTCTTTGAGTGTAAATTTAGAGAATACCTTCATATTTTTCTCATGTTATTCCTAAAGGACTTTAGAAAATATATCACATAACATACACATAGGTGTGAAATGAAATTAACTTATTAAGGATTTTAAAAGTGTCATAGGTAAGAAATTAAAAGTCTGGAACAACATTTAGAAAAATTCAGTTCCAATTAAGCATTTGTGATCTGCCTGTGCTGTACTTAGAACAATGAAGGAACACTACATAATCATAACTTTTAAGAACGTTTTGGTTTTATGCATTAAACATAATTGTAATCTGAATGTTATTATGCACTGACTCACCAAAAAAAATGTATTTCATTTTCAGTCAAACAAATAGCATTATATAGTTAATTTTTAATTAAAAAAATTACACTTGCTGTTTCTGAATTAATTAAAAATGTAATTTTACCAGACAGCCCACCTTAGCTCACCACCACCTTCTATCAAGTTTTAGTTATGAAAAATAAAAAGTAACCATACAACTCTCACCAACTCAACCCATTATATATTTTCAAATTAGAGTTCACTGATAAAATATCAAGCCTAATATTTTAACAATTTCCTCAACTACCTGCATTTCAAAATAAAATGTAATAGTATTTAACTATTTTGTATATAACATATAACAGACTATAACATAACAACAATATGAATACAAAACTATAGGTATGATATTCTAGTATAAAGTTCTGGACTTTAAAGTTAAAAAACTATACTTTGTAAGTTTTCTCTAACCAGGTATTTTGAGAATTTTTGATCCATAAAGATACTTAAAAATCCTGACCTTTCATTATCTCGATCAAATATAGTTTCGGTTCATTCTTACCTCAGAGGGGTTAGGTGATGTTTGAAAAAAGAACAGTAAAGAGTTTGATAAGAGTTTAAAAAGATAGTAAAGAGTTTGATAACTGTAGTAAGCCATTTTTAAGATGCTAAAATTGAAAGTAGACTCAAATAAAAAGAATGGTTCATCTATTAACTGTCTTTTTTAAATTCTATACTATTCTGTGGGCCCAAGAGGGAAAATTATAAGAATGATCCTCAGTGTAAGAAATGATCTATTTGTCTATAGGCCATCCTTCCCTATTCCGAATGACTGAACTCTGTTTAAAACCTGTATAAACCCACACTTGAACGACATCTTGTGTCTCATTTCATAACCTCATGGATCTGATAATTTGGATATTCTTCTATGAAACCTGGATGTACTTTCTCATAGCTTCTAGCTATGTCCTAGTTCTGCTTTGAACTATTCCCCAGACACATATTATACCTGCTGCCTTAAGCATTTTCCTTGATTTAATGTTCTGCATTGTACCCTCTTCGTTTCTATACTTTTGTCTAGTGAGTTTTTACTCAATGTTCAAATAGAGCTCACACGTAAGTTCATCAGGCACAATTTTCCTTCATCTTAGACCCTTAATTATACTGTGTCTTCTTTATGAAGCTGGTCATAATTAAATCACTAATTTGTGCCTCCCTCATCAGTTTTCATGCTCCCTAGAGCCTGTCTTATTTCCTAATGTGTTCCTAAAACTGGTATACTACTCAGTCAATACAGGTCTGGACACTGGAGGTAAGAGATTCAAGAGTTGTCACTGTACAGTTGAACCCTTGGAAATGAACATCGCACAATGAAATTCTCAAAAATAAAGAGAACATGCTGAAGATATTACTCGTAGAAACACATAGTTAAGAGGTAGAAGAAAGAAGAAACTACCTAAGGTCTGCATCAGAGTACCTCTTTCGACTCAACAGCATCTGTGATAAATTCCTCCCTTTTAAATTTTTATGCTTTTGTCCTTGATGGCCAACTAATTCAAGTCATAAAACTAATGAATTCAAAATACAAATAACTGATAATACATTCAAATACTGCCTTCTTATACCATTATACCCAATATAAATTTCTATGATTCTCTGCCCAGTCTCATCTGGATGGTATTTTACAAGTCACCTATATCTTCAACAAGCTAATCAAAAGCACATAGTCACCAGGAGAATGAATTTTCATTAGAGCAAAACTCACCCAACTCTGGCATTTTCATTAGCATTTGTAAAAGCATTAAAATAAAGATCAAAAATAACATGTATATTTCATTTAAACATTTATTCTTAAGCTAAGAAGTGCTACTATTCATTCTATCTATGGATATAAATACCCTAATAATATCCATAACTAGTAAGTTGGTAAAGATCTGATATGAAATTCATAGTATTTACCTTCTAGACAGAAGTAATAAGATTTCTAACAGAACAAACTTTCAATTTTAGAATCAACATCCAATTCTAATAGAGAATATTCCTGAGTTCAACCATTATTTCTTGCACATTACTCTGAGTATGACAAATATGCTAGAAGTTGATGGTGCAAAAATGGAAAGCAGGTCCTTCCTAATGTTACTTAGAATTTTCTAAAGAAAGTAAATGTATTATTTCAATCTATTTACATTCTCATAAACACTACCAACTCTCTGCCATTATCACCTGCTGCCCAAAACCCAGCAGTAGAGTTGCCCTTGCTCTATTCTGACCTTTCTAGAATTCTGCCTTCTCCACACTTCCTTTCGACTGCTTACAATAAAATACAAACTCCGTCTTCGCTTGCAAAGTCCCAAAGACTTTCCCTCTGCCTCCTCTGAAGTCTCATCTCCTCCCACTTCCTTATCTAGTTCAATAAGCACCAGTAATATTAGCCTTCTTTCTCTGCAATGAACACAATTTTCTTCTTGCCCCTGTCATATGAACTTTGTTTTTTCAGTGTGAAATGCCCTTACCTGGTTTTTAAAATAACTGGCTCATAGATTTCAAATGTTACCCCCTCAAAAATATTTTACTGATACTTGGTTTCAAGAAGTATCCCACTTCAGGGCCTCCCTGGTGGCGCAGTGGGTTAAGCAACGCACTATGAAGCAGACCCCAGTCACTGCAGCGTGAGTTTGATCCCTGCTGCTGGCCAAGGAAGTGATCCACATGGCGTGGCAGACCTCTCCTGCCTTGCCCGCTGCTGCCCTCAGCAGTGCATTTCCTGCATTTCCGTTGATCTGCCTATTCTGTTCCCCATTGTCTCTGGTGAATCCTCTCATCCCTCCCCCACCTCTGGCCTGTACCCCAGTTCTTGTATGCATAAATAAATAAATCTTAAAAAAAAAAGAAGTATCCCACTTCCTGCCTTATCATCTTCAAAAGATAATAATACTCTGCTTATTACCTATATAACACTACTTTATTTTTGAAACTTGCACCTAGTAGACATGTTATACACATCAATGAAAATAAAAATCCTAAGAATTTTAAGCTAAATCACTACTTAAATGAATCTGACATTTATAAACTCTGAACTGAGATTTCCCTGGTGGTGCAAGGGGTTAAGCACCACACTACGAAGCATTGCAGCCACTGCAGCACAGGTTTGATCCCTAGCCAGAAAGGTGACCCACGTGGCACAGCAGACCTCTCCTGTCTCACCCACTGCTCCCTTCAGCAGTATATTTCAGTCAATCTGCCTGTTCTGTTTCCCACTCTGTCTCTGGAGAATCCTCTCATTCCCTGCACCTCTGGCCTGTGCCCCAGTTCTCGTATGAATAAATAAACATAAACAGTTGTTTTGTTTGTTTTTTTTTAAATACCTTTGAACTGCAGGGCCTACTAATCATATCTATCTCACTCTCTACTCAACTACCTGTATGTCTATCTACCAATGCTATAAAAAGAACATAAAATGGAACATTATAGAAGAAACATCAGTGTCAATAATCAGGAACCCCAAATTTAGCTATCTATAACTAATTTTGGAACACTGACTTTATTTCTCTAGGCTTCAAACTCTTATAAGTAGAATAGAGGGGTTATATTAGATAATTCTAAAAGTATTTTCCAGCTTTGAAATTCAATCATTTCAAACATACTTTCCACAAATTAAAATCACTAATATCCCTTTCAATGTTCAGTGAGAAAGTTATATTGAACACTTAATTACAGGCTGCCTGTCTGCCTATAGATTATTACTCCGTAACTATTTCTTTTTGATGTCTCATCAGGAGTTCTTTCCATTTCCCACTTTAAAATAAAAATCATTTTTTGAGGAAAAACTTATTTTAAATTATTTCATAAGATAATATTGAATAATGCAGTCATTCCTCCTTCAAAGTAAGTGTATTTCTTGATGTGAAATACATACATACACACACACAGAGCAATATGACTAGGTTATAAAAAGAGATGAAATCTTGCCATATATAACAACGTGGAGGGAACTGAAGGGGACTAAGCTAAGTGAAATAAGTTAGAAGGAGAAACACAAAAGCCATATGATTTCACTCCTATGTGGGGATAAAGAAGGGGTTGAGGAGGGAGGAAGAACAGACAAAACTCAATAAAAGAAAACCTAGAAATCTGACTGAAGAATTGAGGCTACCATGGCTGTAAGGAGAAAGCAGGAAATTAAAGGAAGAAGATCCAGTGGTATAAAGTGGAGAATTATGAGTGCCTTGGTGGAAGATGTGGTGTGGTAACATACATCAGAATTTCCTTAAATTATGTATTATGCTGAAAACCAATGTTACCTCAATAAAACAGAAAATAAGTATTCTTCTATATGTATGTATGACAAATTTTTTTAAATTATGAGTACTACGAAGAATCAATATTCATTCCTATAATTATAGAACTGTTTTTATCACTGTTTTTCAAATAACTTAATAATAAACATTTGTTGTAGTTTCTGCTAAAACTAAATCAAAGAGTTTATCATGGGAAAAATAATCCCAAGCACCATCACTAGAAAAAAATATGTCAGAATTAGGATGTAACATAAAGATAATAATGATAATAAGAAAGGAGAAGTAGGTAAAGATGAATATGAGGACTAATTCTTAAACTAATGATATTTTTCAACTGCAACTCAATTGAAGCAATGATGATCTTTAAAGGGTAATGAAAGCTTTAAAATATACAATAAAATTATGGACAGCAAACTTTGAAGATGCAATAAGTAGAATGAGTTTGAAGTAAAGGAAATGTAGGCAGCAAGAGAGGAAAAAAAAAGTCAGACTTTGAAAATTGCAGTAAGAAGAGAAGGCCTCCTTTGGGCCTTGGGAGAAATAATAATGGAAATACTTCAATGCACAGTAGGGGTGCCCAAAATAGTATGAATGATAAAATTCTAACTTAAAATACTTTTTATAAGAAAACCTGTAAAAATAAAATGAATTCTATAGCAAACTTAAATTACTTGATTGCTATCTTAACATGGCAATCAAACTGCATTCTGAAAATCAGGAGTGGTTATGTGGTAAGTTACGTGAAATAACATCCTATATTAAGTTGGAAAGATAAAGCTTTACAACTCGAGATTTATAAACATATAAACACAATGTAAATAAACAAGTGGACTTGTGGTTAATTAAGGGAATCCTCTATTTCATTATTTCCATTTTCCACACTTATAACCTGTCACTGATTTATTTTTACTAGCTGGAAATTGGAAGAAGGATTAAGTATGACAAACAAAGTACCTTTATTTTCTCAAGATTTTATTTCTGTCCTCCTTGAAGTTTACTACTTGATAATAACTAACATATCCAAGCCAATAATGTTCAAAAAAAAACATTTCTTCTCCAAGCAATCAGCAAAGTAAATGCTTTTGTGACTCTTTGAAAGTCATTCCCCTGCAAATCTGGTGGAAATAAGCACATCTTACTCAACACTAAACCAGCTACATACTTTGCCTTACTTAACACATGACTCACACTAATGATAGAGTAGAGTGTACTGAGTTGTTATATAAGTTCATTCTGTACTGATTAAGGTCAAGTCTAAACTGGATGAGAGATACATCTTTCACACCCTTTACAGTTTATCCCTGACCCCAATCTCAGGCATTTAGAAGTTAGACATCCATATCTTCCAGAAAGCAAGATTTTGAGGCCAAAATGTGAACTTCTAAAACTTCAAAATGACACATTCAATGAGCAATAACGTATCACACAGAAAGAAAAGAGAGCTAATGTTTTTATTATATACTATACCCACCAGGCAAGGATAGAGATGCTTTGCCAATGAGACCTTTAAAGTACAAACTGAATTTGAAAGACACACCTGTGGAAATCCCTTCACTGTTGAAGTTCCAAGAAAATTACTAAAGAACAGTATAATGTACATCCCTCTTTAATGACTGTTTTGAATGAAAAGATAAGACTACAGTACATGGAGGCCCAGTGTCCTGCAACAGTCAGTGTCCTCAAAATGGTCTTTGTCGGCAAAATCTAAATCTCATATCAACATTAATAGTAATGTGGGGGACATGGAAAAAACTATCAACCACTCACCATAATGCATGTAACAGTTTCCTTTGGTGGGATCCAACTCAATAGCCTTCAAGAAGAACTTTTCAGCCTCACTCTTACGACCCTTGAAAACAGAGAAAATGGATGATTCAGCAGTGGATCATGAGGGATTCTTCAATTCCGGGGTCCAAATGAAATAGACCAGTGTCAACCTGGTAATCATCATCAAAAATAGTTTTGTTTTATGTAAACAAGGATGATCAAAGGAGAATATGTTGGGAGAGAAGACTGGAGTCAGAATCCTGGAAAACACCAAGATTAGAAGACTAGAAGGCGAAAGTGAGTTCATCAAAGAGATCAAAGAGAAGAAGCCAAAGAAGCGAAAGGAAAAAAAGTAAAAAAAAAAAGATTTCATGGAAATCAAAAAGGTAAGATAGTTTTAAGGAATGGTTTCAGGAAATGTCATTAACATTTTCTATTTTTAGTTTCTCCCTTCAATTACTTCTTTTCCTTATAAAGAATTATGGTCTTTTTTTTTCCCTTGGAGATGATTTTGTCCTAATAGTTCCCTTTATATATGAAGAAACTAAGTCACAATTGTTCAATTTCAGACAACAGTTATTTGCTATTTATCCTTGCAGCTATCATGATGACAGCACCTCTAATCTAGGATTTAACCTGGACTTGACTAACTGTAGATTTAATTAACATTACCTCAGAGGAAAATAAGCAAAATTAGGGGAAAGGCTTATGTACTGTATTGCAATACATAGGTTTTTCACAAAATGTTATAATGAAGACAGATCCTAAAATTATACATTCCCTCTCTGGTTATTGTTTTGGAACCAATGGGAGAGGGGGTGCAAGAGAGGAGATTGGCACAATTAAAATTTCCTGGACCATCACTGTCATGTCTGGCATGGTGGGAATGAAGGGTAATTTAAGGAGTTGCAAGTCACTGGTGTGTTCAGAAGATTTGGTCCACAGAAAAGGTAAACAATTTTATTTGCTGGTTCCTTCTAACTTATATACTGTCTACTACATGAATTTTGGGTGATGTTTTTACTTTTTCACATTTATTTTTAAAACCATTGTTATGGAGCTAAATCTTCCAAAGATAGAGGTATACAGTTAAACTAACAGTTTATATTTCATGCAACTTGACTCATTTCTCCATAAATCTGTTTCATTTACTTCATTCATTCACTTTTAAAAATACACTGTTACTATATCATTTATTCACCCATTATCCTGGCAGGTAGAATTTAGTCCTCCAACCTTTGTCACTATAAGTAATCATACTTCCATGAAGTTAATGAAGTTCAGCAAGAACCTTACTAAGTTAGTATTTCATAAGTGATTAAGTAACAGTAATATAAACTAGGCAGTCTGACATATGAGACATTTGAATTGACAGCACAGATTTCAAGCAGGCAAAACAGCTCCCACAAATGGGTTGCAATGTGACCCCTGGAAAATTATTTCATCTCCTAATTGTATTTTCTCTATTACAAGAAAGACTAGGTAGAGCACAAGGGATTTGGGGTGGGGGGCAGTGAAGCTATATTTGTGATACTATAATAGTGGATATATATCACTATCCACTTGTCAAAATCCATTAAACACATAACACAAAGAGTGAATCCTAATGTAAACTAGGCTCTTTAATAATATTGTGTAGTACTGGATCATCAACTATAACAAATGCACAACATTTGTTGTAATGGAGAAACTGTGTAAGTGATAGAGGTGAGTGCCTATATGAGAACTTGCTGTACTCTGGATAACTTAATCTGAAAATAAAAATTCTCTGAACTAAGTGTGCTACTTTTTTTTAAAGATTTATTTATTAAGGGGATAATATCTATTATCAGATTACTGAGTTGACTGAAATAATACACATGAAATACACAATACATATAAATTTGAAAAAGATATCTATTATTTTATATATACATATACAAATATATTATGTAGAACTCTGAATGGCAATGGTTTGTCATATGTATGTGCATATAAATGTGTGCATGAATGTATTTATACATACATATATGTATATTCAAAAACACATGGTCAGGCTTTAAATCATTATTAGAAAACTAAACACAAAGGCCTTGGAGAAGATGATAAAAGAAAATGCAAAATAAAGCTGTCATCCATAAAAAGTCTGCACAAATGTTATATACAAAGACAGAAAGGACCTGTGAACTTTCTTCTATTTAAATTTTTAAGAGTAGAAGAGAAGGAACCAGTTCATTTATTAATGTCATAGTAAGCAGGATGGTAAAATTCTGCATTGACAAAACAATAGAATGTAGCATTAAAAACATACATCAGAACTCAAGGATCAGTTTATTGCTCAGTGGACCAGGTTATTAAAGGTAATGAGTCCCATCATATCCTAGATGCAAAATGAACACATTGAAGGTCAGAATATTCTTTCTGGGAGGGGACTATTGAGCCATCATGCAAAGACATATCTTTCTGCTTTGACCACTTTTTATTTAGTCAAGAGTCAAAATAATGAGGAAAAGAATATCCTCAAAAGAGTAAGTCAAGAAAATGCACAAGTCAACCAAACACATGCATTACTGGGCCCCAGTATGGTGGGTAGAAGATAACACTATGTCTAATTGTGTTTACTCTTTCACTATGTTGTTTTACAGGGATGGCAGTAAAGAAAGCAGAGAAGTCTTTTCTCAGCAGGTTGTTCCTGGTATCTTTTAAGAGTATGTCAGTATTTTCTACAAACAAGCACTGTGGAATAGCCACTGGTTTCACAGGCTTCTCTCATCAAGCACCATTACTTATTTGGTAAATTGGTTGTAAGTCTGGACGTGTGGTGGTTCAGGGAACCCCCCAAAATAGAGTATGGCTGGTTTTGACAAATGAAAAAATATAAGTTGAGAGACTGTTTTCTAGTGTCAGCTCTGTGGTTTATTTCCCCGTTCCTTTGTCTTCAGGTTAAAAATTTTTATTGAATAATTACTATTTGCCTTGCATAGTTCTAAGTACTGGAAATATAACCATAAACAGAACAGAGTAGTAGTTCTCAAATCCCAGTCACAGGAGGTGCATAATGAACATACAACCCATTATGTTAGGGAATTAGTCACAGAGAACTGTGGGCAAACAATTTCCCCAATTAGCATTGAGGCAAGTGGCTTAGTGACAGACAGTGTTTGAATCTTTCTCCCTATGCTTATTTAGCTGTGTGACTTGAATATCTTTGTCTCTTTTCCTCACTTGGAAAAATGAATATAATTAATATCAATTTCAAATGGTTGCTAAGAAAATCACAAGTCAAATGGAAAATAACTAGTTTCAGATCTGGCATATAACGCTTCAGCATTCTTTGATTTTTCATCCTTCTATTTCCTCAAAAGAATTCTTTCTTCCAACTTCAATGCGAATATTTGGTTCCCAATTACGAAAATTCAAAAATCCTTTTCAGAACTTCATGTCATGGTACAAGCTAAATTTCACAATTTTCCTATAAAATGTCTCTCATTTGTAACAATTCCCTACCCCCCAATAAATTCCACATGCAGTTCACATCTAGAGTGCTACAAAAGATGTCAGATTTCCTGACTTACTGAATTTCATTTTCACAGATTAATAGTCCTTAAACAGGACTGTTTTTATATGGTACCCTTGCTCAAAAATATTTTAATAACTCCTTGTTTCCACTCATTCTATTTAATAATCACTCTAATTTTCAAAATCTTCCACTATTTAGTTCAAATCTTCTTGGATGAATTCCTATACCTTATGAGGCCAATTTCCTTATAATGCCTTAACCATATCTCCTTTGTCTTCTCCTAATTATTTCTTCTGGTCTGTAATGTTCATTTTTTAAATTCATTTATATGCAATTTATATTTCAGTTGAAGTTCCACTTGTTAATCATGACTTCTGTGATAATTTTAATAATTTCCCTTTTCTGTCAATTGATGATACAATTATTGATAATATGATTATTTTTAAGTCAAGTTACATAACTTCAACTCTAATATATTAAACTGAGTGTTATATATAAAATAAGGTATGAAAGTAAAATTATAATTTTTGCAAATTTCTAATTGTAGTTAAGAATTTAGTTTGTACATGACAGTCCTTGTACCCATAAACCAGTCAGTTAAAACAACAAAACCCAATATACAGAAGCAAATAGCAACAGTATAAAAGATCAGAAAGTCAAGGACATTAAAAAATAGCCATAGAATTACTTAAGTACTATTTTCAACATCAGAACTTTGAACAATTCTAGACTAGATATTCCCTGCAGCTGGTACTTCTGTGCTGATATAAAGAATTACCCAGATGAACTACAAGAAGCACAAATGACTGTGGGATCAACCGGGAGAATGAGAAAGATGAGAAGTGAGAACAACTGCCTAGAACCAAACAGAGACACTGTCCTGGCCAATCACTGCACTAGTTCCTGGGGATCAGGATTTTTATTTTATCCATGAGCAGTATTATAGCACTGTACTGACTATTAAACACATAAGATATTTAAACACATGAAAAAAACCATCTTCACCCAGGACTAGACTCATCAGATCTTCTTGTGATTGATAGCAATAAAACATATACGTAGCTTATTCTACAGCATGTGTTCATTGCCAGCTAATTTATTTTGTTTTCTAGTTACACTGGATGCTACTCTAGGTGATACAGATGCTCACTTGAGAGGATATAGAAGGCAAGCAACATCTCTTTTGATGGCTAATCAACACCTTTTCCAACTAGTATACAAATACATTTTTTTTTACATATACTCAAGTATATTTTTTTCTTTTTTTTACACATACTCACACACACACATCCTCCCAAACATGTCTAGAACTCACTTAAAACAGCAGGCAGAAATGTAAAATAAAATAGAGAATCATACTATTGTAACTTATACTATCATAACTTCAGTTTAACATTAATTTTAAAAACTAAATCACACACCAAATTTGTACTCAGTTTTTAATAACAAAGTACTCATTATATCAACTACCCCATACACAGTGTGCCTAGAAATGCTATTTTACTGACTGTCCAGAGAAAACATCAAGACTTTGCATTGCCACATTGCATTATGAGTGTGTGTGTGAGACAAAGAGAAACAGAGATTACTGTATTGATCTTGGTCTAAAAATCTAGATTTCTCCATCCTAGTTTTCTATAAATATAATAACCTGTCAATAAACAGCTACCTTTATTTTATTTATATAACTTAATAGCTTATAGTTACTCCATAGTTATTTAGCTTACATGTTAACATGGTTTTAGTAAAGCAGAGAGCTGTGAACAAAGTTGTAATTTCTCCAACTCACATCTAGGAACTGTTAAATAAACTAGCATGTATAAAACTATAAAAAGGTTCTCGGAACTGGCTCATTTTTCAATCAAATATTTATCTCCTAACCAAGAACTACCTTTATCTTTACACTGGTAGGAACACCAATAAATATGTTACGAAGAACAGAGGATCACCCTTTGGTGGCCCTACTGCTTATTTAGGGGCTACTCTAAGTTTGGTAAAACAAATATCTCCTTCTGTAGTTGTATTATTTGGCAGTCACTTCTATGCATTTATATTTACTCTGCTAATTTTGGCAATAGTGAATATCAATAATTTTTCACAACTAATGAAAGTCACATCTTCATTTCACATTCAAGAGTGTATCTATATGGATGGTAAATAAGAAACAGAAGCAGCCAATAAAACACGTCCAAAACCATACATGTAACTTGGTAAATGTGTTGTGTGAACATGAAATACAATTTAATGAAAACTAAAGTACAGTAATTAAATAAGAGCCTTGAAATTAATTTATGATGATCACTTTACAAATAAAATGACAATATTTGACAATATACTTTAACATCAGTGTTTATATGTGAAGTAGCTTCATTATATTGAAGTGTTCTTCCTCAAAAGAAAAAAAAATCATTAAAAGAAGATTACAGTTCAACTTATAAGCCAAAATTATTTACATCAAGCTATTTCTTATATTCCTAAATCATTTATTACTATGATTAACGTATTATTAACCAGTGTTAACCTTAATTAGAGGCCAAATGAAGAGACAGGAGAAGTAACAACTTCCATGATGAAACTTTTTATCTCATTACCACCAAAAAATGTTTTGTAGATCAAAGTATCAGACACCTAAAATTTGACTATGACATTCATTTTGGGGACGGGAGGGGGAATGCTATTTCTTCTGGAAAGCTTTAATATATGACACAAGGATACCCAATAAAGAAATGAATCAGGCTAATTTACTGATAAGAGTTTGTATTTTTCCTCTCTAAATTGTCTCCCCAAAAGGGAGAGCGTGGCCTCAGTGGCTTAATGGCAATTGCATACATGCCAGGCCTTTCTGAACTTTCTCTAGATACTTGGAATACCCTGTCCCTAGCTCGCTGAGAAATTATGTCAAAAGATACTGAAGGCAGCTAGTCATGGAGGGCCTCACATTGCTCAGTGGCAGAATCAAGAGTGTCTACACCCCAACAGAAAGGGCTATATCTGGGGGATGCCCAGAGCAAGGCTGGACTCACGAATCAGGACTCCCATGTGAGCAAAGCTGCTCTGAAACACCAAAGCCGCTTAGCAGAGCTATCAGACCTCAAGGGGCAGGTATCAGCTCAGACCAGCTGATGAGGGCAGCTCCTTGCTGGCTTTGTGAAGCACAAATAGGCCTCCTGATTTAGGTTACTTTTTTTTTAAGGTTAACTTTTTTTGAGGGAGCAGGAGCTTCACAAAATTGGCTGAAAGTAAATGGAACAAAAGAGTGCAACAGATTGAATTTCATATTCCATTCAAACTAGAAGATGAAGAAGTGAACCACCCAAAGCTCAGTCTCAGGCCTGAACCTCAGACATGGTAATGAACAGCGGGTACAGATAAATGGTTTGTAAATAGGAAAAAAAAAAAAAATCCAATGTCTCTCTAAAATTATGTTAAACTTGCTCAATGTTCAATTTACCTAAAATGTAAATGGACTGCAATGTGATTATTCATCTATTAATGATGTTTTCCAAAAACTAGAGAATATAATATTACTAAGAATTTATAAAAATAGGAACTAGTGGAACACATAATTGAAAGTGATGTGATCTCACTGGGAAAGAAATTGGCTTGTATACAAAACCTCACAATCATTGATACACTTTGGTGAAATTTCAATGAAATACTATATATCTACTAAATTTTGTAGAAAATTATTTAAGCCACAAGAGATCTTCACGATCCACAGCTAAATGAAATAACAGGTGCAAATTGTAGTTCAGCTCCCCCAATTTTTTTTAATTGAAAGAACATCTTTATAAGGAGACTCGCACTACCTATATCACTTGTTCATTTTACTGCTGGGATTTCAAAGGAGGGAGTCGGTCCCTTGGTATTTATACATGATGAGAAGTACACATCCAGAGTAGACTGTTAAAAAGTAGTGATGTGTTAATGTTCAAATAAAGTACCATGAGAATACTGTACAACTTGGCCTACTGAAAAGGGAAAAAAGGCTTCAGAGATGTGACAATTCACTTGTAGAAATGGATTAAATTCCTGCTATATGTTCCAGGTTTTGGAGATCAGCACAAAGTTCTGGCTTTCTGCAGTTCATATTCTAGCGGTGGAGTGGACTGTTTTCACAAGAGTATTTAATACTATCAGCATATCTTAAATATTCACAGAGTTTTTAAAAGCAGAGAGAACAAAGCAGAACTGGCAATAAGATGAGTGATGCTCAATATATAGTCAAGAAAGACCTTTAATGACCTTTGAAAAGTGACCTAAATAAAGGGTGTAAGTGAGCATGTAATAATCTGGAATATCTGGGGTTGCAGGACCTAACAAGAAAACCAATATAGTAGCAACGGAGTAAATTCTGCAACAAATTACAGGAAATGAGTGTGAGAGACAGGAGGGACTAGATCATGTAGGATCTAGACACTTTAAGGAGTTTGGAATTGATTTTTTTGATAGTGAAAAATCACAGTTTTAATAAAAGATGTCACACACTGTCTTGACTCAGACCATTTCCTTGATCTAGCCAGCAAGGGCTGAACAACATGTGGGAAATGCACAAAACATAGAATGATTTGTGTGTCATTCTTATGCAGGTACCATGTTAATACTCTGCACCATGTGAATTTTGGTGTATAAGCCTCTGTAGTAAGCACTGGAATTACACTTAAGTAAAAAGGAACACCATGAAGGATTTTAAATAAAGGTACAGAATTTCCTACTTAGATTTTAACAAAAACACTCTAGATTTTGAATGGAAAACTGACTGTAGCAGATGCAAAAGAGGAAACAAGGAGAACACTTAGGAGGTTGTTAATATTCCAGAGTGAATACTAGAGAGACAACAGTGAAGTAGTGAGAAGTGGTTAGATTTAAAATCTCTTGAAGATATGTGACTGATGCATATGGGCAATGTATAAAAACAAGAGTCACAGATGACTGTAGTTTGTGGCTTGTAGATGAATACAGTTACTTATTCATGTGGGAAAGATAAGATTGGGACACATACAGCTAGAAAGGCACACATGTAGTAGAATAATTAGTTCTACTTGACTGAGAAGCTACAGGAAGAGAATTATCCAGCACTAATTCAGACAGGCTAACCATGTGTGTTTTCACCCAAACATGTAAGTGTTTCTTTCTTTGGAAAGAAAGAACATCACCTTGAAGGAGAAGAAAGTAAAAGAATGCTATGTAGGGGGTAAGAAAAAAAACTTACATTTTAATCAGCTTTTAATTAGAGAAAGGGCATTATAAAATGTAGATGTACAGGACCACTTAAAATAACTACATAAAATTTTAAATAATTTGCTTTTAAAATATTCAGTAATTTAAGAAATTCAAACTTCACTGTTATTTTACATAGCTCTGACATAAGTAAAAAGTTAGATCTTATGGTATAGTACAAATAGCTACTTTCTAAGTTATTACATAACTGAAAGAGTTTGGCTCACTCAGATTTCCTTTGGTATTACAAGTTTTCATTTCCTTTCTACATCTGTTCACTTGTATCTTTCCCTTCAAGCTTAAAGAGGTCATCCACACATACCATAATAACATTTCAATGGGAGATAATTACTTGATAGATACAACTAAATCTTAAACTCCATCTGGGCAAATTATTTAGGCTGTTACAAGGCGGCTGCTATCCTAAGTTCAAAGGCAAGTTAAACCAACATCTCACCATATGGCTTCTCCGTCAATAATTTCAGTTGAAAAGAATAGTATTCAGATAATTTATTAATGTGTTTGGAAGATGTGACGAGTGTAGAAATTTTGTTTAAATTAAATTTCTAATAGAATCACATGTAAAGTGTTCTAAAGCTTTAAAATTATGCAAATCATTTTAAGTATTAAAATAACTGACTACTTTTAGACTGTAGAATAACATGTGTACTTTATCTTTGAATCGCAAAACAGAAAAATGTCTGTTTTTAATTAAAACCATGAGCTTTTAGCAATTCACTGTATTTGTTCATTGATTTTCTTATTAATTTTTTTCCAGAAATTGATTTCTTAAAAAAGATTTACCTTACATACTTAAATATCCAAGTACTGGAGTGCAAGTGCGGGGTGGTGAGAAGATTCACCAGAGACAGAGTGGGGAGCAGAACAGGTGGATCTACTGGACCATGTGGGTTAGCTCTCTGGCTGAGGTTTGAATTGCTGCCATAGTGGCTGATCATAGCTTGATAGTGCTGAGATTTTAACCCCTGAGCCACCAGGGAGTACCATTTATTGATTTTCTTAATTCAGCACAAGCTGACTGATTACCTATAATGTGCCTAAAACTAGGATGAAAATGATGAAGAGGCACAGATGCAGAACCTCCCAGTGATGTTTGCAAATTGGTAGCTTTCAGGAATAGAAAGAAACAAGAGCTGTGAGTTGTACGGAGAACACTTGGCTTTACTAGGGAAGTACTCTGGGAGGTTTCCAAAGGGAATGCTCCCAGCTCAGAAAATCTGGAAGATTTAGATAATTAGCTATTGAAGGGGAGACAAAAGTGTTCTAAGTAGAGGCAATGAAAAAGCAAAATTTCTATGTGTAGGACAGAGAAACACTACTGGATCCCAGGGTGAGTCAGCAGAGAGGAGAGAAGCAGTAAGCGGGGAAGAGTAAAGCATACCTGACTTACAGGTTGGATAAAGGAATTTGTCATCTGTTTTGTAAATGTCACTCTCAGGTCTGTGTGTATCTTGGGTTGGAATGGTGGCAGAAGGAATGTAGGTAGATTAGGTTTCTAAAGAGTGATGGGAGTAATAACGGAGATTAAGATTAGCGGGCTGACATGAAAGATACTTAGGTGACACAGACAGAATTACAGGAGGGTTATGATGAGGGAAATGGATGTAACAAAGATGACCCCTAGGTTCCTGGAGTGTTAAATTGAAGGAAAATTGGAAAATAACAGGAAAAGTTCAGCTTGAGGAAGTAAGATGATAAGCCCAGTTCTGAGAATGAGCGTGAGGTACCTTTGAGACATCAGATATGTAAAGGATGTGGTTTGTTAAATAGGCTGAATCAAGTGGTGGAAGGCAAGGTAAAACAGTGTTTCAAGAAAATAGCAGTAGTCAATTATGTCAAATGCTGACAGAGATATGCCTGATAAACTCAGTAAGGTGTATTTCTATGAAATAATAGGTCTTGAGGTTGGAAGAAAAGGTGGAAATTTGGGAGGTACAGGTGAGGAAATGGATGCAACAATTTGGCATCGATCTGTCCATAGTGAAGTGAAAAGAGACAGGGCAATGTCAGCAGAAGGGAATGAGACAGAAAACGAATGTTTTGGGAAAGGTCAAAGAAAATAAAAATATAAATTACAACTGGGCATAAAAATGAGTGCCTAGGTTTTTTTTTTTTTTTTTAATTTAAAATTAGAAGGGAAAATAGCTTCCAGTTGAATTTCAGTCTTAAATGACTATCCAATTATGAATGTGGCCAAATTAAATTTGCTCAGAATTCTTTAAATTTATTTCTTTCCTTGTGGCTGCTCTAACAACACTTGGCTCCTACTTTTGTGACAACAAACATAGGTACTATAACATTTATTTTCTAATTGTAAAACACGTTAGAAGAATTTAGTTAACAGTTATCTAAGACCCAGGTGCACAGTAGGTGATCATAAATGTATAAAAACATTAAATATCTTAGAAAGAAAACACCCTTCTTAAATGTATACTCTCCTTAGAAAGCACTGTTGCCTCAACTATCTACCCCATTGTTTCCCGATGATGAATCAAACTAAATCTTGAGGCCTGCATGATTCCCAGAGCAGTTGTACTGACACTCTTGTCAACATCTCTGTACAAAAGGAAAAACATGAAGTGCAGTTTTTATCAACAATCTGTGGTCCTATGATGGCAACCAAAAAGTCACAGAAAACGGTTTCCAAATGGAAACATTAGATGATAAAGCAGTCAGTGTGATCTGTCTAGGGAATTAGCACAATTAGGAAGCCCCAGAATCTTAGTTAGTACTCAGGACTCTAACCACTCAGCTAGGCTGTTTGTACAAGGGGTGTCTCTTGCTTGTCACAACCAACTTCCTGAGCCTTCACTGGGTCACTCCATCCCAAACTTCAGCAATTTAGCATGGAGTGTCAGTGCTGATTGGTCCCCACAGAGACAGCTGTGGCTTGAAGAGCTCAGGGTTGCTGCAGAAGTTTCTATCCCATAGGGATGGGGAGGGAAACTGTGCTAGAAGTAGAGTAGAAACACAGGCACCTCAACAACAGCTGCTTTGCAGCTGGGTCACAAAGGAGACCAAGAAATCCCTCGACACCATAAAAGGTAGCGGCTGATGGGAAGGCAATCTCAGCGCCTCCATTTGTCATTGGCAGGGTGCCACTTGCTCTCACAATTCCAAATGCTCTCACAAGAGGATAAAGCCAGATGTAAATAATTCCCTAATTTTATACTTTTTTTTTTTTTTTTTGCAGAAAGCTTCACACTGGAGGATATAGAGTTATTTAATTTGTTTAGACACAGGATTCTTTTATGATTTAGCTAGGGCACTGAAGAGACCACTGGATTCAATAACAGAAACCTGAGTTCTAGTCTGGTTCTGATACCAACAAGGTCAACAACCAGGGAAAGCAACTAATTTGAATTGGTTCCATTTTCTTCTGCTGTCAATCAAAGGACCTGGGTTAACTGAACTCTACTGATTATACAATTCTCTGTTTAACAAACTGAATTCAACTCAGGGGAAGAAATCATTACTTAAAAAACTCAGATTAATAAAGTTAATTTCTTAATTCATGTCATCCTCTTTTACTCCCATTGCTTTTAATAGACAACAGGAAAGAGTTACAACTTGCTCAGGCCAACTCAGCTAATACTAAGATTGGGGACAGCAGCCGAAAACAAAAGCAACTGTAATATATATATATATATATGTACACTAACACATGGAACTAAGCATAGCTGAGATAAATGATCCATCCATCTTCTGAAAGTACTTTCAAAGATACATTGCCCATCTAGTAAAATATACTAGAAAGGTTCTTACACCAACCAGGCCATATAGATGCAAAGTGTATACTGTGCTTCTAAGTAACTCCACTTTGCCTGAAATGGTTCTGCTATGACCACTGTTCAATAATTATAATAGCATCCCCTTCCTGGTATAGACAAATATTCCATAGAAACCCTAACTTTTATTTACCTCTCACAAGCATTCACCTACACTGGACGAGCTACACAACGGCTTTTATAACATGCAAGTGTGTCACCAGATGAAACGATTGGATCCCATTAGTAGCATCAGAGTTCCACTGTGACCTGAGCTTTCCTTTCCCCTGCACATGCCAAACAAAAGGGCATTAGCAAAGACATACTTTCAGAGCACAAGACCCTGGGATATTTTTCAAGCATAATTGAGTTTCCATTTATCTCCTCTGCAGTCCCAAACACATTGTTCAAGCAGTCTGCAAGCCAGCACATTGTCGTTTTACTTTCTCTTTGTAGGTTAAGAAGTAAAACAGAAACGTTTACTATGTGCCAGGTCCTGCTCCAAGATTTTGTGTGTGTTGTCACACTAAATCCTCACAAAACACATGAGATGCTACTATTATCCATTTACAAAATTAGAAAGTAAAGCGATAGCGAGGTTAAGTACCTTACCTAAGAACAAAAGCTTGATTTGGCATAACTCAGGTCCAAACAGAGACAATCTGGTTTTCACAGCTTGTGCTATTACATTATAGTTTTGTTCCAGAAGTTTACTACCAATAATTATTATGCTATTTAAAGATAAGCTTTCTAGAGTAAGGGTTCACCCACCCCTCCACTTGCCCTCATTGTGTATCTTCTACATGCCTTGCACTGTGTGAGGCACAAATGGGTGAGGACAAAATGATAAAAGTTCCACTAGTAAACATAGAGTAATGTCATGGGGACTCTGAAAGGAGGCTTGATCCAATTGCAAAGTAACACCTAAAAGGGCTCTTGCTATACATATGCATAGAACATAAGGAAAAACAGAGACCCAAGCTTCTATTCTGCCTGAATGATCAGGGGAGGTCGCAAGGAGGTGGAGTGCTTCAGCTGGCTCACACATGGAGGGAAAGTTGGCTGGCCACCAAAACAACTGAATATCTAGTCGGTCCAAATGCTGGTGACTTAAAAGTTCTCTTTACATGATCCAAATTAAGAAATTTAGAAAGTCAGGCTAATGGAGATATTTCTCCTTATTTTAATACTAACAAAATCTGTACTTTACAAAGATTAATTTGATACCAACTACCACAACTGTTTGTCAAAATAGGGCTACTGAATAACTAAATTCGCCAGATTTTTCACTTTCTATCAGGTTAATGATTGAGTCACCTTCTGTGATTAGCATCTTACAAAGAGAGGTCTGGAAGAAGCAGTACTTTTTTTTTTAGTGAGCAATACTCAATCGCTTGAGAGTTGTGAAGAGATAAAAGGTAACACATATAAGATTATATAAACCTTGAAGTAAGTGGAAAGAGGAAATACACACACACAGCAAATGGTCAGAGGCTGGCACATAACCAGCAGAGTGAATGTGTATGTATAAATGCACATGACAAGCATATCACTGAACTGGATCACTCCCAATTCCTAGAGTATAGTGTGCTAGCTGAAGCATACACACATGGGTTTTGGCAATATTACAAAATAAAATTATTTTTTCTCTCTCACAGTAAGAAAAATGTGCAGTATCACACAAAAACATGGACCACTAATAGCAGAAAAGTGAGTACAGAGGTGACCCAGAGACGGGAACAGGAAGTCTGAGTTTCTTTGTGTCTCAATAGACAATTTAATAGTAGCTCTGCTTAGGGCTAAATTATCACTGTCAACATCTCAGACCCTTGTGACCTTGGTAGGAAAAATGTGAGATGAAGCCTCACAGGATTCACTAACCATCAACCTCCCAAATTGCCTTCGTCACATTCTGCAATTCTATTGACACCTGAGTTGGCAGGTTTATCTGTGAGAGCCAAGAGGGACTAAATAGAAACTCCCAATCATAAGAGCATTTTACCAGTGATGCAAAGATCTCTAAGAAGAGAGTGCAGTTAATGTGACACTACTCCTTACACAATCTCAATAAATACAAAGCAGACCTGGGAGGAAAACATACTGACTTGACTTCTTAAAACGGAATGCATAGACACTTTAGAGCATGTGGATCACTTCATGAAAAACACAAAGTGGACTTTTAATAGAGGGGTATAAATTTTGAAATTACTGAATGATTTAAAGGTGTTTTTATTGTAAAATAAACTTACATATTTTATAAAAAGATAAGCATTGGCACAGAGGGGAGAAAACGCAGGTTTGAGAATCAGAGAAAACTGAGTTTGAGAAACTCTTCAAGGCTGACACTAAAATAACTGGATTATATGGACAAATTGCATAATGTTTTCACAAATTCAGTATTTTACAGGGATACAAATGATACCTGCTTATAATGTTGATACCTCCTGATAAGGCATAACATGTGCAATAGGGACTGTACAATATATATGTACAGCATCTTACATGAGCTAAAGGAGATAAATATGTATTTTAAAAACAGCAACGTAAGCACTCAGAGAAAACGTTACTTCATTTCTTAACTAAATCTTTCATAGCTAAATCCATTTACCCAAAGGTAACTCATGGAAGTAGATGATAATTTTTCATGGATTTAAAATAGCACCCTTGTAACACAACCAAAGGAAGAATTTTAAGATCCAAATTACTTAGCTGTCCACCAAATTGTCTCATGTTCTGGAATGTCTTAGAATATTGTAGATAAAATTTACATTTAGGATAAGAGAGTTTCAAGAGAAAGCAGGGAGAAAACCAAAGCTTAACACTGAAGTTACAGTGTAAAGTATTCAGAACTACTCTTATTCAGAGTTGAAAACCCATGTAAATACTAGTGACAGTTTAAGAATATATTTTCCCCCACCTAGAGTACATATTTTCCAAAAGGTCTACTTTCTCTTTGAGATGCTGATATGATTTGGTGAGTTCAGGCTAAAGCAGTTAGTATGCATAGTCCAAGAAGCTACCAATCTTAGATAAGAAAATTTGAGAAATATTGTTTTTTTTTTTAAAGATTTATTTATTTATGCACACAAGCACTGGGGTACAGGCCAGAGGTGTGGGGGGTGAGAGGATTCACCACAGAGAGCAGGGAGC
>JAGFMF010011752.1:16471030-16496908 GCA_019455555.1 Galemys pyrenaicus | reverse complement strand
CGGGCACAGCAGGAGAGGTCTGCTGCGCCATGTGGGTCCCCTCCCTGGCCGGCAGCAGGGATCGAACTTGTGCTGCAGTGGCTGCGGTTTGCTTCATAGCGAGTTGCTTAACCCACTGCGCCACCAGGGAGGCCCGAGAAATATTGTTAACTCTCAATATTGCAACATTCAGATACCTGTTATTTCAAAGAAGCAAAACATTCCTAAAAACACAGGATTTTTTATATAAAAATTTTATATAAATCTGTGATATTTCACACTTCTTTATCAAAGTAAATGGTTACAGATGACCATGTTAATGTTACATTATGTGTTTTTAAAATATATACTGAATAGGCAACTGGGGAAATAAAAAGAATATAAAAAACACAGAGAATTCACCTCCAACAGAGAGCTTCTATTCTGAGGGAAAGAACCAAGAGTAGAAAAAGCAGTTTGGGTGTTGCCAGAATAAATAATGACAATATGAAATTAGAAAAGAACAAGAGTAGATTAAGCTATGTCTCTAAACAAGAATAATTTAAAATAAATCACTGTCTTTATACAAAAGACATACTCATTCTTTCAGGGGTTGTGACTGCTTTTGATGTGGGTGGCTTACAATACTAATGTTAATCCATTAATTTCACAAGTGGATATCTAAAAATAGTTCTCAAATTTCCAAATAAAGATTTCTTAAATGTCTTTTAGTACATAAATTATTTTAATAAAATACTTATTAAAATAGTGCTTCGGATTGAGCAAGTGATACCATGTTAATTAGAAGTTAATACTCTCGAAGTTCACAAATGAACTTTAGCAAAAGTACAGCAAAACTGCAGGCAGAAAAGCCTATTTCTTCCATGATCAGCACTATAAATTCACTTGAATTAGTTTCTGTAGAAAATAGTTCATATTGCTTTCCATCCCATCAAATTTATATATCAAGTTGATTTTTCAAGCAAAATACAGAAAAATTATAATTTTAATAAAGTTAAATAATATCATATATAAAATACTATATATAAAACAAAATACAACATTTACATACTAAAATATAAGAGTCCTGGCTGGCAGACATCATTTATAATAAAACAGCAGAGACTTATCAGACTCTATTCTGTCAGAAGATACATATTAAGCTCACTATCATTGTTCCCAAAATTCTACAAATTCCAGGCTATCAGAGCAAAGCAGCCAGATCAAATTCCACTAAGTTATCAAATGAAAAAGATAAATATTCTAAGTTTTCATTTATAGCTTTCAATAATGAATAGCATTTCTATATTCATAAAATTATATCACTTTTACTGAGACAAAAAAGAAAAATATTAAACTTAAAAATGTTGTTACCCAATTACTTGTGCTTTTAAATTAACTTTCAGTACATTTTTAAATGCTGAAGACCCTTGACATTTTTAACCAAAAGAATGAAACAAAAAATATATGCTCTTATTTTTTTTACTTATACTAACTTACTTGAATCATCAATTTTTCACTTCTATCAGTAATTACTATGCAAAACTTTCTTTTGGTAATTTATACCCTCAAACTCACTTTTCCTTCTCTCATCCTTTCCTTCGCCATGCAATACTATAATAATTTATTTGTTTTATGAATAGCTATTGCTGTGTAAGTTCCTACATTAACATCTAAAAAACTGAATAAGCCAAAATGACATCTTGCATTAGCATGCATTCTAGTGTGAAAGACATACACAAAACCAGTTAACAATATTAGATGTACCTGTCCTTATGAAAGCACAAATAATGGAAGAATGAACCCAGTAGGGAAGAGTACGGGAGTGTCAGTGCAATATTCTGACTGTAAACATCATTTGAATTGGGCCAACCTCTGCTTCAGAGCTCTTTTACCTACATTCACTTCAATAAACTTTTGTTGAATAACTATGTATTGTTTTTAGCACCAAGCTGATGACAGTAATGAAGAGACATGTGCCCTACTCTCACAGCCTAAAAAATAAACAACAGTAATACATTAGTATCCAGTTTGTCATGTTGATATTTATGTACAATAAGAACCCTGGAAGAGAAGCACTAGGGCTACAGGGAAGAATCAGTAACTATTTCTCAAAAGTGAATGTTAGAGGTGAGATTAGGAGGATGCAGAGGGTGCCGGCAGGTAGAAAAAGGAAAAAGAGGAATCTAGGCCAAGGCAGCAGCATGTCTGGGAAAGACAAAGAATGGACAGATGTGTCATGCTTAGGGAACCATTATAAGTTTAATGCTGAAGAGCTGTGAGCCTCTCTCTCTGAATCATATAAAAGTGTCGTAAACCACTGTTATCTCAAAAACAAAAAGACAAAGCTTAATACTACAAGGACAATGGCTGATGAAGCAGATCAAGGATCTGCAAGACCAAATAATAAACAATGTTTCAAGTTTTACAAGGATATAAAGATTTTACTAAATAAGAATCATGGTATCGCCCTCACCTCAAGGCTAATGGTTAACACATAGTAAGCCCTTACAATAAACAGTGTTCTCAATATAAAATGCTTTATGTAGATGTATAAACTCTTTGGACTTTTGAACAATTTTCATAACAAGGAAATATTTTTTGCTCTCATTATACACAAATGGAATCAGACAGACACAACTAATATGACCAAAATCACTGAGTAAGTGGTATGGGAAACCAGGCAAACTAGAACCAATGTTTATATAGGTGCATCCCCTCTAAGGTGATGGAAAGCTAACAAAGAGGCAAAACAAGTTACATAATTATATATGTTTTAATAAATATTTTTCTGTATTTTTTAAAATAAGCTCTATAGATGAGAAGCTATTAAGCATTTGCTACTTAAAACGCAGTATGATTTAGGTCATGGGTAAGGAAACATACATAACACATTATACCAATACTTGCAATTTCCAAAACAATCAGATAAAAAAACATAAACAGAGATATAATCATAACAGAGACCTGCTTATTGGCTGTAAAAGCTATTGATAAGCAAGTCATAAACTGGTAATTATGACTACTTGCTGGAAGCTAAGTGTGGGACTAGCTTGACAATGAGAAATTCTCAAAGGCTTGTCTTTGGTGGCCAGACTTCATGGTCTTTACTTCCGGGAACCAGGTTCTCATAATAAAAATCTATTCCTGATGATGGCAGGGAAGAAGAGTAATCCTTTTGAAATATATCCATAGTTTCATGACAAAGGACTTCATTGTAGAAGATTTTATTAGAGCCTTCTCCCATGGCTGTGATGGAAGGTCACACTTCTTGTTTTATCTTCCTCTACTTTTTCTGATCTCATTTATGATGATAAGAGGTAAGGAGTCACACAAGTATAAAAATTTGTGAAGGTCACAGGATGAAGATATTGGCTAAATCAATGTGTATATTAACATATTTTAAAAAGGAAACAGAATATATACAGCTTCTCCCATACTAATCTTATAATTTTTAAAGGAATATTTAGATATATTAATATCTATAGAAAATATTTTAGGAATGTATTTTGCCCTTTTGGAAACACTGGTCTAGTAGACACTTTCAAAGAAATAATGGAAGTGGTAAAGTCTTGACATCTTTAAATTACACCATACTTTAAATTTTCCATTTTAATATCAAGTAAAAGTAATCTGTGCAAGTCACATCATTGAATCAGCTTTGTTAATATTTATATTCAAAAGATAGTTACCAAATACGGTAACAAGCACACACATATACACAGTTGAATGATAAAGAGGAAAAGAATGGAAGATCCCTCTACCACATAAATGGAAATGGAATGAAATTATCACTTGCACTAAAAATACAACCTAGGGTAGAAAAATAGATACCACCAGAAAGCTATCTTGAGCCAAAACAATAAATTTCAATTTAACCCTATATTTCTGCTGACATAATTATTTTGATATATGCAAAAGATAGTCTTAAAACAATAGACTTTAGAGCAATTAATTTTCTACTTAGAGTAAGTTTCTGATTTAAACACACAGAAAGTTTTCTAGTTATTGCTGTTTCATCTCAAGAAATAAGGAATAGAATGAAGTGTGCAGGAGATAGTATCCTCAAGTTCTGTTTTCCAGGGACAAAAATTTCCTGGATTGATCATTACAACTAACAACTCTGCTATCTATTCTCCATTATATGACATCATAATACATGGCTTTATATAATGCTCAATGCCCATCTCAAACCCAGTGCCACATGGGTAATGTCAAACTGACCAAAGGGTCCAATTTATGTGCGAATCCTCCATCATGCTGCTGTCTTCTACCTAAAGTACTGTTATTACAACGTAGGCTGAATTACAGCATAGACTCAAGAATGTACCTTATCCTGTCACTTTTGACAAAGAGGCTCAATTATAGCTCAGAAATGAGAGTCCTACAATTTTAGCCTTTTAAAAGGAATTATGCTCTCCACTGCGGGAAGAAATAAATTCCTAAGCAGGTAAGCACTCAGGTGTTTTTGCTACAACTCAATATTCTACCAGGTATAGGTCAGTGTCACTTCAGCCAGGTCTACCTCTCTGTCCTTCCTCCCTTTCAGTTTAAAATATCATACTATTTCCTTTAAAACTTAAAATAAGAAACTATATGCTATGTATTGTATAATTGAATAACACAATATAAATGGAAAATTAATCTTCAGACTTCACTATTACTGGCCACTTACTTGTTAATTCATATATGTACGTACATAAATTCCTTTTACAACTGCCCATGTTAAAAATTTTGTATTTTGGAATTTACTTAATTATGACTACCTGGAGAAGATAATTTCTTTAAATTTTTAAAAATTTTTTAAATGTGATACTTTTTTCTTACAATGTTGTTACCTTTGGACAATATATGATTTCTCCCCTTGGTGGCCATAGATATGAAGCATCCAGGAGGGGAGGAAGAGGAGAAGAGTTGAAAACAATGGGGAGAAGTGTACAAGGATCGATAAAGACAGACTGTAGGTGCTTTGATCGTGGGAGAACTATAATGAATGATGATTACCATGTTAAAATTTTGTATTTAAAGTATACAGGAAATGTCTTTTCACTTCAGAACTCTATATTAAAAAAAATTTAAAGACCAAATGAAGATTTGTTTTAAAAATATTTTAAGTACTTTGAAGTTAGGTACTTATGCATAGGAGGTACCTACATGCATGCTTAATCAGAAACTAAAGGCTGGAGAACAATCTAAATAGCAAAGCTTTCCGAAAAACCAATGGGTAGCATGAGACACAGTCTTTTAACACAAACCTAAACTTAACCAACCTTTGTGAACCTGCACTTCATCATCTTAGAGTTTATCAGACAGACTGCCTGACAAAGTAGTTACTTGAATAGCCTCAGTTTTTGTATGATAACGAGCATGAGATAGTTGCAAGAAGTTCTATGACTGAAATGACTAATCAACAGTCAGGGTCAGGGTCCACCCTATATGCAATGTTCAATTCTTCATGAGATAAAAAAAGGAACATACAAGGATTTGTGTCAAACGAGATAAGAATGAGAACTTCAGGCATCTACAGAAGCTTAAAAATTGGTAAAAATGAAGTTGAATTTATAATAGTTCTTTGCTGTTTAGATAAAAGTATAATCTTAACTAAAACTAAGGATATAATCTATAGTTCCTTAGGCTTCATTCTTCAGAATGCTGAGGCTCAAAGGTAATGTACATTGCTCAAATGTACTACTATAGATAAATATAAGGGAGAAAGAGATACCTTAGGGCTTGTGAACATGAGCATGGCTGGCTGGTTTTGAAACTATACGACTACAAATATGAAAACTTGTACTTCTTAGAACAGATGTGGCTTCCTTTATATACATATATACACATACTTGTGTGTAGGTGTTAATATAAATATATATGATTAAATGCCAAAGGGAATAAAAAAAGGTAATCTCCTTTTGTAGACACCTTATTCAACTACCTGTGAGGAAACATACTTTCTTTGGGAAATGTACATAGCCAGTATCACCTTTCTCCAGAGTAAAAATAGACTTAAACATAAATCTGTTTTAAAAAGAAGAGATACTCGGATTTTCTTCTACTTGATATATAATTAGATTAAAACAACAACAACAACTAGGAAGCTAGGAAAATACAAAACAAATTGAAAAGTCACATGACAATGTTTTCATCCTTTATTACATAACGGGAGAGTCAACATGATGTAGTAGAAAGAATAACAAGCTAGAACTCATGAAGTTAAGTCATAAAGTATCAGTGGAGCTTCTTTAGCAAATGAAAGGTTGGCAAAATAGAGGAAATGCCTACTAAGTGAAGTGGGAACCTATGCTTAGAATAAAAATAAAGAGTAAGGAAATAAGATTAAGGTACAGAGGTCATTGATCTTTCTGGGAAAAAAAAAGGGGGGGCCATTTTTCACCCGTTACCAACATGGTAGCCCAAAGATGAAGCAGCTCCTGTTATGAATTCTCCTAAATAGGATGCACTGAGGTCTTCGTGAGGCCAAGGAAAGGTTCTGCTGGTTTTTGTATCACCACTGTTTATCACAGAGCATGGGACAAAGTTTAAGCTCAGCAAATATGTATTTAGCTGAGAATTTTTCTCAGAGTCCTGCAAGAAAGTCAGGCTATATTTATGAGGCATGCCACTTCTCCATCTACACACCTCCGATAACATGGCATACCAGAGTACTGGGGAATTATGAGGGTTTGAAACTGCTGGGCTACCTAATCTGCACTAAATGATGATTATACATCACATACAGAACCAAACAAGGAAATAATAATAACAATGAAATGCAAGCTAGTTTAAAAGCAATATAATCTTCTTTGTCCCAAAAGCTAGTATTTTCAAACACAGCAGCATGTATTCATAGACACAAAGCAGCTACAATTACTTCATTTCACCTTTATAACACAATTTGAGTATTCTAGTTGTTATTACTCCTAATAAAATCAGACAAAAGAAAATCTCCCTAGTGATGACTTCTAATAATTGACACACAAAAAGCAGAATAAAAGTCTGACTATTTTGGAGATATTTGGGTTGATAGTCACTTTGTGACAACAAGTAAGAGTAATTGATTCTAGATAACAAAATATGTATCTTGGAGTCAGAGGGTGGTCCCTAAAAAATGAATTAACAGATCCCTGGGGCCTCCTTGGTGGCACAGGGGTTAAAAACACAGTGCTATTAAGCTATCACCAGCTACTGCAGGACAGTTTGATCCCCACAAGCCAGGGAGCTGACCCACACGGCACAGTAGACCTCTCCTGTCTCACCCACTGCTCCCCTCAGCAGTATATTTCAGTAGAACTGCCTGTTTCGCTCCTCTCTGGTGGATATTCTAACTCCCCACACTCTGGCCTATACCCCAGTTCTTCTATGCATAAATAAATAAATCTAAAAAAAAATCCCTTATGCTTCTAAGTGGTAATAATTCAATGATAATTATATTATTCCCAGAAAGCTAAATCATAAAATTTAGATAAGGCAACTCCATATAAAATGCATAGCTAAACAATATATTCAATTTTTACCTAGATTTCATCCAGTATTTTCGCAACATGATATTACATTATTCTTTCTTTCTCCACAGAACAGATTTTGTATCATGTATTGAACAGGCCCATTATAATCATTCAGTCACAGGAAAAATTATTTTTGTTCCCCTCTCCCTCTTAGCTAAGCATGGTTGTGCTGATTACAATGAAACAACCTAAGCGTTCGTCAACACACAAAATTTGAAGAACTAAGCACTAGAGAGAACCAAATGAAAAAATAACCTCAGGCCTAAATAGGAATAATTATCATTAAAAAAAACAAGAAACATATAGCACAGCATATCCAAATAGACTATACCAACACCATTTTAGCCTGGGGTATGGAACTTTTCTATTGAACCTCAAGTACTTTCACAACTGGAGTTTTATGTAGCTCAATTAATTTTGGCTAGACACAGAAATCTGGCTCCACACTTCTATGCAGTAGCCAAAATAAAGGTTTTCTGTATCAAGAATTACAGTCGCTCATATCCTTCCTTCTTTCCTACTAACCTAAATCTGGAAAATAAGCTAACAGCCAAGTAGCTTTTACTGAAATTTAAGTCAATATTAATTTTACTGGCTCACAAAAACCGAAAAATATTTGACTTAGGTAAATTAAACTGGACAAAAAGCAAGACAAAATCAAGGTAGGATGTACACACAACTAGAGAATATACAGTTTAAACATACAAATATATGTATGTTTATATACATATAAATATAATATATATTATATATATTAATAGAAATATAATATATTATTATATATAATATATATCATTATATATATTATATATAATATATATATTATTTCTTCCTTTTTCTCTTTATGTATGCCCAATTGTAAATTCATGGCATTTGCCATAGGTAACAAAGTTCAAAGTAGGAATAAATCACAATTTTAAACAAAGTGCATGTTTAGTATTTTAACTGGACATGACATTGGTATGAAAGTTTCATTTATTTCATTTATTTTAAAGTCACCCAGATCCAATGATATTTAAACCTGGAAGTACCAGGGACCCTAAGGCAGAACTACTCCTTAGGTGGCCTGGAAATTTTACATTCTAGTTAAAATGTAGTAGCCAAAAACAGAGGTCCTAATTCATGACATATGATATCTAATAATAAAAAAGTGTTTAATCATTCAAAGTAAACTAGTATTTATAGGTAATATCTAAACTTAAGTTTTAAAAAAGGGGAGGGGTAAGAAAAAGAATATGATATAATAAGCAGAAAAAGAATTACACTTAAAATTACTTAATATGGGCCTCCCTGGTGGCGCAGGGGGTTAAGCAACGCACTATGAAGCAAATCGCAGCCACTGCAGCACGAGTTCGATCCCTGCTGCCATCCAGGGAGGGGACCCACATGGCGCAGCAGACCTCTCCTGCCGTGCCCGCTGCTCCCCTCAGCAGTGTGTTTCTGTCAATCTGCCTGTTCTGCTCCCCGCTCTCTGTGGTGAATCCTCTCACCCCCCCCCCACACCTCTGGCCTGTACCCCAGTGCTTGTATGCATAAATAAATAAATCTTTAAAAAAATTACTTAATATGCAGTAAAATTTAACAATTCTCAATTCAAAAAACCTTGAAATGAAGCTAATTCTATTATTTTAATAGTTATACTATTCTTCGCGGTGTTTTTTAAATCTCGACGTTTACTTTCCTCATTTGTAAGAAGTGATTAACACCCACTATAAAGATTCATGAAATAACACAAGTCAAATAAAGGCAGTACAAGAGATGTACATTTTTTTGTACCCACCTATCCGAGGGTACTAGAGAACTTTATGTGTCAGTTCTATAAAGAAACCAATATTGTTCATTTATTTATTACGTATCACTGGGAATATAGCAATGCCTATCATACTGTAGTAAATCTCAATACATGGACTGACCAAAATGAAGAGATTAGTGAAATAAGAAGCAGGGCAGGGAAACAAAAATATTAAAAAGTCATGTATCCATTCCAGAAATAACATAGAAAAAAATGCAGAACGAGGATACAGGACAGTTATGAATATAATGAAATGCCACAGACTAAAGAGCTAAAATGGTTAAGACTGAGTTACTGCTCTATGTCTAGTGTCAAAGGCCAGACATAGATTTATGTCTGCCATTCAAGCTGGAAAGTGCTATTACTGAGAAAGAACAGTTGTATCTAAAATACTGAAAAAGGAAAAAATAACTGCTTGAAAGACTCAGGCACGAATTCACAAAGGACATAAAATTTGAGCAGACAGAGAGGAAAAGGGCATTTTTGGCAGAGGAATACAAAGGGATTTGGTCTATGGAATTTGTCAAAGCACACTGGGAAACTCCAAATCCCTTTGATCTTTTCTAAATTTCATACATACATAAATTCTGAAAGGAAAATTTGTACAAAAAATACTGAGCGTATCACTCAACTATAAATTCTGTAATAATACCAATAATCAATATAGATTCCTAATTTGGCTTTCATGGTCTTAATGAAAATCTTACTTTATACTGTAAGTCTAATATAGTTGTATGTTCATTTGGTCAGTTTTGACAAAACTATAAAAACATCACTTATTTCTTTCCTTTTCTCTTGAGACATATAATCTATTTCATTTTATAATATCATAGATTTAAAGCAATCAAAAGTCAAAATGTGTGGCATTTTCCACCTTGCCAATTATATGTTAAATCAATGGCATATTACCAAGCCAAGAAACCCAAAATTAGACAAAAGCAATCCACTGGGATCAGAAATCTGCCAAATCTCATAATTCAAAAAGGAACTGTTAAAGATGGTTATGGGGTTTTTGGCACTGTGCATATAAGCCATTCCATAATAGGGTTTGTACTCATCTGCTCATCAGGTCACAAACTATAGAAGTTTTACTGGGGGTAAAAGGGATTAAAATTTGGGTTGTAACACATAAGTCTTTCCTTCCTTTCCATATATCTCTGTAAATCAAGGCTTCTAATTCTTGTGTTTAAATGTGCTTTCTAACAAAATAAAGGGGCATGTATAAGTGACATTTTTGGTATAGGAAAAGGGGCATGTAAAAAGTTACATTTTGGTATAGGTTTGAAAAAAAGAAAAAGAAGAGGACACAAGGTTTCTATATCCAAAGTAGTGACACCAGGTATATTCAGTCTTAGTACATTTAAGTTTTAAACTGTTTCTTTTCTAAATGACTGCTTCTTTTTCTTTGATAATGAAGTATTCTGTAGATATTTTTTGGAAGGCAGTCATTTATTAACCTAATGAAAAAAGATTCTATAAGAGCATCTCAAAGATAGCCAGAGCAAAAGGAATGTATGAATTCCATTCTCAGGTGGAATTTTTTTATATTTTCTGTCCAATATTGTCATCATTATATTATAACATCCTAAGCTACTAGCTAGCAGGCCGAAAGACTATGTTAGATTTTATTAACCATATCTAGCTATACCTTAGTGGGATGTTTTCTGGTTATCCAGTCTGCCTATATACTTTTGTTAATAGCATTTAAGTTATAGCTTAGTACTGACACATAATTTTAAGTGTTTAATCCACAACTTCTGTAGGAAATGTTATTACATTTTAAATACTATACCTTTCTTTAAATCACATAGTAATCTTTTTCTTGTCCATTTGCTCTGTTTTTATAATATTCATTTATTTTTATTAATACTGGAGAGAAAGTAGATGGGTTAGCTTAAAAATAAAATAGATTCAGGTGGAAATGAAGATTAGTTCTACTTATCAGGTATGTGAGTTGAGAAAATTAGTATTTTTGATAATCCCTATTGGATAAAATATCAATATTACTTTGAAGCACATTAAAAGACAATTTTTAGAAGTCACATGATAAAATAATAGCAATTACTTATGTTTCAAACTAACACCATTTTCACAGAAATGTGGTTTCCAAGAGTGCTCACTATGTAGAGCGGCCACATTCCTCATAGAATGATTTGTAATTAGTAGGATTACAGGTTTCACTGACTGCCATACACACAAAAACTTATATAATTTAAAAGAACCAGACTACAGTTCTAGATTACAGTTCATTTCAGGTTAACAACACTTGTAGAAGATCATCTTTATATACATATTATGACAAAATTACTCTGTAATCAAATATTTTGGGTTCTCCATTTATATAATTCCATTACATTTCCTGAGAAATCATAATATATCACACTTTCTTTACAACAAACCCCACAACCAAAGGGAATTATTTTTCTGTATTTCTACCCAATAAGGCCATCATTACGTCCCAATAGCCTAAGCTATTGGCTAAGAACCAATACTTCAAAACACCTCAGTCTGAATAGAGAAAACCAACTTTGAAAGGGTAAGGAAGATAATGACTCACTGTTAGAGCTAGCAGTTTCCCATAGGTGAGGTGAGCAGGGATGTGGTCAGTTTTGGACCTCAATGATTCCATGTACCAATGTTCTGCTTCAGGAAGCTTGCTTAACCGCATGTACGCTTCACCTGCAAAGAGATTCATGAAGAACAATCTGAGGACATGGCTTTTCAACACCACCGCCTTATCATGTTTATATCCCATGGCATCTTAGATACCACCACAAGTACTTTCACCCATCATCTCAATTGATTTCCCAAGATCATCATAGTTCTCATTTTACAGATGAAAAAACTTATGTTTGGAAAAATTAAGAATAAATAAGGTAAAAGATATTATAAATGGTAAAGCGCTCATTTTTACCCCAGAAACATTTCCCTTCTTAAACATATGTCCTCTGTCACAATTTATTTTAAAGTCTGATCTTTTCTTCTATATAACCATTTGGTCTTTCTTATTCACATCCATTAATTTCTTTAGAAATTCAGGTGCCTGTAAAATAACTACTAAGTAGAGAGCATTATGCAAGACAAGAAAAGTTTAAGATCCTTACTCCTTTTTAGGTTTTACACTATGTTGAGAAAGTAGGATTCACTGAGGAGTTAAAAGTATTCTGGTATAAGCACTGGTGCTAATTTTTTTTTAGTTATATGCATTTCATATTTTAGTAAGTAAGTAAATTCTAGTTTCATTCAGAAAAGACAGTGAGTATTTAAAAATAACTTAGCAGGACCAACATCATGTACAAAGGGAGTCTGAGATGTTTCAGCTGTCAGTTATTACTTTCAAGTTTTGCAAATTTGATCTACCAACTAGCACTTCATTACCAACCAACCAATCAGGAGAAAAAGAAATTGGAAATAAAAGCAAAAATATATCAGTTGCTTGCTTAAAATCATTCCCCTTGCCCTAATTATGATTAGTGTATAGGAACATTCACCTGAAGGGAATACTATACTTTACGATGATTTATGTATTTAAGTTAAATACTATAGTTTTAAGAAATAGACCCATTATATTTAAATACTAGGCAATAGCTGGTAACCTGTATTATTTTTCAAGCGAAGCATTACAGCTTAACCAATCATAATTATGAGAGATTTTTCCATTTAGAAGCATACTCAAAGGTCTTTCCTAAACATATTACCCACACTGACTGTACATCTCTGGCTTCAAAGGAAAAACTGGCTTCCTTTTATTTTCATCAGAATTCTCTTTATATTAGCAAAGTCTTATCAATACAAATATGTTCGAGGAATTGACTTGAGTTTCTTAATGGCTTGAGTATCCTTTCTTAACCAATTAGTAAAAATATCAGTGAAAATAACACATACAAACATATGTGGATGCTCACACACATCTTTGTGTTTCTCATTCTAAGGGCTTCAACTATGCTATCATAAAAATGTGTCTGGAAAAATGTTTATTTTTTCCCTGGCTCTTAAAACATGTTTGAATTTGAGAAGAAACTGTTAGTTTAAATCACATGCTGAGCATAAGAACCAAATAATTCTGAAGCAGAGACCAAAATGAATAGAATTTACAAAATGTTCATAGTTATTAGTATGGCATGATCAGGCAGGATTTCTTCTTCTGTAACTTTCTGAAATAATTTACTTTTTATTATAGTGTCTCTCTATATCTTTCTACTGTTTGTTAAATAGATTCTTTTGTCATCTTAAATAACAAACATTCCCAAATAAAACAAACAGCAATTTTTCTTAGGAAAAGTAAACTACTACTTTATACTAAAACAATACTAGATATGATTTTTATAATAGAAAGAATGAACAACATATAAAAGTACTAACATTTTACAGTAATTAGTTTGTATCCAAGTACTTGGCTCTAAAATCATGTCTGAAGTCAGTAGAACAAATATACTAACTTTAGAGTTAGAGTTGAAAGATAGGCTTGCATTAGTGAGCTCTGTATGGAATCAACCAGAAATTCTTCTTTGACTCTGCAAATACTCATAAGGCCAGGTTTTAAAAGTTGTATAATGATTGCATTTAATATAGTTGCTATTTTTCATAACTTCAACTCAGTTATAGAGTGATAATAGTTTTTTTTCTTATAGAAAAAGAAAACAGAATCCCAACTCTAGAGTGCTTTTGAGAATCAAATCTTTATTAAATTTAAGCTGTTGGTATTTGAAAATCATTTTAGAAAGTGTATTACTTTTGTCTAAACCAGAAATACATCACTTTTCAGACCTATTTTTAGATAAAAATTATTAATTGGCTAAATAATGGTTGGTTCATTTCAGTAAGAATTCACGAGCAACTTATTAAAGATTATGAGATGGGGGAAAGGACTATGAAAAATAAAATGGAACAATGCACCTTGGAAAATATATGAAAATGATGAAAGGCCTACTTAAGTACTATTCATTGTAATGTAGGTAAACTTCATTTAACCATTGGTGTATCTCAGGAAAAACAGTGATAACAATGACAATCATTCATCAAATTCTCATTATGAACTGGGAAGCAAGCTTGAAGGGGCCAACGTCTGACATTTTCACACCCACTCCTCTCAGATTGTTCCCCACAGGAGTTTTAATGCATTAAGCAGTATTAACAAATTGTTCAGAGTAGGTTCATATTTTCAATCTCTATAATAGTTGTTTATATATACAGTACCTGTAATATATGTGGGACTGACAAGATATATATATATATATCTTACATTTATATATTTATACATTTATATTATATACATTTATACATTTATATATTTACATAAGATATATATATATATATCTTACACTTTTCATTAAGAAATGTCATGACCTGGATTTTACAGAGTAGAAAATGGAGAAATAAATAAACAAAACACATGAAATCATAAAGATGCAAAGTAGTAATGCTGAAATTCAAATTCAGGCCAACCTACCCTCAAAGCTACCCTCAACCTACCCTCAACCTACCTTCACATTGTTTTAACCCACTGGTAGAAAATCATCAGAAATTTTGCAATTCTCCAGCTCAAGTGAAAATTACAGTCTTTCCTACTAATGCAAAAATTGTTTTCTAGCTTGTGATTCATTGACCACCAAGTTCATTTCATTTTGCCTTGGGCTTATCTATTGAATTAAAGGAATAAGTAAGAGCAGTAATAACCCATGCTTGACCTTTAAAAATGTTCTGATGCATATGGTACTCAATTCTTAAGAGGGAACTCCATGGAATATAAGATGCACTTCAGTTCTAAGGTGAACCTTAACACAAAAACAATCTATAAAAGTGGTAATAAAATCATGATGCAAAACCTAAAATGCAAGAAAATGATCAGGGATGAATTTTAAATGTGTTTAAAATGAAACTTAATAAAGAAGCAACAAACAATACAAAAAGTACCTGTAATATATGTGGGACTGACAAGGTAGGAACTTCATATTCTTCATTTCTAACTCAAAATAAGGTTTAGAATTCTCATTTTATGAGTAAGGAGGAAGGCTCAGGAATTAAAAGGCTTGTTAAAAATAAAAATATTATCCTGAAAGGTTTAAATGGCACTAAAGCCTGTGTTTTTTTTTACTGCACCATGTAGCCTACCAGGTGAAGTTTATTATATATTGAATTATATATTGAATATCTAATAAAGATTTCAATATATATTATCTTTATACATTTACATCTTCCCTCTACTGTAATTAACATCAGTCTCATTTTACAAATGAAGTTACTGTGGCTCACTGAGCTTAACAAATTTGCTCAATGTTTAAAAACAAGAAATGCCAGATACAGTTCTCTCTGGCTTTTTCTATTATGCCATTGTGCCCAAATACTATAAAAAATAATTAGAGAGAGGGATAAAGTAACACAAGGCTCATCACTGAATTCATTGTAGAAGCGAATTATATATGTGTAATCCTCCAAGCTAGATTAAAGTATTAAAATCATAAAAATTCCATGAATAAAATAGCCACAGGAAAAGAAAATTTGGTAAATTTAATAACAGAAATGAAGATACTTGGTTGGCAATGGGTGGAAAGAGGAGGAATAAGCTATCTTCTCTGGTACTATAATTCCTTTTAACTTACAATAATAGAAAAAGATGCTTATAGTACCCAGGAGGAAAGAAGCTATGATGACTATTTTTCCTTCTTCTCCTACAAAAATGACATAATAGAGGCACTTTCATAAGAATGAGAAGATTTTCTGTGCAATGATACAGTGATCAGGTTCATCACCCAGATTTATTTCTGATTCGCTCACAGACAAAAGGGATTTAGATGTCTCCAGGCTGACTTCAGGCAGATATAAACTGGTTTCAGATGTAGAACAAATAATGTCACTCTTTCTGCCTAAAAAGCTCCAGGTCTAAATAACCCAGGCAAAGGCTAATTCCTTAAAGGGAAGAATGTTGGATTACTGATGATGTAATAGTCTAGATCTCACTAGTTCTCATGTTTCAAATTCCTGGACAACTCTAGCTTTCGAATACAGAATGAACCTGTAGTGGGACATAGTTCCCATATCTTCCAGAGTCACCTTCTGCTTCTCCTGCTCTGCTCAAGGTTATATTTTCACTTTAAGATTCAGTTTAGACTCCCAAATAAAATAAGAAAACTTTTGTGACTACCTTTACCAAATGTGATCACAACTGCACCCAATTCTTACATTAGTATTGAGCATTTTTTATATTCTTGAATATATAATTTACCTATCAATTTAAATTAACTAACAATGATAACCATATGTATGATGCTAAACATAAAGATCAATGACATATCATTCTTTCTTGCCTTCAGGGCACCGATGAGTCTACAACCAATAATACATCTGGTGGTAATTAGCAACATTTTATTTTTTTGGTGTACATGAAACAACACAAAATCTTTTAAACATTTAACACAAATTTTATTTAATCTGTGTTAAAACATGCTTTCAGGTGATAGATGAAGAAAAATGCCAAGTGAATAATAATGCAGACAGCAAATGACTTAGCAATCACAACAGTGGAGCATGAGTGGATGGGGCGTAGAAACATTGGATTGCATACATCTAGCTGCAATTCAAGGAATAACAAGTTTCAAAGCATTTTGGTTAAAAAAAAATTTCAGTACAGAACACTAAAGATGGTGGGGGTGTGAGGGAGATGAACTATCTTCATAAAGAACTTCACAGAGGTTACATATTTTCTAATTTCTAAAGAATGGAATCACTCATAAAATGGGTCCATGTGGTTTCTAGGTTTGCTGCTGCCAGTACACTGAAACCATGCTTGAAGAGGCATGCATTCAACTGTAATTTACCTAATTTTTAAACTCTTTTGAGAGTTTGGTTGTTCATAAGATAAGGGTAGTTTTAAAGCAAAATGAGGCAATAAGGGAGGAGGGAATTATGAATTTCATTAAGTAAAACATTTATGATCAAGAAACAGGTTAACTTCAGTAAAAGTTAAGAAGGTTCTTAATTTCTGATGTGAAATTATAGGGAACATCTGATGTGTTATCAAAATTTAACTTGGAAAAATGCCAAAAGCCTGTACTAACATTTCTGTACTTTTAACTATAGGTCGTGAAATTCTCCAGGTCAATCAATTCCCTTTATGCTTTCAAGGAAATAAATCACTATCAATAATTAGTCAACATATGTTGGAGACAATCTTATCAAATGCTAAGAATTTTCCCCAAAAAATGGACTCTGTGTGCATGTATTAGACTCTGTTGGAGGAAGTAATGGTCCTCCCCTCAAAATGTAATACTGTCTTGCAGTGAATTAGAATGGAGTAAAGTGGCTTAGAATAAAATGTGGCTTAGAATAACCGAAATACTTAGCTAACACAGAAATATGCAAATGCCACTAAATTATACTTTTACCCCAAAAGTTTATAACAGAGAAAAAAGAATGAGAAAATAATACAGTAGCTGGTAAAAAATTAATGAAAATAACAGTCTTCAGAGAAATCGAACTTTAATTTTTACAGTACAGGAAAATGTCAGAATTATATAATAAAGCATTTTCAGTGCATATACATTTTTTAGGAATAGATTTCATATGATTTCCTGCCTCAAATTATGTCTCTATAATATGTAATTTTTATTATAAATTGTTACATGAATATTAGTTATTAAGCTTTGGTAGAAATTTAAATAATCATTCCTATTTGTAATGAATACCTGAAAATAAAATTCAATTAAGTACTCACAAAAACTCATGCTTATCACTAATATGTTAGGGGGGTACTTCGCAATCTGGAACAAAACTGCATGATCTATTTTCATTCTTTATTCAATCTGAATATTACAATAGCATCTATCACTATAGATAAGGTTGAAAGAACAGCTGATTTGGGGAGTTAAATAAGGTCTTTATATAGAAAGTAATCTTTCCCTACTTGTTGGGAAAAAGACAGATGCAAATATATAAACAGCAAAGTACATACCACTACTAATAAATTTAAACTTTCTATGACTTGCCTATTCTATGTGCTATGATAGCATCATTTCCTTAGCAACAAATTTCAAGGCTGTATCCTTCATATAAATTTTCTTTTTCCACATAACTTTGCCATTTCATAAGTAGCATCCAAATTGGCATGTTTTAAGAATGAGGTTTAAATTGTAGTTAATGAATTTCCCAAGAATCACATACTATCACCTCAGTTTTCAAAGAATAAAACTCTTTACTACTGAGTAAAAGATTCATTTCATGAGTATTGCCCGGTAAGAGTTAAATACACACTTTTTTCTAATTTATTTCTATTGAAGTCTCAGAAAACCAACTTTTCAAGAACATATTAAAAGTATTTGTGAATAAGATATAAGTAGAATATAATTGGGTATTAATCCGAGTATATTCATTTCCTTATAACTCAAAAAGCAAATTTTTAAGCTTTTCCTTTACCACTAAACTGGCAAAAATATGAATTAATGTAACAGGTGGACTCATGCGGTTTTAAAAAGCAATGAAATATAATCAACTGTCTCATATCATATTTCCAGGAAAGTGAGCAACATCTAGACCTAAGCATGATCCTTAGGCAACTCAAGTATTGGCATTAAAGTGTTCAAACTCCCCTTAGGAACTATATATCTTCTGGCCCTGGGTTTAATTGAAACTTTAAACAAAATATATTACCTACTTAATGCAGCTGACCTAGATGCTGGCCTTTGTAGTATATAGACGAATGACTACCAAATTAATGTCTGTAACCATAGTATATAATGTAGATTTTTATGTGAAGTATGAATAGTAAAAAGAAAAGAAATAAGCAACTGCAGATTTTTAATGAGAAGTAAACTTTTAGGAGAATATTTTCTATTTTTTTGTATATAAATTATACATATTTATCCTTCTTAATGTACAGCCAAAGTTCATAATTTTCTTATCTTTCTTGCCCCGTATCTTACAAAGCATCAAATCTAAAGTCTCTCAAATTTACATTTTCCTTTTATGTATTGGTAGAATCTAAACACCTGGCGATGATCTCCTGGTGTTGTCCATTCTTACAATGGGAAAATGAAGTGAAATGTATGCATTTACCTTAACAGTTGGATGTTAATATTCCTTTTGGAAGACATAGATCAATGGTTAATCCATTTATATGGTCATACTCATTTTTGTAGCACTGACTCACTGATTTTCAAGAGTGCCAATGGAAGCAATCACGGGAAAATCACCAGAACTCAAAATAGGGGAAGCAGGTGGTATAAAAAGCTTAACACTACTGGAGTGTTAATGCTTCCACACTTGAAAGATGTGAAGTTCAAATCTCACACAGTTAAAAACCATCTCTTTCACAGTTGGCATGCTAAATGCCTTGAGCAATCCATTTAAGACAAGCAGCCACATAAGAAAATATTAAGCTTGTAAACCATCATGTCAAAAACTTACTCTGAATATTTATGTTCTAAATATATTCTGGAACAAGGTGAGTAAACACACACACACACACACACACGAATAATCCAACAAAAATAAAAGATTCAGCTAAAAATAAGTCATAGAGAAAGCTGAGAGAAAAAAGGATTTTTTTTACAGCCAATAAACAAACTGAATTCAACATATAGTTTATAGACATCAAGTAGAGTTAGGAAAAAATTTCAAGCAAGAATTGTTGCATTTGAATCATGAGGTACATTTACATCTTTGTAAATGTATTACCTAAAGATGAAAAGGAATCTAAAAGCTCCTGGTAGTCATTTATAATATTTAACTGTTTCATTCTGCAAGTTTCTTTCTCAAAACTACAGTTGTAAAATTTGGATAAGCTTTTTAACTAAAAATTGTTCTAATGCATTCACTGTATTTTCTACATATTGACTTTCTATGATCTCCAAAACTGTTCATTAAAATTGTGGAAATCTCACAAAACTGAAACAAATCTATAGGTTCCTCCCTTATTAGAGAATATGAGGAAAAGAAAAGAACATGAGAAGACATCTTGTCCATTTTACTATGTATGTAAAAGACTTGTTAGTAGCAATTTGATGGAGGAAAATATAATCTGCAATATAGAGTTGGAACTTTTTAAGCAACAAGGATGTGTGTATATATTAAAAACAACAACAACTATTGATAGAATTATTAGGATAAGATAATCAAAACAGCCTAATCAAATAGAGGCAAATAAGGCATTAAATAGCAATGGCTCACTATCATACAAGTCCCCTACACAAACAATGAATTCTCTACCTAAGATGTAAGCATGTCATTGATCATAAACACATTTTTTTAAAGACAAGGGGAAAATGAATATATATGCAAATTGTGATGCTACTATCACAATTTTTAAAAGCTTGAAATTGTTCTTGTTTTATTTACTTTGGTTTGTTTAGTTTAGTCAACATAGCAAACCTATATAGTTATGGATAAAATACTCACTATTAGAATAGAAATTTCCATTTTATTTATAGACATTTACTTTTTAATGAAAAGTGCTAATGAGTTCTGACCAACTGTGAAAACTCCTAGAAAGGTCTTTTAGAGCAAGAGTCACATGGACTATACCCATTTCATACTATCACTTCCATACTCGGCGCTTGTGACTGAAATTTATTTTTTTTGAACACAGAGGTTATTCTAAACACAGTGATTACAGACTGCAAAGACAGGGCATTAACTCTAGATTCCCTCTTATTCCATGCACATTATGTTCTTTTGTTCTCAAGATATATTACCAGGAAGAAATGGTTGAAATTGCTTATATAATTAAACCTAACAATTATTTTATGTTGAGAAAGCCAAGTAATTTGATTTAAAAGTAAATAGCTTTAAAATGACCATTGGGATTAGAAGGCCACAAAATATAAAAGTAATTGAAAGTTACAACCTAATTTAGTTTCCTATCATCTCTTATGATTAGAGGTAACACTTAGTAGACATAAGAGAAATAAAAAAATTATAGAGATGAGATAAACAGAAGATGGTTAGAAATTATGCCACGTTTAAAGTTTTTGTTTTTAATATCCCGCATATGTAATAAACTTATGATGAAAACACAATTTTGTAGGTACTATTTTCTTTTTGGTTAAAATGAAATGTTTGTTATATACATATAAAATACTACATATGTATCTAATAAAATATATATTTTGATTACTAAATGGATAAAGGGAAAAAAGCTCTATTGACATAGTAGAGAAGATGTGAGTTTTGTATAATACAGAAGGGCTAAGTAGAAAGCATGTGAATTTAAGCCATGAAGCTACATTTTCACTTCTAACACAAACTGTAATTCTCAACAGATCAGCTCAACTTTCTGGATGTTAATTTCTATCTTGTAAAAGAAATCATGTTAGAAGATCATGTTATTAGAATTTTTATGATGACTCTTACAACCCTAACATTCTATGAATCCAAAATTCACCTATGAGAAATTGACATTCAATAAAAGCTATAATAGGTATCAGAATAAATAATAATTTTGACTAAATCTACAGGAAAAATGTGTGATGACAGGAAAAGGGCATGAACCTCTAACCTAAATATGACAATTTTAATTTAGAGCAAGTACTTAATTAATGGAATTAAGTTAACTTGGCATTATTAACTGAGTATGCTTTTTCACTTTTGGTCAGTATAGCTAATGATGAAGTTCACAGACTGCGATTGCTGAAAGACAAGGGGAAATGCACTTGCAAAGAAAAATACAGCAATTCTAGCACAGTACAAATAAGTTCCTGCTGAACTTTGGATGGTGACTAAAGGCCAGTACTGTGACAAAATCTTATCTATGGAGAATTTTACATTGGTAAATGTAAAAATAACTGAGAGGATACAAAACATAGACTTTTGGATTTTAAAGGCCTACGCACGACAACAATGATTCCATTAGAAAATAATGTTATGAAACACTAAATACATATAGCATGTGGCTTAATATGCTTAACCTTCATTATCATCTACAATCCTCAAACTGATCCTACTATTACCACCTTCTTATGGATAGGGAAACTAAGGCTTCAGTTAACTTGGTTGTTAAGTCATTTGTCTAAGGTCACTCAGCTAGTGAATGTCAAAGCCATAATATGAATCTGGGCTACCTGACTTCACACCACAATGAATTTCCATTGAATTAAACTTATTCTCTCAAGAAGAATCTGAGGCCTACAGAGTTAAAGTCACACAATCGGCTAGGAGCAATTTTTATAGATTTTTTGGTGATTTTGCTTCTTAAAATGTTATGTATTCTCACACCTTGCTAATAACAATAACAACACAGGTGATGGTTTAATTATTGTTTATCAAATAATTAGCATCTGTTTTATATATTTGTATATGTTTATACTGCCCATGATTTTAATGGGATGATTCTTGGTGCTATGAAATCAAAAAGAATAACAAGACTATACTTCTAAGTAGTTTCTTTCAACTGCCACAGATAACCTTTTATCAACAGTAAGAAAAAATATGTCAAGACTTAATGTGAAGTCACTAAAACCTGTTATTTTCTATCAATACAAAACAGGAATTATATGCTCATTCAGTGTTCAGGATAAGTGACACGCAGTAATATAAGTTTTTCATACAATGTTCAAGAGAAGGAAAAATGCAAAGGACTAGATTATTTTTAAATTAACTTTAAAAATTATTAACACTAATAATAACATTCAAATACCACTGTATTTTTACATGAATAATAAACATATCATTTTATTTTTCTTAATCTCTAAATGAAAGAAAAAATAGGCTAAAATAATGTTTGTATATATAAACAAACACAAGTGCTTGGGGACAGAAGTCAGGAAGGTATAAATGAAAGAGCCATGAGAAAAATGACTCTCAGGCTTTATCTAGCCAGACATCATAATCCATCACAGATCCCTAAAGGGCACCACTAATATGTAAATGTGTGAATTAGAAAACAGATTCCAGGCTGTTGATAAACTTGATAGGATAATCAGCACATGCTGACAGACTAATGAAACTGATGAACTGATAGGGCAACATCTCCTGGGCCATTTTTTTTTCCTTGTCAAATGGAGGCTAATCAAAATGTATTAGGAGTTAAAGCAAACATTCAGAGCATTTCACCCATTTGATTAGGTGAACTCACTCGCTGAGAAAATTATAGTTCTGTGAACAATTGAAACCATAAAACCTGGTCAGCTGACAGACCATGACATAAAATTAAATAGAAAGCAGCCACCCTAATTATGAAAGAAATTTGGAATTTAATATTATATTGGAATACTACCCTCACAAATTGTTAGTCTGCTTTTCAGAGTGTGTGTGAAATGACTATCCTTTACTATAATGGAAATCAAGACAAAGGACTAGCAAGAACCCCAGGGGCACACTTATCTTTGGTCGCCTGTGTGTGTTCAGCATCTGTATAACCATAAGACAGATGGACCCCAAGGTACCAGCTGAATTCTCAATCAAACTTATTTACATAAAATAATTGAATGAATTTTCTGAAATCACTAACTGTAGTGAATACCAGCATTCCCATTAGCAGTTCTTGGCAAGGCTCTGGGAGTCCTTTTCTAATTTATAGAAAGATGTGCTTGCTGATAAAATTGAGGAAAATTGGGAATAAGGCTTTCCCAAGCTTTAGTGTTAAGAACAAATCAGGAACTAAAACTACCGTGCTGCATTAGACAAAACTGAGAAAACAATCCTTTTCTTTTTCATTTTCACATGAACAACCAACCAGTATTAATATTGAAAAGTCCACTCAAGTGATAAATCTATGCCCTGTAGGCACACACTTTATAGACAGGTACATTTCACCTAGGAGGTGAAACTCATGACAAAATGCTGAAAAGACTCTTTCAATTCCTAAGTGTTTAAGGTCAAAAGTACATGTAATAAGGCAGGATTTTACCTTTAGTAATAGTAACAAAGAGAAATGGAAACAGCAAATAAAAATACTCCTGTGTCCTCTTTAATAGGAACATCATATCCCCGCACAGCTACACATGCTAACTGGAGGCAGGGTTCACAGAGACACGGGATGAATATAGTAACAACTCCCAAATCATCTATATTTTTTTTTTCTGCTTACTGACCTGCAAATAACTAGCCTCGCTTTCTCTCTAAACTATTTTTAAATTTTCTGTTATTTCAATAAAGGAGAGCAAGTGTCAATGCCAGGCCTATAATCTCTATTTAGGAGGGCCTGGGAATATTTTATATGTACTCATATAGCAAAGACTATCAAGTTTCTCAATCCTTAAACTGCAGAAGCACAAAATAATTCCAGAGATCATGTAGTCTCATTTATATTAAAAAAACTCAAGTTTACTGAAAAGGGAAAATCTGAATTTGTGATTTGCATAAAAGTATTTGAGAACAAATACAACCCCTTCTCTTCTCTCCCTTATTCAGCAAACAGCAAATTTAATCAATTAACAGAGCATATTACACTTTAGGGCCTCCTCTCCAACAGTAACATAACAAATTGGCAGTTTTAGCTCTGTCTGTCATTAAACGGCTGTGGTAACAATTTACTGTAAGGCATTCATAGACCAATTGCAGATAACAGCTATTTTATTAGAAATTCTGGTTCTTGACCTCTTGCACCTAGAAAACATCCATAAGCTCACTTATATACATACTGACAGATGAGAGAACTAAGGCATTTAATCAGTTAGCCACAGGAATAATTGTACTGCATGTATATATTCTCCACAGTATTGCTTTTACTCTAAAAGATTGTTCCACTCCGAAAAACCTCGAGCTCTAAAATCTTGTCATTGAAAACCATACAAGCTGGCTCAGTTATTCTCACCGGCACAAGCAGGAAAAATCATGAATTTCATAGCATATTTACTTTTGAGAATTTTTTGATTAGGAAAATAACATGATCAATATTCATCATGAATTTTATCAATTCCCTAAAATCTACATGAACTGTGTTCATCTTTTTCAATCTTTAGAGTCTAATTAACATTCAATATCCAAATGGATTTGTGAGCCTCTTGCAGCAGTGCTGGGATTGGGTGTTGAGTATCACTAAATTAATGTATCTATTTTCTCTTATCAGAACAAGAGAGGTTTCTAAAACTTTGAATGTGATACCTAATTGTGAATAAGCTTTTCTTAGTGAGGATTCATGATATGATTTAAGAGAGTTCCATGTAATATTAACATGTAACAGAAACTGAGTCTTCATTTCTCCACAGGTCCCTGAAATATCAGTTAAAATAGTAATGTTTTACTTACCCATCATGTTGTATAAGCTCTGTGGAGCAAATTGTCTTGGCATTTTCTGAATTGCTTCTTTGTATACACTAAGGGCATCCTAAGGAATAAAAGATAACATAAGGAATCCTAAGGAATAAAAGATAACATCCTAAGGAATAAAAGATAACATAAGGAATAAGCAAAAAAGAGCAATAAAGTACAGGTATAAGCTTTGAAAATAAGAGATAACATCTTCCCAAAATTAAAACTTTCCATTGTTGCTTCTAAATGATTCATTAGAGGAAAACAAATGATCTGTCCTTTGATTTTATGCTATTTAAATTTCATGAATAAAATTACTCAACGTTCACTAAAGAGACTTAACAAGGATTGTTTGTGTAGAGGAAGGCTACTGATTTTTGTGTGTTGATTTTGTATCCTGCTACTTTGCTAAACCGGCCAATTAGCTTGAGTAGATTTTCTGTAGAG
>JAGFMF010011752.1:16455287-16470880 GCA_019455555.1 Galemys pyrenaicus | reverse complement strand
TAAGATATGGTCCTTCTATCCCAAGAATTCCAAGGGCCTTCATCATAAATGGATGCTGGACTTTGTCGAAAGCTTTCTCAGCATCTATTGATAGAATCAAGGAGTTCATGCCAGCAATACACTTTTAGATGAACACAACTTTTACAGTTCATATAGTTTATTCAGTCACGAAAAATGAAAAAAAAATCCTATTTAAAGTCAACCGTGGTTATCTACACTTCACAGTTAAATAAGGCAAGCTAGTAGGTGTAAATAAAATATCAACTAACAAATTTTCTAGCTACTGAGAACCATTATTATTTAATGCATAATTATTAAATGCAATTACTTTAAAAGTTGTATCTTTATCTTTATAGTGCAGTCTTAAAACACAGTATAAGAATGTTGAGGAGTGCAATTTGAAAGAGAAATGAAAGTATCAATATTGAGTATAAGAGAAGAAATCCATGCAGGTGTGCTGCCTAAGAGAGACAGGGAGAATAGGCTGAGTAAACCTTCCAACTTCTTATAAAATATCCTGTCTCCTTCTTTTCCTCCTTTCCCAATTAAAAAAAGTAAAAAAAAAAATAAGAGTGGGTAGCATTTACCCTTAGAGCTTAAGAGATAATATCTTTACTTTAGAGCTTAAGAGAAAAAAGCAATGTATTTTTTATTATCAAACACTAGCTGTAACAATAATCATGTGTCTTGGATCATAAAATTAAAGAGATGGTAAGATTAAGAAGCACTGCATGACATTTCTCTTTCCAACCTAAAGAATCACAATATATATGGGCACAACTAATCCAAGAAATAAATTCACAATAAATAAATAAGTCACTTTGTTCAGCAGAAGTTTTTTTCCAAATTTCACCATAAAACTCTTAATAAAACACATTCTAGCTTCTCAAAGGATCATAGTGTTGTAGATTAGAAAACATTGAGATGAATCAGAACAAGGGGGAAGAGATCAAGAGGGTTTAGCCTGACCTCATAATGTCCCTGCTCATGATAGAGTTTTCCCAGGTTGTACAGGCAGCTTGTAACGGAGCTCTTATGTGCATGTGGGTCCTTTAGATTCTCATCAGGGATCTCCGAACACTTAAGGAATGTGCGTCGGGCTTCTTCTGTCTTTCCTTGGTTCATCAGAATAATGCCAGTGTTTAAATATGCAGCTGATAGGAAAAAAAATGCAAACATGAAAAGATGATGTACATGATGAACATATTAAAGCTATGTTTAGTTTAGTTCATTTTCTATGAATTATTCCTGATTTTAAGAGAAAATAAAAAATGAAATGCTTAAGGAACAACTAATAGAGTAAAAAAATGCAGATGTGACTGAAAATATATGGAATAATCGCTGCCCTCAAAAAGATCAAAATATGTTCAGCTCAAAATCTAAATGAACAAAATTTGTATTTAACTTAACATGTGAAAAATAAAGATACCGGGGCCTCCCTGGTGGCGCAGTGGGTTGAGCAACGCACTATGAAGCAAACCACAGCCACTGCAGCACGAGTTCGATCCCTGCTGCTGGCCAGGGAGGGGACCCACATGGTGCGGCAGACCTCTCCTGCTGTGCCCTCTGCTCCCCTCAGCAGTGTACTTCCATTGATCTGCCTGTTCTGCTCCCTGCTCTCTGTGGTGAATCCTCTCACCCCCCCAACACGCCTCTGACCTGTACCCCAGTGCTTGTATGCATAAATAAATAAATCTTTAAAAAAAAAAGAAAAATAAAGATACCAACATGATTAAACTGAGACATAATTGTTAGAGGCTCAAAGTTTGATTGGCAAGTATTCAGAATTCAGAGTACTATATTTCATTTTTCTCTGTGAGTCTGTTACCAAGATGATTTTCATGGAAACAGGAAAAACAAAGAAGGAAGAGGTATTTTTAAAAACTTAAATATTACTTACAAGCCAGTGTAGGCCTGCTCCCAATCGCCAATTTATAATAATGTAGTGCTTCTGCAAACCTGCTATTCTCCTGTAGCAGTAACCCTCTGTATGAGGAAAACAGAAATTTGGAGACAGGAATGTATTACTCTATATAAACTCACAAATGTTTATTTTATTTTTCAAAAATGAAGCTGGTTAACAGGGTCATAAAAAAGCTGACCTGGTACTATAAAAATAAATTCTAAATAGAAGGAAATGATTCCTCAGGAGAGAAGATTAAAGAGATATCTGTTGCATTTACATTGCATTAGAAAGCATTAAGACATATTTCAGAAAGAACTAACCCTTTTTGAACTTTCCCCCTTCCAGAAGTCCTTTCTCTCCCACTAAAATTACAAACCACCAGGACTTTACCATAACTTAAGAAAGGAGCCTCATTGAAGGGTAGGTGTGAGAGCTCTTTCACTAGCCATATTGTTTGGGAAATACTGTTGCATGGCTTCCCAAGGGCAATTGGTCAATAGGATAGTGGCAGAATATAATTAGATTTTATAAAGGACCAAAAAAAGACTTAAGACTACCCACATCATTGTTTTGATATTACTTGGATTTGGTCAAATAAGCTTGAATTTCAAAATGCAGAACTAATTTCCATTCACTGCTGTGAAACAGGCTTTTCTCTACAGACCATGAGACTCTATGGGCCTCTGGGATGCTCCTAAGGTAGTAGCCACAGGATTATCCCAGTGATTGCAGATTCCCATCCTCATGATTAAAATGATGGGGTCAGGGAATAGGACTAAGTTCCAGAAGCAATTGCTTTGGGGGCTTTTTGCCCTATTCCATATCTCTTTTAATCAGAAAGTATCTTACAGATATTTGGCACCTCTACTGAGTCTGAATAGTTATCAACCTCAAACTGCAGATTCAATTTGCTAACTGCTGAGGCCTTTGACATGCTAATAAAATGGAGATTTAAGAAAATACTATTGATAAAAACTTAACATTTTGTAAAGTATTTTAAAAACAGTATACTATTAAATGGACATCATTAAAGAAATATTTGAAGCAAATCATATCAAAATTAAACCAGTTGGACCCCTGTTATAAGGACCAACTAGACTCATTATTACCAACATTAGTTAAAAATTTATTGGAATAATCAAGTAATTCTAAAACATAAGTACCTTTTACAAATGCATAGGAATATATATTGCTATAAAAATTTTTGAACAACAATCACCTTGATCATAAAACAGACCTTTCTATTGCTAGTAACAAAACAAATAAATAGATAGACAAACAGATAAATAATAAATAAAACCTCCAAAACTTCTGGACAGTATTCTAGAGTTTGTGAAAATTGACCAATTGTCTTTAAAAGCAGGTAAAACTGATAAAGAGGAAAAAAAAAAAAAAACATTTCAAAGACAAACAGTATCTTTGTAACAAATTTTACCTACTTTCTAAGTAAGCTAATATATATTACCTCATTTCATAAACACGTTACCTTTATCACTTTCCCTTTGTGCTTCAGGTAAAGAGGTGGTTCTCTTTTGATGTGGCTACTGGCACCACAAACTTATTATCCAGACATCTCATTGTATACTTTCCACCATCCTTAGGAATGAGCCCTTCCAAGAACCCCTCTTTATCCAGCATCTTCTATTTCTTCCCCCTAACAATTTTCCTTCCCTTAAGACTACAAAATAGTTCAAGTGCCTGTGAGCACAGAAGGGAAGAAAACACCCTCCAACCTTTATTCATTCCAGCATCTCTCTAGCCACCACTTACTAATGATCTTCTTTTTGAAGACAGATTTCATTTAAGAATGGTTATGGTGGGCCTCCCTGCTGGTGCAGTGGGTAAGCAACAAACTATGAAGCAAACTACAGCCACTGCAGCACGAGTTTGATCCCTGAGCCCGGTCAGAGAGGGGACCCACATGGCATAGCAGACCTCTCCTGCCTCGCCTGCTGCTGCCCTGAGCAGTGAATTTCAGTAGATCCACCTGTTCTGCTCCCCACTCTGTCTCTGGTGAATCTTCTCACCTCCCACGACTCTGTCCTGTACCCCAGTTTTTGTATGTATAAATAAATATATCTTTAAAAAAAAAAAAAAAGAATGGTTATGGTGCCCAGTAACTGAAATTCTATGTACTCCTTAATCCAGTTTCAGTTCCATTCCTAGAATTCTCCTGAAATATCTTAATCAAATTTCTAGTAATTCCCTCTTTCTCCCTCCTCCTCCCTGGATGGGAAGAGCACAAGGGACTATAGTGATGATACATGGGTAAATTGGTGATGGGAATTTCACAGGGATGAGAAATATACAATGTACAAAAATGTGAAATATATATAAAAATTTCTACTAATTATCAAAATCTGAAACAGTGTGTTTATATGAACAGCCCACTCAATTGTAGCACTGTGACTACTGAGTTCATCTTCTTTGTTGAAACTCTGCATATTACTTAGCTTCTGGAAAACTAGTCTCTCCTAATTCTCATCTCTCTCTGGGACCATCTCACATAGAATAAGTGTCTCTGAAGAGTAGTCACTGTTCCTTGAAAAGAAGTTTCACAGGATCTTGTCTTTTCTCTAGGTGAAGACTGTCTCTGCATGACATCATGTCACATGTAGCTCATGACATGCTGGCTACTCTCAATTCTAAAGCAGTGGGCTCTCCTCTGACACTCAGATTGATTTTCAACAGCTTACAAGTCATGTCAATCTAGACACTCACCGGAATTTCAAAATCCACAAAACTAAAACTTGAAGACAACATTTCCCTCTCAAAAAACAAATAAAAAGATAAATAGGGCCTCCCTGGTGGCGCAGGGGGTTAAGCAACGCACTATGAAGCAAATCGCAGTCACTGCAGCACGAGTTCAATCCCTGCTGCCGGCCAGAGAGGGGACCCACATGGTGTGGCAGACCTCTCCTGCTGTGCCCGCTGCTCCCCTCAGCAGTGTACTTCTGTTGATCTCCCTGTTCTGCTCCCTGCTCTCTGTGGTGAATCCTCTCACCCCCCGCCACGCCTCTGGCCTGTACCCCAGTGCTTGTATGCATAAATAAATAAATCTTTTTTAAAAAAAAAAGATAAATAAATGAAATAAATAAAAGAAGGGAAAAGACAGAGAAAAATCTCTTCAGCAATTGGCACCAGGTGCTAAAAACAGAAACTTGGTTTGTTCTTATCTTCACAAGACCATTTTATAGTCTCCAAAGCCTATCAATTCTTATTTTCTATGACACGTTAATGCTGCCCTCAAGGTTCAGCTTTATGGCTCTGTCACAGCCCTTTTTATTTTTTCTCTCACCTAAATAACTGGAAAAGGTAACTAATTAGTCTTCACATAATTACATTTCTAAAGGGCAAATGTGCTCTTAGCAAGACAGGATGAACATATAGGCATGTATACATATCTTACAATGTACTTAAAGCCCCCAAACCTGGAAAACTAATAGCCTCATGGGCTCCCCATGCTGAGTGACAGAATACTCATGTCATGTCCTAATTCATAAAATTTATAAAAAAGAGGGAAAAATGCATTGCATGATAAACACAACTAGACAATCCTACCTACTCTGCCTTATTTGTTAGAGGAGTCTAGTCACACAGATACAGCTGGAAAGTCTCCAGGATTATAAATACTTTGCTTTTTGATTTAGAGAGTATCATCCTCTACATTACCTGAATAGAGTTAGCAATTGGAAGAAGTTCAAATGTTAGCTACTGTAACTGATTTCTCATCAGCTAAAAGTAAGACCGAGATTCAACTATATCCCAGTATGTGTGTGGCAATGTGAACAGGACAGAGATGCACTCACCTGTCAATGGACCATCTATTGGGGGAGATGAAGGAAATAATTGGTGTGGGAAATTACTATTCTAGAGGAAAAAACACCAAACCACCCCAGCTCAAGAATAGAGGAGGGAAATGTCCCTGTCAAAGTGGCATTAACAGAGGCTTGTATGGAAACAGCAGGCAGTCAGTAGTAAAAAGTATCATTATCAGTCCCATGTTACACAGGAAGAAAGAGAGGTTCACAGCAAATTTACCAACTTACTCTAGGTTTTACTGTAAATGAAAGTAAAGCCATTGAAGCACAGTTTCTCTTATGCTAAAACACATGCTACTTCCAGAAGGAAAAGAGGAAAGGAAAGACAAAATAATTTGAGGAATATGCTTACTAAGCTATATTTTCTTTTGCTCTCAGATTCCCTAGATTTTGTAGGACATTAGTTTTCATTGATGCTATGAAGGAAATAAAATGTGATTTTAGCAATTCTGGGTAAATTTTAGCCAATTCTAACACTGTAACAAGCAAGCTCTGTTGTGATTATTTTCTTTATTTATAAAATCAATTATTTTACTGAAGATATGACAGAGGGATAGAAACACTCCACATCATAACAGTTATGGTAATAATAGTAGCTAAACTTCTTCAGTACAATATATCAAGCACTTTACATATTAGCTTATTATGTAGTAATAATGTTATGATGTAGGCTAATATTTTAGTGCCATTTTACCAATGATGAACCTCAGGCGAGAAAAAATTCAGCAACATGCCAAAGTTCACAGAACTAGAAAGGTACAATAATTCAAGCCCTGCAGTCTGATCATAAAGGAGGATCTATATTTTCATAAATTTTTCATACCAGTCTTTTCCTTTACTATTTAAAATTGATGGCATTGTCTACACACTGATCATATCAATACAATCTCCTGGTTATGTATATTAAAAGCAGTATATATTTTAATATACAAGCCAAAAATCTAATGAAAATTCATTTGTACATATATGTAAAGTTGCCTTACAATTAATGTAACTGACCCAATGTTATAAATCAATTATGATGTTAAAGTGTGCATGGGGAGAGAAATCTTAAAAATCTCCTGGTGCCTAAACTCTAAGTGGTATGGTCAGTATAATGCAGCTGTGTGTAGATGGACATAACAGTGTTTTTTCAATAGAAATTGTTTTACTGTTCATATTTCTCCTCCAATGATTTACCTTGTATATCAACAGTGACAGAAATTAATCAACGTAAAAGCATATGAATTGGGAAAAGAGAATAAAAACTTTAGTCAAAAGAAGAAAATGCATCTGGATATGTAAACTCTTCATTCACTCTGACACCTAAATTCTAAAAGACGGCTTCAACAGAAAACAAAATCATGTGTTCTAGGACATAATCTCAAATATATAGAATTTATTTTCCCTGTGAAAACTTCACCAATCTTCACCCCAGTACCCCCTAACAATCCTGCCTTTGTCTACACCACTGTTGTTTTTAAATCACAACCACCTAAACACTTGATAAATGAAAATTAGTCAAACCATGATTTGAACAGAATTTAATGCAAACATTAAAAGTAAACAGGCATACAAATCCCTAGTTAATACTAAATACTGACAGAGATAGGACGGGAACATTTATTTAGCCCAGCATTCCTCAACTCAGAGGTCACCGACTGCCCTCTGGGGGCACTGGACAATGTCTGGAGGGCTTTGGAATAATACAAATGGGTGAAAGCTACTGGCATCTACTGGAAACATTCAGGGATATATTAACAATGTAAACATGTCAGAAGACACAGCCCTCCAAGGCAAAGAATTATCGAGCCTAAAATGTCAATAGATGCTAAGGTTAAGAAACCTCATCCACATCTCATATATACTAACCGTAACACATTTCTTCAGAAAATAAGGTCTTCATATTCCTGCCAGTCATACACATAAGCCATACAAATATGGAATATAAGAAAGCAAATTACAGGGATTAAATTATTTTTCCATAAATATTTAATCAAACAGTTTTACTAACTGCTTTCATTAACAAAAGGCAAATGAAATTTTCTACAAATTTGTAAGAAAAAGCATGTCCTTTCCCATTTCTGGGCCTCACTGATGATGCAGCGGGTTGAGCGCCACACTGTGAAGCATCCACAGCACAGCAGCGCGTGCTGGATCCCCTGCCAGGGAGGGAACCCACGTGGCGAGACAGACCTCCTGCCTCGCCTGCTGCTCCCCTCAGCAGTGTATATCGGTTGATCTGCCTGTTCTGCTCCCCACTCTGTCTCTGGTGAATCTTCTCACCTCCCCTGACTTTGTCCTGTACCCCAGCTCTTGTATGCATAAATAAAAAAATGTTTAAAAAAGAAAAAGCATGTCCTTTCCCACTTCTGTTAGTACATTGGAACAAACTGTCAGTGGCTCTTTGTTATAAGATTACCTCTATATACAACTATGGAAACATACAAATCTTCAAGTAAAGCTACCTTTTGCCTCAGATACTTGCAAAGGTCTTTAAAAATGAAATGTGACATCCAGAAAGTTGGTATTATTAAAGCACATTAGCAAGTGAAAAGTATACTTTTCAGGTATGTGTACTGTAGCAACTGAGCTAATGTCCACTCAGGATGGGATTTACAGAGTTATGTACCTGTAACACTAGGGATACACTAAAGGACAGTAGCTTGCTTTATTTTATTATTTAATTAAAACAGAACATGTTACTGCTGTAACATGTTACACCTTGAGAATGAGATTACATAACAATGAATATATATATTTTTAATGAACTGCCTCATGGTGAAGACAGACAAAGCATCGATCATGATACAGTATAAATAAAGCACAAAGTATTTTTGGAACCCACAAACGGCACACCCTTCCCCTCCTAGGATAACAGGTGTCCACCTATATTGGTGGAGAAAGCAGGGTATGGGATTCTAGACAGATAAAGCCCATGCATGTGAATGTAACAGTGACATTTTAATCTACCAATACAGGCCCCCTAGTCCCCACCTGAGTGTGGACTGTTCCTATTTGGTATGATTTGGTAGGTTATTTTTTGGGTCTAGGAATGCTCAAAAATTTTTCCATATAGAGTAATGGTAATAGCATTCTCAGACCCAAGAAACATCCCACCAAACAGAAATCAAACCAAACAGAAATGTTTTACTTTCGGATAGCAGAAGAAACCAGTAGCAATAATGACAGGCTTCATGGAAATTAAATGATTAGGTAGAAAGCACTTTGACAATTGAAAAGCTAAGACAACTTCAAATTAAGATTGCATTACTGAGGGCCTCCCTGGTGGCACAGTGGGTTGACGTAGCACTGTGAAGCATCCGTGGCACAGCAGTTCAACTTTGATCCCCGGCCAGGAAGGGAACCTACATGGCACAGCAGACCTCTCCTGCGTCGCTCCCTGCTCCCCTCAGCAGTATATTTCAGTCTATCTACCTGTTCTGCTCCCTGTTCTGTCTCTGGTGAATCCTCTCAGCTCCTGTGACTCTGGCCTTTACCCCAGTTCTTATATGCATAAATAAATATTTGAAAAAAAAAAAGACTGCATTATTGAAAACATTTCAGTAATAAACAGCCAGCTATTCCCTGGGTAAATCGAATAATAATTGGTAATCAAACCAAATAACTTAATATTTAAAGGTGGTAATGATTCACAAAATGATTTATAATCCCTAAGGATTAATTCCTAACAAACATGTTTACCTTAAAGTATTTTTCTGAATTTTATGTGTTTGATTATCCTTTAACATATGTAGGTACTTTGATACCAAAATTTTTTTCTCGGAGATAAAGTATTATAAATTTTGAATGTTTTTTCTAAGGAATATATCCATTTGAAATTTCCTAGCTTAAATCAATTAGCAATGGTTTACCAGTCATATTTGAACCTTACAATAATCCAAATTTTTAATCAGATTATTAATGATACTGAGATTTTACATAATTTATAAAGTGGAATTATAATTGCCTTTCTTCTGTTTTTCAAGATTTGTGCTGTTTTAGGATATGTTTATAATAGAACACTTGGAAAAATAAATCTTTAATTTCTATTATCAGAGTGATCATTAATAGAATGTCCTATTTGCATCATGTAAATTCCCAAAAATTCTGCATGATAAATACATTTATGGGGAAAATCTTAGATGAAACAAGCAATAAACAGAATCAAACTCAGAATCTTTATAAAATATAAACTGAATTAAATTTCTACTACTTTACTCAATTTAACTATTCCAAGGTTTAAAATTCCAAGAAAAGAAAAATTAAGTCCCTAATTCACTCCAACCACTGAACACATGAAAAGAACCATGATCAATCAGAAAACAGGGATTGACTGGTCATGTGACTATACTGCCCAGTGAGGTAGTTGGTCTGTGCACCTCCAGGAAATAGCTTTAAAGAGGAGGGGGCATGTTGGATGGTTGAGTACAAACTAAATGGAGCCTAAGAAAACTAAGTCCTGCAATCCTGGGACTACATACCTCTGCACTTCTTTTTCTAAGACCAAGCATAAAATTATGACTAATTTAAATACTCATGTTATTTGGAGAAATCAACCTCTTCCTAAATGATAAAATACTACATGCACTGTGTTTCTTTAACTTACAAAACCATACACTATATAATATTAAAGTTGGCTCTCATAGTTTTAAGGATAATATTTGAAAAAATTCAAAGAAAGAGTTACCTGATTTTGAGTAATGACTAGATAAGTGATTACCAACTATAAAAACTGCAATTAAAATTTAATTTAAAATACATAATTTAAGAGTGTAATGGATGCATGAAATTGGAACTCTTAAATTAAGCTTCTTGATGTAAGAATGGTCAGAGTTATCACTTTTTTGTCCAAAAGAGTAATATTAGTAGTTTTACAAAAAAATGTTTAATTAATCTTCTCAATCCCCAAATAACTAAAAAGAAGAAAACTCACAGGAATGATCAAGTGAAATAGAAATATATAGGATTTTCATTGCAGAAAAAAGATTTGGTGAGATACAAGTGATTGAATTTGAGATCCAAGGGAGATAGCAGAGACAAAGTTATATGTATTTTCTGATCTCATTCAGCACTTCTGAGGCTTTCAGGTCACCCTAGGATAATAGAGTTTATACTTGAGAATCAAGAAAAAGATTTCACTCTACTCAAACTTTTTCCTCTCAAAACATAAACTGAAATTTTTTTTCTCTTTTTGCATTTTTTAATTAAGCTCTTTTTGCATTTCTTATGTTTGAACGTAAGAAGTACAAATGACGTTTTTATGATCATCACTTTGGGTAGAAAAGCAATGACACGGGAAGTGAATATAAATGCTCAACTTTATAGTACATAACTTCAATTTATTAAAATATCACTTCACACATATGCTACCAAAAGTATAACTTGATTGGATATTCAAACTACTGCACAGATTAAACATGATTATTATATTATGTATGTACTGTGAGCAAAATAAAGAGGTCTCCTTTTTGAAAATATTAAATTCCATTGGAAAGGGTAATGAACAAATTGTCTACTCACTCTGTAATTACACTGTATAAAGAATGAAAATTAAGATGGGGGAAAGACACCCATCATGCAGACCTGAAACAGACAGATAAGCAAACACTATTCTATTACATAGCTGCCCAAAGCTATGTAATAGCTGAAACCTGTTACATAGGATGTCACTTCAAAGTGTCACATAATTGCCAAGTAGGTTTCAGAAAAGATAGTTACCAGATACTATAGATCTGCTCTAGTATCTTCCTTTTAACACACAGTATATTTGTTCTAAATTAGATTTTGCTTAGAATTTGACAACTAAATGGAGTACAATAATGACATCCTAATTCATAAGTTTTTTTTAATTCCAACATGTCAAATATGTAGCAGAAGGCATCCAGTCAAAATGATTTTTAAAAACAATTTCAAATGCATTAGGAAAAGTCTTACTAATTAAAATGAAGGGTAAAAATGAACAATGTCTTAGTGTCTAAAGAAAGAGACATCCTTTCCCACTATACTATCATGTCTTAAACACGTGACATCTTAATAAAATGGAACATTTATGGGACTTCCTCTGTGTTAGAACTTGGGACTATGACAACTAAATAAACCTTTATGTCCTGTAGACATCCATTTCTACACTGTGTCAAGTCCTAAGCAAAATGTTTCACAGTGATTATCTTATATAATTCCCACAATAAACCCCCAGTAACGGGATAGTCCCTATTGTACAAAACTAAAGGGCTAAAAAAAAATCAGAAAGGTTACTCAGCTGAAACAAATCCATGTAACTAATTTCAAGTAAAATTGTTGGATGTGAGAGTCACAGAACTATGCTGTATATTAATATATGCATTAATTTGCTTTGTACCTGTCTTCTGAATATATTATTAAGGCTACATTTTCCTCTGCATGTCATAAAATAATAATAGGTGTTAATATAATTTCCTAGTCAAAAAACAGTACTTACTATGAAGAAAGAGAATACTGGATGAATTTATGATATTATTTTCCATATTTTTCCTTTTCAATCTCACAATTAGCAGTATGAACTATCACCATTATTCTTTTCACTTCAGAAATATAAAAACATCAGGGAGAGAAGTTAAGTAACTTTCCTATGACTACACAACTGGAAATCTCAAAATGAGATTCAAATTCAGAGCTCCCAGGCTTCACATTACTGTCTTCCCATATTGGGTCTTAGGAATATGTGCCTGTTCTATGTTTAAGCATGAATAATTACCCTCGATTATCTAGTTCATATGCCCAGTTCTTTCTCATTGTATGTTTCAACAAATTATGCTTACATTTTTCTTTATTATAAGACCATATATACCCATATAAAAATAGCTTGAATTTGCTTATCAAACTGAGGCATCTATAGTCAAGAAACACTTTATAACTAGTATATTTGTTATGGGTCACATGACGCACAGATTCTCTAGTTAAAAATTTGGTCAAGTTTTGTCTGGAAGGGTGTTTCTTCTGGAACACATTAGCATTTTACTCAGTAGACTGAGTATAACAGATTACCTTTCCCAATGTGGTTGAACATCATCTAATTCACTGAGAGTCTGGATACATCAAAAACAAAAAAGGAAAGATTCTCTTTTTCTCTGCCAGAGTTGGGAAACTGATCTTCTGCCTCAGACTCCTGGTTCTTAGGGCTTCAGATTTGAACTGTAATTTACAGCAGGCTCTCAGATCTTCAAACTACAACTCTGACCTCCTTGGTCTCCACCTTATAGAGGGCAGGTAATTTCATAATTGCCAAAGACTATACCTTGTAATAAATCTCCTTATTATGGTCATAAACTATTGTTATTTCTCACTACACATCAAAGCTTATTTTGGTCTCCTCTATAATGTGGAGACCCTGACTAATGCAACTTATAAAGGGGTGACTCTTGTGCTCAAGTCTCACAATTCTTCAAGGAAATGCTTACCAGTGTGTGTAGGTATGCAATGCCATAAAGGCATAGAACAGATTCTAAACACAATAAATTAGCAAACTCTCTAGCTTTAATTATTATGGAAAGATAGCTAGTTGGGGGCATTTTATTTAATCTTAATATAACCAAATTTTACACACGAGGAACAAAGACTAATCATGTGACCAAGGCCACTCACAAGACCAAAAAACAGAAGTTCATCTGTTGAACAGGAAACCCAAAGCTGTCTCCAGGGTACAAAGGTGCCACAGGGCTCAATTTCTAAATGGAAACTTTTCCTTCTTCCCTACTGTCTCCCTCCCCATGAAAACATATACCATTTTGGTAGGTCTATATATATTTTCTAGGATTGTAGTCAAATCTCTTTCAAATATTTCCTTCATCCTTTAAAAGGAGTCTGTGCTGGGGACACCTGGTGGGGAGGGGAGGGGGAAGGTTGAGGGAGATGGGAACACGAGGGACTGAGGTGATGGTGCACTGGTGAGATGGTGATGGGGAATACATGGGGATTACAATTAATGGCAAGTATATGTAAATTTTAAAATATTTTAATATTTTAATAAAATAAAAAAAATAAAAGGAGTCTGTGATTTAAAACAAACAAAATTAAGAACTGAAAAGAAAACTACTTAACACAAAGTAAAGACACTAGTCCCCAAGACTTAATTTCCAACCTATATTCACATTTGCTATTTCTTTTTTGCTATTTACAGGGGCTATGTGACATGTTATTATTATGTATTATTATTATGTAACTCTTGAAAAAATCTTATCAACAGAATGGTGTGTAATGCCTATGAAGGAACCATTGACCAGTACAGAGGCATAAGCCACAACATTGGTATTTGTTCATTCATCCATTCAAGATATATCTTAAACATGCCACTATAGAGATTTAATGACAGAAAGAGAGATCATTTAAAAAGCATTAACAAATCTGTGTACAGGTATGTTATAGTATGATGAACTGGAGAAGTTCATAACAAGAAAGTCCAACAATTAATTTAGGTAGGAGAGTAGAAAATAAAACTGATACAAATATTTGTAGATTCCATAGGAATCAATATACTAAAAAAGATTATGCACCTCTTTTGTTAAAAAAAAAAAGCTTCAGGGTCTGAGTCCATCACAGATATGGTTATAATTTGGTTAGGCACATTCCCGAGGGCACACAGTGATTTAGTGCAATGTACTAAATGTTCAACAAAGTAGATGTTTTCTTTGTCCCTTAACAGCAGTGCTCCAACAAAAGTCTGCTGTTGAAGCAATAAATTATGCAAGGGGAAAATGTATCATGTATCTCACAGACAGAAGGAATAGGTGTTAGGTCATACAAGCAGTTTCTAACTTAGGAATAAGCAAGATGAGCTCCAAAAATGAAGGTTTGAGTTGTTTGTTTTCACTTTTTTGAAACAGATTTTGCAACCAAAAAACAATTCACTCATAGGTTCATCCTAACATAATCAAAGAAATGAAAGAAAACACCATTTGTAACAATGATTCAAAGCTGCAAAGGCAGTTTTAATATCAAAACTAAGAAGGGATGCCCCTTGACCCAAATGAGAGGGTCAAAGAAAACAAAGATATATCCATGGCAGTCATCACTTAAGGTCCTAATAGGAGGCAAATAAGTGGCTAATTTTAAAGCCAGGAAAGTTATGGGGTACAACAGAAAGATCTGTATGCAATGACAGAAGAGTTGGGAAAGAGTTGCCAGTGAAGAGAAAATTGGTGAATTCTTGCTCTTGTTCTCCATTTTGTTCACACCACCCACATATAAGGGTTACTAGGCCTGCTCCCAGAGAAATTTCTGAACCATGAATCTCCCTTTATCTTTATTTAACTCCAGGGCCTAAGAACTGGCCGACCTGCTCACCTTTCCTTGATCATTTGATGCTTTTAATAAAAGCGGCACTCTCTTTTCCAATGCTAAATTTCAGAAGACTGAGCACATATTTTGCATCTTGGGTTACAAGTACCTCTACATCTGTTGTTTGAAGATTTAAAGATTTTTACTTCATATAGGCAAATACACATACTTTCAGAAAACCAACAAAAAGACTGTTCACAGATGTACTTGGTCTTAAACACAGTTGATCTTCCGATTTCAGGACAGCTGACAGTACTCCCTTCAGTGGTATTTTTACTATCGAAGTCTGACAATGAGATCTAGTTATAATAACCAGGCTGGATCAGGTTCTCCTCCAGATGATCACTGAGCATTTCTTCACATCATTTACCTTAACATTTCATCCAACCTCCATCTAGGCGCAAGGGCTCTTAGGGGCACAAAGCTGGGGGCATTACAATAAGAAGCAATGGAAATGTAAAGCAAAAAGGGCAACTGGGGCCTCCCTGGTGGCGCAGTGGGTTAAGCAACGCACTATGAAGCAAACCGCAACCACTGCAGCACGAGTTCGATCCCTGCTGCCGGCCAGAGAG
>JAGFMF010011752.1:16404540-16455237 GCA_019455555.1 Galemys pyrenaicus | reverse complement strand
TCTGTCTGTGGTGAATCCTCTCACCCCCCACACCTCTGGCCTGTACCCCAGTGCTTGTATGCATAAATAAATAAATCTTTAAAAAAAAAAAAAAAGGGCAACTGTAGGTACTTTTTTGGTCAGCAGAGGTAAATGGAGACAGAGGAAAAAAGAGAATGTGCCAAGGAAAGCTTCCAGTATAATTCATGACATACCTTTCACATACAAATTTAAGGGCAATGTGTATATCTAAATCATAGGTAACATTTATAAATATACATTCATCAAATATTTATTGAGCCTGTACTATGAATAATCACTATCTAGGCACTTAGGATATATTTACCTAAATCATAGGCAGCTGTACATAAACATACATTCAACAAGTATTTGTTGAATTCACACTGTGAGCTAAGCACTATGCTAGGAACTTTAGAGATACACATATCCAACCTTCATTGGTGCCCACATGTTAGCAATGTATTTAAAAAAAACATAAAATCTGTATTTATTTTAAAAACGCTATATATAGTTATACACAGGAAATTATACAGCTCAATAGAAGGTGATAAATGCAAAGAACAAAAATTTAGTAAATGAGAACAGGAGTGAATGGTAGAGGGTTGTGTTTAATTGGGGTCAACTAGGTCTCACGTAATTCTTTCAAGCAAAGAATAAAAAAATGAGCAAAATCAGATATAACTTACTCATAGACAATGAAGGATATTATTTAAATGAACAAGGGAAAAATAAGCTGTAGATGACAAGATATCATTTTTAATTCATTATCTTAATATCCAGATATCCTTGAATTTCAATTATCTCTTAAGCATCTTCTCTATCATACGGCAAAATCATAGGCTTTGTACATGAAAAAAATTAAGTGGAAGACAATATTACTATATTTCCTGGTGTGCCTAGGAAATAATTCTTAAGTCACAGTAATTGGAAATCTGCAGAGGACTGATTGGAACTACACAAATAACAAATTTACATCTGTTCATTTTTCTTCAGGAGCAGACTTTTTTCATAATGAAAACTACCTTCTGAGAAAACTGAAATTAATTTACTTGAAATTCTGTTGCCTATCAGCCTGAATTTCCACAGGCACATAATTTTAGGAACAACAACAACAACAAAAATTCTGGTCATTTATATAACTTTCAATTGTTTTAAAGTTAAACCAAACAAAAGGCATGAATATAGGATGTGATTATTAACTTCTTAATAAACCTCTTTCAAGAACTTTCTTAATATATGTCCTCAAATTTACCTATGAGCTCTCTGAATGAAATAGCCTATAAAATTAAAGGCCATTTTAATGAGGTTTCAGAAAAATTCCTCTCATCATTTTTCTAATATGGAAAATAGTTGAACTTGTTCTTACATAGTTAATCTTGAATGAGTATTTCTACATAAAAAAACAGACTCATACAGTGCCACTTTAAAACTGTATTTTTAACAAAAATCCTGTAATACAAATGAGCATAAGAATGATTCCATCTGCTTTCTCTTGTTAGGCTCCAATTTCTAAAAGGATTCTGATTTTATCATTTTATTTTGGGTTAGGGTGGGACGGGCAATGCTTAACAGTATCAGCAGGAAATTCGAGCCATCATTACTAGGATTTACAGTGTCCACTGCTATAAAGGGTATGTGTGTGAAATAACTTGTTTGATTAAATTCTATTCAAAAGCATTTGTTGAGTACCAAGGAGGTGTCAAGGACTTCACTATATACTACAAAGACATAAAGAATTGACATCTCCAGCCCCCTCAATGTGAATTTCAGTTCTTTGGAAATTGTGTCCATGAATTTCACAGGATAAATTTTCTGAAATATACAGTAGCTTCTCAATGGCAAAATAATATTCTTTACTACATTCAGGAGAAGTAACATTGCCAAGTTTCTAGAATGGTAATTGGTGCCACTATTTTTCCCCTATGGTGACATAAAAACTCCACAGAAATACTTAGCTTTTTTATAGTAAATCATCTTTTGACCATTTTCTTCCTTTTTACTCCATTAGCTTCAATGAGATCAAATATCTTCTTTATCCTCAAGCAAAGTTTCCATTTTTCCTACCAAGCTTCTTAAATATTAGTATTCCTCAGGATTCATTTCATCGTCCTTTCATTTATTGTTTTTTAAACATATATTATATATATACACAACACAAACACATGATGCACACATTATAGTCAGTTTCAACTTGCATAATAGAAAACTACAACTCCAAAATCTATACTATCTCTGTTAGATTGAGCTCAAAAATGGTAGAAATATTCCAGTTACTTAGTGGTACCCACAAATCATATGAAATTTACGTGGCCAAAATAGAACAATTATCCCTCAAACCATCTGACTCATTTGTCATTCCAGCATGATTCACTTTTCTTCCATTTTCCTTTATCTTTTTCTTTTCCTTTAGATTGAGTTAGGTCTCTTGATACGCCTTTTATAGTAATGTAAGCACGGCTCTTAGGGAAGACGCTACCGTTAATATATAACAAAGAACAAAAATGGAGCCATTCTGATTCTGAGGAGAAAAGAGTTGGAAAGCTGTTGAGGGCACTTCCAGGCAATCTAGCATCTTCAGTAGTCCCAGACACAGTTATAGGCTAAGTGGAAATAAAACTACTCCCAGCATGTTAAAGATAGCCCAGGATTGAAATTTGACCAATCACCATGTGACTAACTTTCCCTCAATGAGAAGTGCACGAACTGAAAACCTTATTTGCATAAAGTGGACTTGAGTATGGACTTTTCTACTTTTTTATTTTTGTGTACATTCAACTTCACACTCCAGGCAACTGCAAACACATTTTATGTGCTTCTTAGGTTTGTATCTTCCAGATTGCAGTCCTAAAACCCTAAATAATTTTCCTTTGTGATAACTTAATGGGGCTTCGAATTCTTCTTCTATTACATACTATCTAACAAATTTTTAAATACAAACTTGAAACTACGCAAGTGCAGAGACTGTGCTCTTTGTCAGTTCATTTTCACCATCTAAGACAATGCTGGTCACTCTGAAGGTACTCAATATTTATTAAGTGATCATTATATTTCCAACATATTTTTGCACGTGTTCATATCTATAAATATACTAAGATTAATTAGTACTAATCAGACTCAAATTGATCATTCTCAGAAATGCATCTAAACAAATGAAGTTTAGTATAGTTCTATAAGAATTAAGGAGTTTAGAATGGCAAAAAAAACAAAAGGGTTTTTATCTGAGAACTAACCTATAATACCAATGCACAGTGAATCAGGAAATAATTGTGCAAAAATGAACTCTGGAAAGAAGGTGACCCCAATGCTAGCATATAAGAAATATAGCTTCTTTAATTATAGTTACACAACTTTGTACAAAATGTAAATGTATGCATGGAAGAGGTGTTGTGACATAGAGAAAAAAATGCTCTGTAAACAGAGAATTACAGAGAAATGCCAACAGCATTTGTTCTAGCACTTTTCACTAAAGGGGGAGCCTCAGCGAAGAGGCATCAGACTAGATAGTATAGACATTAATATCTTTATATGAATTTAATATATATAGTTTGCTTTTACTACACATACAAATACACTCACTGAACAAACTTGTGTTCCCATGTTGACTATACTGAAATTTTGAGTCTTTCTAGTACCTGTGACTCTATACTGGAAGAAAAGCCACAAAAACATTAGCACAGGGGAACTTTCTCATCCCTCTGTATGTTTTTGTTATATAAGTAGGTCTCTCTGGGATAGATCACTCCAACTATGTAACAGGCACAAGAAAAGATCCAGTTTCTTCCTTCAAAACAACTTTAAAAACTTACTAAATATTAGTGAATGCTATCAGGTAAGCATTCATATTATCTACAATTTGTAATTTGAACTAATAATTATATAAGATGCTCAACACAGTAAAGCCTGCAATAGAAAATGCTTCATCTTGTGCACTTTTTTTATATATATATAATTGCTCTGGATATACTGTAACTATAGCTTCTCTTTAAAATCATTTCTGACTTCCTTTTTTTCATTCTACAGACGCCCAGGTCATTATATAGTAATTTTCTTGCCTTAATCTATCCAGGCATCTTGACAAGACAGACTTGGCTAAATTTCCTGAGTATAGTGTATCATGGTCTAAACTCAAGAATGGATAATTTAATCCTAAAATATTTTCAAGAATTTACATGCACAAATGCATATGTGGGTGGTGAAATTAAACACAGTTAATTTGCCCTAGTTTCAAATAATCATTTATTTTTACTTTCAAAAGTATTCCTCAGGAACGACTAAACTAATATGCTCAGCTGATTTATTTATCCTGGAAAAAGGGTTAATATTACAGTAAGTCTACAAATCATAATCTAAGATTACTGAAAGGCAGATCTAAATAATATGTTCAATGAAGAAAAGTCAACTGCATCGTCAACTATAACTCTAACAGAATTTTTACAGGGATATCAATATTTTCAGAAACATAAGACATTCCACACTTAACACATTTTAATTGAATATTTTACTTATTTTCTATTTAAGTTTTTCTGATTAACAAATGGAAATATCAAAATTTGTTTTGTAGAAACATCCTTTAGCTGATAATTCACTTAAGTAACATATCCATTATTTTCTCTAATCAATTATTTTAATATGTTTGTAATAAAGAAAATATTTCTAGGGTTTGGGAGGAGAAAGAAAAAAGAAATCAAGCTTTGAAACTAGTGTTATATTCCAGAATATATATCCCATATCAGTATATAAAAAAATGATAGTCTTCATGAGGAAACTTTACCACTCTTAGGTTTTTTGTACAGTAGCCATTTTTATACATAAATATGATAGAAAAAAAGGTATAAATGAACTGTCAAGTAACTGCACATGGTTGGAAACATGAGGGGAGAAAAAAAATCATCAGCTAGAGGTAATGGGAAGGTCAGAGTACTATGCTCTCACTTTGTTCATTTATTTTCATTAGTGATTCACTAGTTTATTGATTATTAGTTTAGTAACACATTCACTAGCTAATTAATCAATATATTCATAGCCAATTCATTATCTAATTTATCATTGTATGCACAAAATAAAGTCCATGTGCCTGACTTTAGGTTGGTACTAGGAAGAGACTGTACCAAAGTATTCCCTGGAGTATTACACTATGGTTACTGGAACACAGTTTCACAAAGGTATTTATGGTCCAGATTTAAAAAAACAAAGTATACAGTTGCTCTCCTGAGATCTGAGAGGACATCTGTCTTCCAGCTCTGAGCACAGGAACAGTACTGAGAAATCTTCCCAGGAAAGTCTCACTTAAGCTGACATATAATTGCCAGGCGAAAACATAAATAGGTCAGAAGGGGGAATGGCAGAAAAATGTTGGAGGCAAAGTAAATATTATATGCGGAGACCCCTCAGCAAACATATGTGAAAACTCCAAGAAAGAACCTTCAACTAAAAATCAGATATATGACTGAATAACAGAAACATCAAAAATTTTAAGTCAGACATAGCTAGAAAGCTAAAATATCAACAATTGAGAATACTTAGTATAAAATGTACTGAGAAAAAAAGGATCCAATTCACTTTAGCAAAAATATTTCTTAAACATTAAGAGTCAACGTCAAATTAGAGATCTTTGTGAACAAAAATTTAAAATTTAATGAAGGAAAGTTTAAAAATTGAACAACCACAAAAATACATGTATCTAGAAAGGAAATTTCAAGGCATAATAATGTCAGGTCTCCTCACTTTAATATATAATCACTACAGAACTAATCAAAACCCCAACTTAGCTTCTAATGCAGCTTAACAAGGTTATGATCAACTTCACAACAGAAATAAAATAGATAAGAATAATCAAGCGTTTGAAACAAATATGGGTATTTGTTTTCAAGACTTGCTTTTTGAAATGGAAAATTTAGTAGATGTTACAATAAATAATTTGTTCTTGGCATACTAAAGTCCATAACCAGGAACCAATGTCTAAAAAATTTAGCTTGAATTCTGAAGGAGGACTTAGTCTATATTTTGAAAAAATATATCCCTTAATAAAATATACATATATATATTTGTGTGTGTGTGTGTGTGTGTATCTCCTGGGAATCTTAGGAACTTAAATAAACAAAATAATTTGAAAAACATTTTAAAATATACAATTATTTCTTAAACACTAGTCTGTCAATATTCTTTGTAGCTCCTCTAACATACCCTAAGAAACAGGTTTTAAATTTTAAAAAAATATGGGTTTTTTATTTATATGGAAATTTATGTTATGTACAATGAAGATTTTCATACAAAAGGTAAAAAAAAAGTAAACACTAGGGAAAATATTTGCAAAATAGATAATTGTGTATATAAAAATGAGTGGAGTCATTTTACTTTAAACCCCCAACTCAATAAGAAAAACTTTACCCAACAGAAAACTAGCATAGAATGTAAGGAATTCATTCTCAGAAAATTACACAGAGCCAATAAATGTATGAAAACCTATTCAACTCCGCTTGTAATTAGGAAAATGGAGAAGGATGTAACATAGCCTTGAAACCACCCCATTTGCCATTATTAAAGCTGCCTCTGTAACAGTTCCAACAGAAATGACATTAATTAAAACAAAGGCTGTCATAAAGATTATGACACAACTATATAAAAATAAGATAAAATTAATGGTTTTGCATATAAGCAGAAAAAAGTTATATATATACATATCTATATAAAGCAACATGCATATATATAGATATAAATATATATTCTAAGGATAAATACCTATGAAAGTGAAAGGATATATACTGGACAGGGAAAAGGGATATAAGGGATGCAGTTAGACTTATTTTAATTTTATATAGATTTTACATTATTTTTCATTTTTGCTTTTTATGCTTTATGCTATATTGAGTACTGTTAGAAATTTTAAAACAAGATATATTTTGTGTATTGCTTGATAAAATTACCAAATAAAACAAAAAGAAAGTACATAATATGTGTTAAGCCTTGATTTTGCCACGCAAACTGGTAGGGAGCTGAATTGTCCTACCTTATTCCAGGAATGAGAAAAGGGTCAGATGAGCTATGTATCCAGAGCCAAGTGATACCAAGCCAAAGTAATTTCACCAAAATTTCGGTCTCATTTTACTAAACATGTCAAATACACCCCATCATTCCTATTTTATAGCTTCTCTTAAATTCTCTATTTTGGGAGACCAGTTTGGAATCCCCCTAGACACTTGGACAAGTAGTCTCATCACTTCTTTAACTTCTGACCCTTCTAGCCTCTCAAAGCTTCTCAAAAGCTATCCCAGAATGAACAAAAACACCTCTCACTAGAACTGGATCTGTGGTAACAACTCAGTAGCCCACATTTCCTTCACTGCTGCACCCACCTAAATTGTTTCCTTTTAAAATACTTGACATCATGAGATTTATAAATTTATTGAAATTCTGTGCAAATTATTACCTCCGTAGAGGAGTATTTTACCTGATTCCCATATCCATGGAAAAACAAAACACTGTCTTAAGCTCTGTCTATCTTAAACTAAAGTTTCCAGTTAGAATAAAAGGGGAGAAGACTGGGGGAAGATTCTGTCAAAGTAAAGTCCCAGCTTATCTCCAGGGAAAATAAAGAAGAAACCTAGAGAGGCACTGACTTAAGAGGAACCCATGTCATAGGGCAAAACTAGATTATCTCACATCACCATGAACCAAGGCTGACCAAGCATGACAAGAAATGTGGGAAAATTTCATGTTGGGAGAACAAAGGGTGAGTAGAGGAGAAGGGGCCACCAGGATGGAAATGTGGATCATGTCAGAACATGGAGATGGCAAAGCTCAGAGTTAAAGACAGAGCAGTAGAAGATACAGATACTGAGTGCTGTGGGGTAAAGCCAACTGAGAATGATCCTAGAAACCTGACCATAGAACTGACGCTACTGGAGGAGAAGAAAGGTAAGAAGAAATTAGGGAGCACATGTACTATGAGGACAGACTATTGGTGTTTTGGTGGTAGGTGAAGTGCAGTAAAAACAGCTGAAGGGGGACACTGTACCTCCAAAATTCAAACAATGTTTTAAACCAGTGTTATTTCAATTCAAATTTCAAAAAGATACGGGAAGACCTAAACCTCAACTGTCTCAGAATATGATCTTATTTGAAAATAAGGTTATGGCAGATGTTATCTGTTAACATGGGTGGGCCCCTTATCCAATATGACTGGTATTCTTAAAAAATGTGCAGACAGAGACACACAGGGAGAACACCAGGTGATGACAAAGTGAGAGGTTGGAGTTACACAGCTACAAGCCAAGGAACTCTAAAGAATGCCAGCACACCACAGGAAAGAGGCAAAGAAGGAAATCCCCTACAGGTTTCAGAGGAAACATGGCGCTGCCAACATCTTGAATTTGGAATGCTAACCTCCAGAACTATGACAGAATAAATTTCCATTGTTTTAAGTTCTCTAGTTTGGGATACTTTGATATGGCAGCCCTAGAAAACTAATATACAAAGCAATCTTAATATAAATGTGTTTCAGAAAAATGCAATTTTCTTGCTAGATGTGTTATTCAAAAAGGCTCTTTAAATCTAGAACTGCTTAGTGATTTTATATATATATATATATAATTTACACAACTCAAAGAATGTGATTACCCCCTACTGATCTCATCACTCACACTGAAAAATGGGATCTTTTCTGCTTTAAAAACCTCTACCAATGGGGAGACACAATGACCACTATGAATTTTGCCACTATTTCAAGAAGTTGAACATGGATGTAAATTACAACTATGCATCAATATTAAATATGATATTTCTATTAACTTCAGGCATATATTTTTTATTTTAGAGAAGTATTCATTTATTTCTAGTTTATGTATGAATCTTGTTCTCTGAGGCAGATATTAGTCAAAAATCTTGGCATTTCTAGAAATGATCATTTTTTTTCTTCATCTGACTTTTTAAATTGAAAGATTCATTAAATTGTAATTTTGAATACTCTACTATGAATTCTTTTTGATACTGGAATTTTAATTTGAAAAATGCTACTGCATTCATTGTATTAATTTTCAGCATATGTTTACATTAAGACATGTATCTGCATTTATGTTCCTATATCTACTTGGCCTGATGTGGTTCTTTTATTATTGTTTGCTTTGTTTTTGTTTCCTTTTTTATGTCATCCTCTAGTTTTTTAGACAGACTTTTTGCTATTAGTATTACATAGCTTCACAAAAAATAGATGAGAAATGTGACGATTATAAAAGTATCACTTCACTGAAGATCAGGTAGAACATATAAAATAGTTTTACTTGGCACCTTGTAAAGAAAATTTTTTTTTAATTTTTTTTTTGTTTATACATACAATAACTGGGATGGAGGCCAGAGGTGCAGGGGGTAAAAGGATTCACCAGAGACAGAGTGGGGAACAGCACAGATGGATCTACTGAAATACACTGCCGAGGGGAGCAGCCCACAAGACAACAGTGGCTAGCTATCACTTCATAGTGCTGAGACTTTAATCCCTCTGCCACCTGGGAGGTTCCCAAGAAAATTCTTTAATAATATTTTCAAATTTATCCAAGGCTTCTGGAATCAGATTGCATCCCTCAACAAAGCCTAATGTTGATCATTTATAGTCTTCCATAAATTACCAAGATTTTCACAAATATAACTTTTTGTTATTTTAAGCTTACATATATGTAGTTATACTTCTGTTTTCATTCTCCTGATTGTATATTTGAAATTTTCTATTTTGCCCTATATTACCCTTGTCAGAAACTATTGATCTTTTAAGGAATAAGCTGCTATATTTATTCATTAGTTCCAATTGCTTCTTCATATTTATCTTATTAATATTTTCTTCATTCTTCCCTTAAGTTACTTTATTTTATTGCTCCTTTTCTAGCTTATCTGATTGGATGATTGCTTAGAGTTTCAAAAGATAGACCAAAAATGACAACTAACTTATGGTGTCAAACTCCTATTATCTACAGAAATGATCCCCTCAGCTATGTAACATATCTAGGATTGATTAAGCCCCATTAAATTATCTACAGTTTGAAATCTAATGCTTAATGAGATATTCAGAACTCTGTTTAAATATCATTTGCAACCGACCAAGACAAACCGGTAGTAACAGTGAAAGGATGTTGATTTGAGTGTTTTTCAGCCTAGAAATTGATTGTATTTCAGATGGGATGAATGTTGCAGTTAAAAAGGGTGAGCACTGGCTATATATTTCTAAAAATTGACACTATAAATCATGTTCCACTGGTCCATCTGCTTTCTCGCTGGGAATTTAATAAATGTGATTAAATAAAACCAACATCATCATATCAGAGATATGTCTTACCTGGTATTTATAAAAAAGTAACTTATGTGATATATTGGCTTTTCATAAATTTGGCAATATGAATAAAAGACTGCATATAAAGCTATGCATTAAAGGGCCTCCCTGGTGGCGCAGTGAGTTAAGCAACGCACTAAGAAGCAAACCGCAGCCACTGCAGCACGAGTTCGATCCCTGCTGCCGGCCAGGGAGGGGACCCACATGGCGCAGTGGACCTCTCCTGCTGTGCCCACTGCTCCCCTCAGCAGTGTACTTCAGTTGATCTGCCTGTTCTGCTCCCCGCTCTCTGTGGTGAATCCTCTCACCCCTCCCCACACTTCTGGCCTGTACCCCAGTACTTGTATGCATAAATAAATATTTAAAAAAAAAAAAAGCTATGCATTAAGTATGCCACAACTAATGCTCTTAAAAGTACAAGGATTGCTTCAAACTTCACACTATAAGAAAATTATCTGTAAGCATGAAGTAACATCAAAATAATGTTATAATTAATGTACTTAAATAATTAAAACCATTTTCTGTAGTTCTTTCTTCTAGAAAGCAACAGTAGTTGTTCAAACCCACTGAGTATCTCTCTAATATAATTTTATTGCAACCATTCAATAAATTCAATAACTGTCATTAAAAAAATAATTTAGAGACTCTATTATATTTAGTCCCAGGTAATTTGTTTGTATATATAAAGGTGATTTGAATAAAATATTATCTGAATTTGGAACAGATACATATTTTATGTTTTTTTGCCTTACTCTGGAGATTTTCTTCTGCCAGTTTGAGCAGAAATAATATTGTTGAATGGATACAGATTCAGAACATCTTAAGGAGAGATACTGTCTCCTCTACTGTTCATTTGGCCTTACAAAAATTGTCTCTGTTTCATTTTTCGCATTCCATAGACTTTATATGAAGACAAATGTGATAAGCACAGAACAAGAAGAAAACTTGACACACAGAAGTAATTCAAGTAACTGCTATCAAAGACAGAAAAAAAGCTTAATATTATTCTATCATTTTATAAGAATGACATAAATTATTTGCCTGTATCTCATGGATATCACTAATCCTGTAAAAACTGTCCTCGGTGTTTTAAAATCTTGTAAGGCAATGTTACTCAAACTTCAGATATAACCATGAATCATTTGTAGCACTGCTTAATAATTTTTTAAACCATCCATTTCTTTTATCCTCACCTAGAACAATATTTAGATATCCTCTTTAGATATGATAATTACATTTTTAAATATAAATATAAAAATAATTATAGTAATTAATGTAAGGAATCTGACTTCCTAGAATCATCCTATGTCTAGCCACACTGTACCTCACTTATAGTGATGACTGTTTTGAAGTTAATGATGTAAGGCTCCAGATTACTGATAAATATTGACAATATGAAATTTGTTTCAGCAATTATAAAGCAAATAGATTTATGGACATTGAGTGTTAGTAAAAGTTGAGAATATAACCAAAGCTTATGATTGCTAAATTTCTAAAATTCATTAGTATCTATAAGCATTTTATGCAAACTAATATGGATAGGTTCGTAAGTTTCAGATTTCAATCGTAATTTATCTTTAAAAGATATGAATATAGCTAATGATGTGAAATTTGACTAATATACTCTATTGCCACAAAGAAGGGTTAACAGGGTAAACTGGGAAAGCTGAGTAAATTCCTTTTCATTCCGAATTTGAAATTTGAACATATGGGAAAATTACATAATGAAAATAGCATATATAACTCCAAAGGGAAATTTTTCATTTGTCAAGCAATCTCTAAAAGGTCCATGAGAAAACCTGGCTTTTTCTCTTTTACTCCTAAGGCTATATGATACTAAAATATTTATATTTCAAGTTATAAAAGCTCTACTTTGGCATATTTTATTAATATTTTATAACAAATCATTTAAGAGTTTGCTGATTTTGAAATAGAATTATTTAGTATCACAGTTCTGTCAATCACATGGGTTATATAATGTATATAATGTAATATTTCAAAATCAATGCCAACATTTCAGGGGAAAGTTAACCCTCTCCATTTGAGCTAAGAGTTAAATATAGTTTAAATAATCCTGCCATGTTAGTAAAAACATTTTGCAGTTACATATGACATTTATGACATATCACATTTCCTACAATTAGGAGGAAAAAACTGACCTCGTTAGTTATCACTGCTTCAGCAAGGATTTCTCATTAGGCTTTGGGAAGTTCTATCCATATGCTTTCATAGTTTATAAATATTTCTTCAAAAGAAGTTATAAAATTCAGCTCTTAATTATATGTAAAGTGGATTTGTCTGACAATATATTTCTCTTGTAAGAGAAGTTATTTTTATTTCCAATCCTTGTCCATAGGTAATATCAGTAGGTAAGTAACATTCTAACCAGTAGCTACAGATGATAGAAATACAAGTTCAATGTTGAGGCATTAGTTTTTCATTAAACTTTCCCCAAAATGTATAGAGAATGGGGACCAGAAGAAAACTGCCATCCCACATTGCAAGGCATGAGGTCCTTTGATAGTGCTTTTGTTCTTTTAAGAGTATTAGTAAAAGTTTATCATCAGATAGGGTTCTTTTTCATGAACTAAAAATACTATTTATCAATAATAAAGTAACACTGCATTATTGAGATGAAGAGGACGTAAGAAAAAGTTTTTGTGGCAGTATCTAAGTATATTCAGTCAAGTTAAAAAATGCAAACCTAAATTATTTCAGGGAAAAGGATGAATACACACACACAGAGTAAAGTGTGAAATACAACAAATAGTGAATACATAAGAGATCATGCAAACTGGAAAGGGAATCCATTTGAAGGTATTCACATGAAAAGCAAAAAAGACTCAACATAAGATGACTTAATTTAGATCACTGGTTATGTAAATGAGAACCCAGTGTTAAAGTCTAAGGGCTTAATGATTTATAATAGCTAAATATGTAAACAATCTAAATGCCCCAAAATAGATATCTAGATCAAGAAGAAATGGCATATATACACGATGGCATATTACTCAGTGATCAAAAAAGATAAACATGCTGTTCACAGAAACATGGATGGGACTGAAAGTGAATACTCTCAGTGAAAAAAATCAGATGGAAAAAGAAAAATATTGGATGGTTTCACTTATAAGGGGAACATGGGGAAACCTATGTATGTATAACCTTTTATGGCTACAGAAGGGATCAGAAAAAAAAAAAAAAACTAAAAGGCAAACTATAAATCAAGACATTCAGCAGAGAGTGAAGGAGAAGGATCAAAACAGGAGGGAAGAGCAAAGAATCTATGGTGATGGTTCATGGTTGTCTTGGTGGTGGTAATTTTATGGGATCGACACCTGAGAGGAGAAATCAAACACTGTACAAAACGAAAAAGGATGTAAAAGTATATAAACAAAAATGAAAAAATAAACTTTTGGAGAGTTCAAAAAATTTAGTCTAAGGGCTTAAAGACAAGGTAAATATATGAACAAAGGATAAACAAAAGGTTAAAGGTTAGACAGGAGTTCATCCTGTCTCCTTGTTCTTAAAAAAAATTAGATATTATTCTGCTTGTTTTTATTAATTCCTTGTATCTGTGTTTTTAAATTTACCCAGTACAAAGTATTTAGAGTATAAATAGATATTAAAATTAAACTGCCAAGTTAATTTGATGTTATCGATATTATATAGCTTTCATTAAACCCAAGCAGTAGGCATTTAATTTTGCTTGGTCCCTTCCTACACCACATTTTCTCTCTAGAGGCACTGACATAGAAGGAGTTTTAAGGTGCTGCTAAATTGTCCTATGTTTCTTCTAAGAGAAAACACACAACCTCAAAAGGGTCAACACTTTCCTCTTGGATTAAAGGAGACACCACAACAATCCCTTCTAAGACTGTCAAGAGTCAGGATGTGACAGACATAAAGGTGTAAAGGCAAGAGCAGTTTTCCCATTGATATGGAGAGTCTGGCTGAGAATAAAGTAAACCAGGGGACACCACAGCCCCAAGATGGAGACAAATTCCTGAGACATAATTAATCTAATTATGGAATATCCCAGAAATTTAACAGACAATCTCAGAAATTTTTAGTTATAAGCTAATGAATTGTTTTTTGTACTTAATGAAGTTTAGACTGATTTTCTAGTACTTATAAGCAAAAGACTATCAAAAATATGAGGCAAAGAAGTGACTTTGTTCTAATCTGCATTTACGCACTCACTTCTCTCTGCACCATCTAGATAGAGCTTTCCATTTAAACAAGAGAACACATTTTCCCCCTAGGATTTTTCTAATCCAATTTATGCAAATTATCCCAATATAATCATCAGGACCTTTGGAGAGGAGAGGGGAAAATGATAAATTTTAATTGATAAAACCCTAGTTTAGTACATATCCTACATATATTTCATCACAAGAAATTATTTAAGAGGACAAAACTTATCATAAATAATAATCATGATATCAATCATATAAAGTAAGACACATAAAAGACATTTTCTGAATTTACCCACAGAACATTTGTGAAAACTGAAAGCATTCAAGCAAAAGCTTAAGTTAGATGGCATTGTACTTCAAAAAAATTCATACATGATACATCTATATGTACAGACATCAACTGTGTTGTCTAAAACAAACAAAACACATTATTCACCTACCTATGTCCACAGCATGATTAACTAGAAGACTATTTCAGAAAAACACCTATCATCATTTCCATTGTTAACAATTAAATCAATAGTCCTTCCCACCACAGGTTTCAAAGCTGAACCAAACCAAAGAAAGTAATGCATACTCACAAATTATAAAGCATGTCAGCCATGTTACTACGGTAGTACAAAGCATTTCTATAGGCGCTTTCAGCTTCAGAAATTTTGCTCTGACTCTTCAGAACATTTCCAAGGTTACCCCATGCTGCCAAGAAGAGAAAGAAGTATTCAGGATTAGCAACAATCCAATAATACATGACATACTATCAGGCTGACAGGAAATACCACAGGGAATGAAAATCTTCGTAAGACATTTTTAAGAAAGAAAATTTCTTTCTTTATACTCTAATATTTTATCAAACCAAGAGATTAAATACAATCACAGCCTAAAAAACTGAAGTAATTATTATGTCTTAAAGCTGGTATACATATACAGTTTATCATAAGACCAAGAATAATGTAATCTTAAGATTACCTACAAAGACTTCATGCTTTTCAAATCTCAGTAGAGGGTTCTCATTGCCTGAAATTATTATAAACTTAGTGACTAGAAACTGTAAGAAAACACCTTAAAACTATATATATTTCAAATATTTTTTAGAAAACCTGATTAAGTGACATGGAAGTACTAGGGATGAAAAACAAGTAACTAAACAAGACCAAAGCTGTATTGAGGCTTTAATAATCATCAGCACATATCTTAAGACATATGCTTCATATAGTTTATACAGCTATAATGCTCTTTTTACACCCTGCGAACCAGTAAATTCATTTGTGAGATTATCAGTATCTTAATATCTCAACAACAATCATGTTAGGAAATCTATATTCTCAGTGTGTCTTTTATTCACCTCCACTCCAAAATAATCATGATTTCTCAAAATTAAAGTGAATGAAAGACATAAACACCTGCACATAGGACATAGCTCTTAAAAAATCTATCCCTCAACCTTGGATGATTCTCTAGTCTTCTTTCTACCCTAAAAGGAGATGGAGTGTGGAATTGTGAAACCAGAGTTATTTCTATGTGTGTGAAGATCTATTCATCTGGGAAATTACTGACTGTATGTCAAGAATGAAAGGAGTTTTAAGGTACCAATTTTTAGTGCATAAAATTATAGAAACTTCAATTGCAGGTTTGCTCTGTAATTTATAATTCCAAGCTTCAGTTTACTCACTTGTATGATGGGAAAAATAATAAATATCACACGGATTTCATAATGACGATTAAATAAACTATATGAGTGTTTTAGACAGTATCTGCCATGTAGCAAACACAATGTAAGTATCTGCTACCATCACTATGTTATATATAGTAATATATATAATACATAATAAAATGTATATCACTATAGATTATGTGGTATTGTGGGTAATGCTCTTTATCCAGCATTACATGTAAGATTAAATATAATGTACTTTATAAACTTATACTGTCTTTTAGTATAATAATCTTTTGTATTTGGAAAATCATAAACTTTCTTTTGCCTCTGATGGAAAACAGAGGAAAAACAATGAAATTACATGTATTCAGCACCTATTAATGCCACATACCACCTCACACATATTAACAGATACCATTTTAGAGAGCAAACACAGTCCTGCATATAAATATCCTGTCTACTCCGTGGGTGAGGAAACAGACTCAGAGACACTAGAGAACTTGCCAAGTTAACAATGGATTATTAGAACAGGGATTCAAATTCAAGTTGTCTGCTTCCAAATGTTTTCCACCCTCTCTCTAATATTTTCATAGATGATTCATCGTTCATGCAAATCAACATACACAGACTATGAATGAGGCATTGGCAGTATGAATACCTAGGAAATTGAATCCTTAAATCGAAAGATAAAATATGTTCAAATTCAAATACTAAATTCAATTTGGGAAATTCAAATTAGTAAACACAAACAATAAAATACAGATATCTTCAAACCTAGTAGGTAAAATACCATATGTATTTTATACCCGGCCACACTCCCTAAATAAAGTATGAATATATAAATTTCTAATGATCAGGTTATTTTCAACTCACATCATCTCTCCCAAAATCCACTGTGATTATGGCTTAATAAATGAAAATACGTGAGTTAGGGGAATAGTAAGGAGCAAACTCCTAGCCAATGAATGACATCCTAAATGGACTCCAATTCTTGATGTCTATCTTTCTGGACTCCATTCCCAACTCCATGGCAATGATATCCCAGGCACTGAAGACTCCTAAGATGCACTAACTTGACCTTCTAAACAGGTGGTGGTGGGGAAGGGCGTGGGATGCTGGAAACTAAGGGTGGAGCTGACTGGCCATGGTGATCTTAGATGGAAGACAGTAAGGCCTCTTGCTTTTCCAACTTCAGCACACACCCTGATTTCAGCTCTGATGAGACTGCTGGTAGGACTAAAGGTATATGGCCCTGTGCTGACCAATTAATCTGTCTCATTTTCTCTGTTCTCCTGCTTCTCATTCACCTTGTAAATAAGTCATTTTTTGTCTGCTTATTTCTCTCTGCTTTACAGTTTTGCCCTATGTTTTTAAGCACAAGCGTAAGGAATTAACAACCCAGGTCACCCCAGTTTCCCCATGCTGCCCTTTAACATTTTAATTACTTTGGGAATGATTTAAGAGAAATGCATCCAAATAGTGAGAACCAGGAAAATATCACCCTATCAAAACCATAGCCCTGTAACACAAATGCTGGAAAAAAATATACAGAAGGAATTACTTTGAACATATTAAGCCATATTTCTAGAGAAACAGATTGAATATTTTCAGATACTTAGATTGATTTTATAATAAAGTAGCTACTCTTGTTAACAGTCAACAGATATAGATTTAAAGAGAGACTAAGTTCACTAAGTTGATTATTTCCTCTTTCAAAAATGTACTCTTATTAAAAGATATATCTGTTAAGCATTTATTCTGTGCCAGAAACTACTTTGTATGGGTACTTACTTAGACTTACTTAGAAATTACATACATACAAGCTCCCACCCAACTTCTGTTTGAAGTGGTTAGTGCATAAGGAAGAATTAATTAATAGAATAAATTAGTAACTTCAGATACTGATTAGACTTACAGCTAACATAAAAGAAAGTAAGATGGAGTGAAAAAGGCTAATTTAGTTAGGGGTATCTTAGAAACAGGGAAATAGGGGTGACCTATGGGCCAAAGGAGTCAGCCTTGTAAAGATTGATGATTCCAAGTAAATGGAATAATGAAAGCAAAGGATCTAAAGCAAGAACATACTTGACATTTCCGAGAACAAAAAGTCCAGCAAGTAGAGATCTAAATGAAAAGGAAGGCTACAACGACGTCATGAAGAAGCAGGGGTTCTCTAAGGCATGAATAGCCACAAGCATAGAACTATTTTATTTGTAGTGGATGTGAGAGTATTTCAGGAAGTACTATGTGTCTTTTAAAAATATCATTTGCCTGTTCTGTGGAGGAAGTAGTCACTGCAAAGGGGATAAAAGGAGTGAGAACTCAGTCAGAGGCAACTATAGTGAATCCAGACAGAAAGGTCAGAGTGGCTTCCACTAGATCACGATTATTTCAACAAGAAAATACAACTTAGAATTTAAAAAGCACAAGGAAGGTTATTTGTGGCAAGGTCATAATGCAATACTAAGCAGTTGGCTTCTTTCATCCAAACAGAAAGCTCTTATATCTTTATGATTTAAGTCACTGTCCTAAGTGATGGACAGGGAAGGGGGGGAAAAGTTCCAATTAATCACATATTTTAAACCACTTTTAATTGCTTATTCATGACAGAGAAAAGGAGAGAGGGAGGTAGGTTATGCAGGAAAAAGGGAAACTGGAAAGAAGAGAGGGAGGGAGTTTGGGGAGGGAGAGAGAGAAGGAAGAAAGTCAATCAGGCAGGCAGGCAGACAGGCTGGAGAGCTAGAGACAAAAAGCAGACTTTGATGTCCTGGATTTATCTGACATTATTTTGTGCTCTTATGTACAGTCATAATCTTACAGAAGAGCAGCATGAGACAAGGTTATGCTGAGACCATGATTAATGAGACAAAGCAAGATCATTTCATAATTTTATTAAACACAGGAAAGAAAAAGGTCACTCACTGTACAACCTACAAAATACCAAACATCCCTTCAATTGCTAAATGAGTGGCTATGTCATAGAATTGTCACACCAACCAGTCTTGAGGACACCCTCTGCATCCTTAAATCCTCTCCCACATACTCAACCAAAACCCAGATCCTATGACAGAAAATAATTTCCTCAGAGCAAGGGATAATTAACTCAACTACTTTACTGCAGGTGTGTCTCTTTGGCTGAAGCTATTGACATAGAGGATTACAAAACACTCAACATAAAAACAATTCCTTTTCAGAAAGCTCTTCTTCCTTAGATAACTATTCTTCAATAAGTATATTTTATCTTCAGTAAGTATATTCATATTGCCAAAATTAGAAAACTGGACAAAGCCAAGGTCTTTGCAGGTATTTGGAGAAGGGACCTGTGCAGTATTGGTAACAGTGTAGCGTAAGCAGCCATTCTGTTATGCCTGACAGTACTGTCAAGTCAGCAAATGTCACTAAGTCAAGGCTAAACCCTGACCAGCAATCTCACTCCCAGAGAAATTCTTGTCTCAGGGAGCAAGCAAGCAAGAGGTATTCAATGCAAGTCTCTTCTGCTGGTCAGTAGTGAGAAATACTCTGTTTAATCAAGAGCATATCATAAATGTTATGTATTACTATGTAGTAGTGAGAAGCAACAAATTCTATGTAAACAGTGAGACATGAGTAGACCATTAAGTATTTGAAAAATCAAAATGTTTAATATTGTATCAACACAATAAATATAAATTGAAAAGTTCTTCCCACCCAAAATATCACTGGATATTTCATTTACAGGGTATAATATAAATCAAAGAATGCAAATCAAGTATGTTAGAGCCATCATCTAACATACTTGAGAAAGGGAAAATAAAGTTAGGAACAGAGAACCAGTGGAATAAATGCATAAATAGAAGAAAGGAGATTTATAGGAATCATCCTGAAAACTTGCCATAATCAAAAAATATAATCAATCTAATTTTTAGCAATTGGGAGAGAAGAAAAGGGAAATGGAACAGAGGAAATAAGGGAGAGAAGGGAAATTAAGGTCAATTTCTACATTCTTTTAAAAGGGAATATATCTGTCAATTATACTTTGAACCAGAAACTGAAAGAACTCAGCTCTTCACTAACATTTAATGTCATTTTCATTTTTCATATTACTTTATATCCTTAAGTTCATACATTTTATTTATGCATTTATTTCATGTAGTGATTTTTAGAAGAATAGTTTTATTGGAATAAAATCCCAAAAATTCTTGCAAGAAATTGTGAGAAACCTAAAAAGTAGTCATGTTTTAAAATTCAGCATTTTATGGCCTCCCTGGTGGTGCAGTGGGTTAAGCAACGCACTATGAAGCAAACCGCAGCCACTGCAGCAGGAGTTCAATGCCTGCCACTGGTCAGGGAGGGGACCCACATGGCATAGCAGACCTCTCCTGCCTCACCTGCTGCTCCCCTCAGCAGTGTGTTCCATCCATGCACTTGCATACATGCATAAATCTTTTTTTAAAAAATAAAAATAAAATAGTTTACTTGAAGTCTAACAAATATATAATTGGCTTATTCTAAAATCTCAATTTAATTTTTAAGTTTTCCTCAATAACTTTTCATAATACCTAGGGTACACATTTTATTCCTATTGTCTTACAAAAATGACTATTATATAAAGTTGCTCTCATTCAGGGGTCTACCATGTCCCCCTGAATGGCCTTATCTTATAGCACTATGAGCTTAAGAGGAGGAAAACTAAAGAAAAAAGAGGAGGGATAAGATTAGATGAAGAACTAAAAAAGAGTTCTAACTAAAATCATCAATTTATTTGGAGTTTATTATATATTTGAGAGTGTCCTAAACTTACCTAACCTGACAAAACCTTTGAGGCATGTTCCTGTACCCATTCTACTGATGGCAAAACTTACTCCATAAGTAGAAAAATTAATAAGGGAGATCCAGAATTATTTTCAGGCACTAGATTCTGCTTAAAGGTAAGGCTAACTTTTACTCTCAATGCTGAGTTTGAATAAAAATTAGAATAGCTAGTTATAGTACTCAGTATTTTTACATATGTAATTGAGGAAATGCAGACTAAAATAAAAACAACATAAATTATTCAACTGAGTCATTTCTTCAGAAGTGCTAGGGACAAAGCAACATCAAAAACCCTCAAGAAACAATAAGATAAAGCCATCCTATACCCATATTTTGTATTTCATTTTTCACACCTCAGAGTGATTAATGTCAAATGGTATATTAAGTAGTTTACATTTCTTTGGAATTATGATTTTTAAATGTCCAGTAACATACTGGAAACCGAAAATACACCTGTGTAAATAAAGGGCTGTTGCCTAAAGCTGCTGGGGACTTTATGTACATTTGTCAAAAATCTTCTAATAACCCTGAAGATCCACACAGGATAGAGATTTAATAAGTACTGTTTAACAAGTACCTGACTTACTCCCTAACACTAAGCATATACAATGATGACACAAGAGAAAACTAAATAGATGCTTGTTTAATTATCACCTAAAAGCTTTAGAAAATCTGATAGGTAAAGTACTTTGATTTTAAAAAATAAAACAAAATTTTTCTGTTAAAAAATCATGAGGGCCTCCCTGGTGGCACAAGGGGTTGAACTTCGCACTGTTGGGCTCTGCAGCCATTGCAGTGCGAGTTCAATCCCAGCCAGGGAGGGGACCAACACGCCTTGCCCACTGCTCCCCTCAGCAGTGTATTTCAGTTCATCTGCCTGTCTTGATCCACACTATCTGGTGAATCCTCCTACCCCCCACTCCTCTGGCCTCTACCCAGGCTTTTGTATACATTTAAAATTAAAAAAAACTAACAAAAATTTTTTAAAGATCAGGAAGAAAAGAAACAGGAAGAAGTCTTACATCTCAAGGACTCTTCACACTGATATTCAAATACAACTAAAAGATAACCACTTACTAAGAATCTTGACCTTAATTCACAAGGAAAGCTCCTCTTATATTTAGTCCACAATCTGCAGGTTTATGTTCTTTGAAAGGCAGAAGAATAATTAATTATTCCAACCTTGCTAAGGTTGTTCTAAAGAGAAAATCAAATGTGAGCTTCTGTTAGAAATGCTAAGTGATTTACAGCAATAAATTGCTCCAGAAGTTTTGAAAGTCCTCATTCAAACACACAGTAGTTCTAAATTTACAGAGTAAATTCAAACTTAATTATTTCTATTTCATATCACTAACATTTCACAAAAATCACTGCAGTGAGATGAGTAAATTTTTAAATTTTGTATTAAAACTGCACACATGCCTATTCATTTATTATGAAAGAGGCTAAAAAATCATATACTGTGGCAACATTACTTTGACAAATTAGCTAATAAATGGCTGAATCTCTTAATATTAATATTTAAATTTTAGTTACTTAATATTCGGTTCTACATAAGCAATCATGCAGTTTTAGGTTATCATATTAGCATTTTCATATCACTGATGCATTGAACACAGCTACCAAAGTCAGTTAGGACTCTCAATTTTGACTTTCGCCTTCAGCTGTAATTTATTTTCATCACAGAGCTTTAATATATGTATCTGTAGTTCCTGTATCCAAATATTGGACTATGTATAAGGGTCTGGTAGAACTGAAATTTAATTCTATTAAATAAGTGATAAATCCTAAATTTTGCTTTCTCCAACTTTTGAGTTACCTGTCTGAAACCAGAATGCTACTACCAGAAAGGGTTAAAGATTGAAATCCTGCTGGTTTTTTAAGCCAGTCCGAAAAGAAAATACAGGACTAATGTACTGATAAGAATTATTTCTATTCAGATTTATAGGATTATTTTGAAACAAAGTTTGTGTATATATTCCACCTTTTATCTTTGGTAACAAATGATATTACCACGCAGTTGGTTTTAGATGAGGAAACACTGCCTCAAGATGCCAGGTCACCCTCAAAAGGTAACAGTCGAAGGTGTGTCTATTTACCTGGCTCCAAAGCTCATCCTTTTGCCACTATGGAACACTGGACTTTAGCTGAGCTTCAAAAATGATATTACCAAGTCTGTAACTTAAACAAAAATCACCTTAAAATACAAGGGTAATGTAGCCTTTCCAATGTCATTGGAGTGAGGGTGGGTGGGGAGTAGGTAGCAAAGTATGGGAAAAGAGCAAGTGAACTGAATGAAACCTAAGATAAAATGTGAATATGTTTTTTTATTTGACCACAATGTTTTATCACTCCACCCATTAGTAAAGAATGTAAGGGGGTCAACATATGTAGTATGGATTTTTAACTAATTCTGCATATGACTCCAAGGAAATAAGAGTTCATATAATGCTACAAAACTTCATTTTTCCTAAAGTAATTATACCTTGGTTTAATATCTCACACATTCATATGCACATATTATCCACATGATATGAAGCGGCTAAAAAATGAAAACATGAGTAGTCAAAATATTAAGTGAAAAAGTGAACATTGAGTTAAAGATAATGGTTCATATGATACTACAGTATCAGGACATACATACCATATACTTCCATGTGATTCTAATTATAGCAATTTTATAACATGCAGCCATTTTCTCTTATTCCCTTATCTTTGGTTACTTCAGATGGAAACTTATTCCTATCAAGGTAAAAAGTTACTAAAAATAAAAAAATAAAATTCATTATCCTGATACTCTTCTTATCATCTCTCCAGTACTGTTAGCTACGATTAAACTTACCTGGGTACTGTGCTAGCCATATGTACAATTCAGCTTTGGGTTTTTTGTTTCATTTTGTTTTAAAGATTTATTTATTTATGCACACAAGAACTGGGGTACAGGTCAGAGTCGTAGAGGGATTCACTAGAGACAGAGTGGGGAGCAGAACAGGCAGATGGACTGAAATACACTGCTGAGGGGAAAAGCAGGAGAGGCAGGAGAAGTCTGCTGCACCATGTGGGTCCCCTCCCTGGCTGGGGATCGAACTCATGCTGCTGTGCAGAGGATGCTTCACAGTGTGGAGCTTAACCCACTGCTCCACCAGGGAGGCCCTGGCTTCTGTTTTAACATATGTAAGGCTGTCCCTCAGCAATTTACCATCCAAATCTCTACCATATTCCTGGCTATGAGTCACTCATATCTCCATAGCCTAGTGTCTGCCACCAGTGCCACTCATGGTATGGGATGTTAGGTCTTACCTAAGCCTTTCAGTTATTAATTTCCATGGTCTTTTTAATCAAAACTTTGCTCTCTGCAAAGTTTCTAATCAACAAACCCACAGATATATAAAGTAAGACATCAAATACAACTGCAATTATAAATGTAATGACTGGACAAAAGGGGTTTGGAATGACCTGAGCCTTGAGACCCTTCCAATATCATACCAACAGCCTTTTTCTTGTCTACCACAGTGTTTGAAGTTAAAGTATTTGCTGAAATACTTAGTAACTATATATTTGGCATCCACAATGACCCTATTTATACAGTAGACATACCAGTTCGGTAAATGCTTTATCAGTTACTGTATCTGGCATCTTCCCCAGAAAACAGAGGCAGTTATGGAATTCCTGTGGCTCCCAATGCAGGCCAAATATATATTCACAACTAAAAAGATGAGATTTCTAACTTACTGTCCAAGTGCATAAAAATAGGGCTCTAGATTTGTCTTTTGGTCATCTTCCCAAAGAGTTAGTCCTCTACAGTCCTCTACAGTCAATTTTTTGCACATACCTTCAGGAAGTACCTCAAAATTGTTGCTTGAAAATGTAAAAAAAAGAGCTTTTAAAATTATACAGTAAATTGTTATACAACAATGGTTGCTTCCATATAAGAGAATTAAAAGTGAAAGTTATCATAGGTATCACTGAGACTGAAGGAAAATGCAGAATGCATGGCTTTGTTTAGAATCATTACCGCACTCTTGTATTCAATACTCAGTAGGACTGACTGCTACATTAAGATTAGTTTTCTAGACTCACATTAATATAGACAGTGCTATTCACTGTAGACCGCTAAAGTGAACATGATTTGAAATCATCCTTGGAAAATATTCAGATTACGCAGAAGCAGAGAAAGGAGACATTCAATACTAGTATTGCAAACCACTAAACCTTATTTGTAAAATTCAAAAGTAAAAATATAGAGTATCTCAAAATATTTCAGATCTTCTGGTCTTTGCTGGTGGTCTCAGGACTTATGAAGTCTGAGAAATTTACTCTACCAAAGAAAAGAGAAGAAACAATTTTTGATCACATTTCTCTATTATGTGAATTCCAATTTGCAATATGCAGAGCACCAAACTCTCAGCTGTTTCACTGCATGTCTAACCCAGTTCCTCTTTCTACACTTACAATTCCTAGAGAGAATGTTTTCTGAATTAAAATGTAGGCACACACCCCAAAGAGATATTAATACTCATATTTTAAAATAATACCCTATAATATTTTGCAAAAAAGTACTATACTATGCTGTTTAAGATGACTGAAAGCTCAGAGCAGTAGTAGTAATGGGAATTGGAATCCTAAAGACAAGATATAGTAATGCCTCTAATACAGTCTTGCCCTCAAGATTTTTTTAAAATTTCTCTCTACTATTTAATGAAATGGGTGTGTGGTTTCTTATTTGTAAGCAATATTGTCCTCTTTTTAATCAAAACTTTTAATATATTTGATCCTTAGTTTTTAGTAAACACATAATGTGTTTGTTCCTACTAGATCTTCCTGAATGGGAATGCTCCTATTTTTATTAGAAATACATTTAAAACTAATATGAAAAGCTAAAAAGAATTCTAATTTAACATTCAAGCACATGAAAATAGGACTCACAAATTATCTTTCCGTCATCATCCCAAAGAGTTATATATAAAGAGAACTCTACAGGCAACCCTTTTCAATAATTAGATGACTTAATGTTTCAGATTTTTTTCACAATTCCTTGAGATTTATCTTGAATTTTCTTTGAATTATACAATCACAAATAATAGGTATGCATACATCATAAGGAGAAAACTAAAAAACGTGTTCGTGTTTGTCTTCTTGAAAATTCTACTATATTTGGGCCACCTTGGTGGTAACAAGGGGTTCAGTCTCAGCACTGTGAATCTGTCAGCAGCCACTGTAGCACAAGTTTGATCCCTGGTCAGGGAGCTAACCAAAATGGAACAGCAGACCTCTCCTGTCTCACCCACTGCTCCCCTCAACAGTGTATTTCAGCCAGTTTGCCTGCTCTGCTCCCCACTGTCTGATGAATGCTCTCAACTTCCCTCCCCCCACACCTCTGGCCTATATCTGGACTCTCATCTGCATTAAATAAACAAACAAACAAATTTAAAAAATAAGAAAACCTGCCATATTTGTGCTATCACCTCTAACTTTCTATTACAGATTTTGTGGTGGATTTTATAAGGATCAAATACCTGTAATTTAATTTCATATTGCATAGTGCTGTAAAATATACTTTTTTATTTTACTTTGACTGCTTGACTCTCTTGTTGAAGGAGAAATTAAATTTTTCAAAACCATCAGCTATGATCTCAAATAAACAACTCTAGTCTCAAAATAATATCTTCTAAGGTACCTAACTATTCCTTAATAAATTCCAGATTTGAAGATATTTCTTAGGGTTCCCCTTCAAGTCATATGATGAAACTCAATGTCCCAGAGCTGCCCCATAACTCTCTCTTTGTACAAAATAATAAAAATGCTAGATAAATAATAATAAAAATATTTGTTAATGAACACATCAATTGATGGAAAAGAGTAATTCCCCAAGTCTTCATGAAAGGAAGCATCCAGAAGGGTAAAAAAGCTAAGAAAGCATCCACCCTGCAAATTGCAACAAAAAACATGATAAAACTGGGCTTGTGTTTTTAAGTCTTTAAACAGAAGATCAGATGATAGAAGCCACATAAACTCTATGCCTCTGAAAAGAAGCAGCCAGGGTAGAATAACTACAAATAAGAAAAAACACTCAGTAGAGAAGGGAGGGGTATTGTCTATCAAAACTATTTTGATAAATAGAAAAAGGAAGAGTCCTCTGGGGATTTCAGTCCATAAATATACCTTCATAAAGTTGGGGCAATTCTACACCTGCTGTCCAAAAAGTTTCAGAACAAACATATGTTTCAAACTACAGTTGCAGCAGCTAATTCATAAAGACACTATTAGAAAATATGTATAGCTTTGTGCAAATAAATTTGAAAGTAGTTACACTGAAAAAAATTCAGAAAAAAAATTACTGAAATTGATCCAAAAGTACAACTGAATGTTTCAAAATTATGAAGATTATATCAGGAGAAAAAAAGTATATACATTCAAAAACAAACCATCAGGTTTAGCCAGGTTTGTAAGTAAATTCTATTAAATATAGAAGATAATTCTAATTTTATATTGACTCTTTCAAAGAACAAAAAAAGGTAATACACTTTTTTTTTTTTAACCTGATTCTGTATTCTGTAAGGTTAACTGATTCTAAAACCAGAGTATAATGGGAACTTACAGTCTCACTAAAGATCATGAGTGAAAAAGAAATTTAGAAGAATATAGAATGATAATTCATTGTAACTAATTCCTGGGTTTAATCCAGAGATGCAAAGTAGGTTCAACATTAGAAAATTTCTTAATACAAATCATCAAGTTAACAGATTGAGTTGGGGAAAATCCATATATTTATCAATATCAACTTCTAAAAAGAAATTTTAAAGTAGAAATAAGAGGAAAACTGCTAAAACTACAGGAAAACCTTAGACTGCATATAATTGAGTGAAATATTAAAAACTCTTATTAAGCAAGAACGAGCCCAAAATACCTGCTGTTTATCACTGAAATAGAAGTTTTCACATATAAGAAAATGAGAGACAAAACTGTGAAAAAAAGGCTATGAGGGAGGTATACAATACTAGTAATATCTTTTTCTTGAGTTGTCAAATGGGTATTTGCTTTAGTAGCATTCGTTAGCATTAGTAGCATTTAGTAGCATTATATTACATATAATCTATTTCTTAACGACGTATATATAATAAAATGTTATATTTAAACTAATACAAAATCTATTATGGAAATCAAAACCTATTTACTTTAATAAGTATTTAAAATTCCTTTGAAATATAAGAGTTTTAAGTATATTCAATCTATGTCAATACCAGTTTTAAGTTTGAAAGTTTTCAGAAGCCCCTAAAGAAGATTTGTATGCATATCCCAAATCTATAGCAATAAGTCAACTGGTTCACTGATAGCAATACGCCAAAGAACCATATTTACTACATTGGCCTGGCTGTAGTCTGTTTCTTTTCCCCACACACAACTATACTCATGGATATTACACCTGGAACAAAAGAAAAGACTTAAGTGCCACCCCATTCTTAAAGGTAAGAAAACAATACGCACTTGAACTTCTACAACCTATTCATCCCAACTAAATAAAAACAGATTTGATTTCTTCAAGACTCAAATACTTAAAAGAGAACTTAATGCAACAATTTGTAACATTTACTTTTAAAATATGTTGGTGTTTAGCCAATAGGAAAATCTCGTGTCATTCCTGTCAGCCCCATGGTTTTACCTATGTTTTCGACTAAAACATACAGAAAAGATACAGCACATTCATTTACCCTACCCTTCACACCATTTTCTCTCAATCAACCTTGACTAGTGCTTTTAGCTAGCTATCTCCTACCAAATCTCTCTTAAAACATGGAAATCTATATTTGATAGCTCTTTAAGTCGGGCCAATCTTAACAAAATACTTTGATTTACCTTCCTGATGTAACTGCTAAATTTTATTATAAAAATATGAACCCCTTTTGAAAAAAATTTTCATCTTACTTTAGAAAAAACAAAAAATTACCTAGGAAATACAATAAAATTCATATACAATTTGAAAGCTAGCTGGTTAATTGTAATTTACCATAGTTAAAGAAGACATTCAATTAGAGGTAAACAAAACCAAAACCATAAAGCCCACAATGAATTAGTCAAGTTTCACATGACTTGGGATTTAGATTTCACTTAAATTATGAGTTGTTTCCTATGCAAAATGGTATTTCTTCAACATACTTGCTTCTTGAAATTGGAAACTATAAGAAGTCAGTATAAAAGTATCACTTTTACAGGAACCCAGAAAGGAAGGTTACCAAACGTTGCACAGATGAAATAAATATTTTGTCTGTTTCTACAATATGTACATGGGAAATATTTTTCATTTACAGTAGGAGAGCTTGAATATAGGATGTTTGGATTGTCACTTTAAGAATTTCAAATACAGTTAAGTTCTCACTTAACATCATCTATAGGTTCTGGCAAACTGTGATTTTAAGTGAAACAATGAAAATAAAAGCAGGTTCCTGAAAAAATGCTTAGTTCAATGTTCATTGGAATTTCTTTTTCTCATTATTTTATAACAAAATAAACTTGAATGAAAAGATGCTATTCAAGAACCCGCTGAATGTGTATCACCGTTTATACATGTTTTCTATTATCTGTGCACAGATTCACATTAGCAATAGCTATTAAAAGTAAACTTTAGCTTGTTAACATACTTTCCCTTCATTAACCCTGCTTAATTGTTCCTAATTATTTAAAATTACTTTTAATGAATTATTTTCACACAGTTAAAAAAATCAGTCCTATATTCTTTAAAGTAAGCTAGTCGAGCTAATACACTGCTCTAAAGAACTGATTTGATTTTGAATCTATTACTTTAAAAAACTGAATGAAGGGCCCTCCTGGTGGCGCACCAGGTTGAGCGCGGCACTGTGAGCATATGCGGCACAGCAGCAGGAGTTCAATCCCTGGGACCCACATGGAAGTACCCACATGGCGGGCGTGGTGGGACCCACATGGCGGGGCGCAGCAGGCCTCTCCTGCCTCACTTGCTGCTCCCCTCAGCAGTGTATGTCAGTCCATCTGCATGTTCTGCTTCCCACTATGTCTCTGGTTATTCCTCTCTCCTCATGCGCCTCTGGCCTGTACCCCAGCTCTTGTATGCATAAATAAACAAATCTTTAATAAAACAAAAAACCTGACTGTCTCAGTATACCAGATATGCTACCCATGAGCTGCCATTTGCTTTTAGGTTTATGCATATACTATTTTTTAATCTATAAAAAATCTTAATCTTTGCTTGTCACCTTAATTACTGAGGAAGGTGACAAGCAGTTGACTTTAGGGAAAACAGGTGATGAGTCTGAGATGCTGGGAAATCACCTAAGTGGAGAAATTCACATAGATATGTGGTCCTTGGGAAAATGACAGAAATTCTAACACTTGCTTATGGACCTCCATAATAAATACTATTCAGAGATCTATATCCTACACAGAAAGGAAAATAAAAGCAGCCTTTGGACAAAATCTTGATGAGTAAATGAAGCTATAGAGGAGACAAAACTGCAAAAGAGAGTCCTCCCTAATGGCACAGTGGGTTGAGAGGCGCACTGTGAAGCATCTATGGCACAACAGCAAGAGTTAGATCCCTGGCCAGGGAGGGGACCCACTTTCTCCCACTGCTCCCCTCAGCAGTATATTTTGGTCAATCTGCCCGTTCTGTTCCTGGCTCTGTCTCTGGTGAATCCTCTCACCTCCCGCACCTCTGGCCTGTACCCCAAGCTTTGTATGCATAAAAAAAAAAAAATCTTAAAAAAAAAAAACCTGCAAAAGAGAGCTATGGAAAATGAGAGGGAGATAATCAAAATTATATAAGGCCTTGAAATACATAGTAGCAGATCAATGGTGTCAGACTGTATAGAGAACCAGGGACATGTGAGGCTTTAGGTGAAGCCAGAGGCCAAGAAGAAAAGTGATCATACAGTTAACCCCTTTGTAATAAATTAAAACACTTTTTACCCCAAATATATCAATATGGTTTATAAAATGTTTTAATGAAGAAAAAGACCTTTTCAAATATTATGTAGCTTACTCATTAAAGCAGTCATTAGAGAAAATTTCCTCCTTCCTAAGCATAAAAATACAGTCATTGTCAATCAGTAAACTACAGTAATCAACTATGTCTAATATTTTCCTGACATTATTAACCACATAATGAGACAGGACTTGGGGTTTACATAGTCCAAATCAGTTATCATTTCTCCACTATCCAGATTTAAACCATAAATTAGGGACACAGTTACTATGACAAGCTTTACCCATCATCATTTGCATCCAATCAGTTAATGACTGGCAGCTGTCTACAGGACCCATTACTGAAGGCAGCCGCTTTAATATATAATGCTCCATGAGGCTTAAAATAATATTCTATTAAAGCACAGGGTAGACTGAAGTAATCCAAAATTTGTTAAGATTTTCAAAAGAGGAAAAAAAAACCTAATTCAATGAAGTGACTGTAATCTAAAGACTGACTTCAAAGGGATTTTAAACATTTTTGCTAGTCTCATACAGAATAAGTAAAATTTGTCTTAAGGGAGATTATTGCAAGTCTCATAATTTCTATGGGCGTAACTGTAGTCAGAATTATTGTTAGCATATTATAAATAGAAAATAAGGAATTGGAGTTCTTAGAGGATGATAGTGGTAAGAGATACAATCATAGATTCTGACTCTTAGGGAAGCCTGACAACAGGAGGACAGGAACAAAGACTCAGTCTTTGACACCTAAATGTACTGAAACACTAAACCTATTACCTGGAGACTGATTCCTGGTCAGGGAAACAAAAACTGATACTGGGCTAAACCAACAGGTACCCAGGGCCCCTAAACTGTTAAGGGGAAAAACCAACTTTTCCCATTCTAAGGCTCAATCTTGTCTGCATGCATCAAAGCTGGGTAAAGGACACTAGTGTACTCAAAGATTTTTAATTGGTGAGAAGTTCTAAAGTCAGAAAGAAAGAATAAGAAAGAGAGAAAGAATGGATTTCATAAAAGACTTCAGATCAAACTCTACAGTATCCAGATCTTCACAGGCAAATACCCAGCTGGGCTGGTAAAGTCCAGCAACAAAGTCACTAGAACAAATCTAAGGAATGAACTGTCAGAAAGGCTAGGCAAGGCCCAAAAATCTGTCAGAGAAGTAGAGACCAAAACTTAAGATATACCATTCAGTGTGAATAATCCACCACAAGGTCAAGATGGTGGCTGTCATTGTCTCTGACAAGCCTGCCTGCCAAAAGGCTAAAGCCCTCAGGACCTTATACCAGAAGCAGTCTCCCTAGAGGTCACCCTTCCTCTCCATCTCACACCAATATATCAGCCTCACTCCTTCCTCATTCCCAGTAACCCCACCCATCCTGTTCATGCATGGCATACTGGGAATTGTAATTCAAAGCTTCTGAGATGTCCACAGCATGGAAGTGGGGGCAGGGAAAATGGTGACCATTCCTGCAGTCACAGCAAAGCTCCTCCACCTGCAGCAATGTATCCTGTAACAAATCCACACTAAGCAACAACATATAATACAAGACACACATGCTAAAAGGCAAGATAAGAGAAGCAGAGAAATTAGCAACAACCCAGTGACATCATATTGATATGGGTCATGGTAGTAGCGGTGGAGGTGGTAAATGGAAGTGAAATTCTAGATGCATTTTTGTAGACAGAGCAAGGAGGCGTTGCTCATGAAATTAAAACAAGCTGTGAAAAAATAGAGGATATGTGCATGACTCCAAAGTGTGGCCATATCTGTTGGGAAAAATAGAGTAGCCATCAAATGAAACGGTAAAAGGCATCAAGTAAAACTGCTGGCCATGGTATACCCATGGTGGGGTAGGGGCTCAATTAAAATTTCTTGTTCAAATGTCTTATAAATCTGGTTAATTGTGCATTTATTTAATAATACCTTAAGTACCTCAATACTATAGCACTTACTAGGAGGACACAAGGAATTTTATTGGAAAACAAGAATATATTTAATAATTGTTTTACTGACTGAATGAAAAAAATGGTCATGCATTTTAACCATGTCACCAGAATAACTTACCCATAATTATAATTGTCAATATGTCAATAGTAATATTAGCTAGTGCTGGGAAAGATCTAGCAGTTAACAATATGATTTTGCTTACTCTGGGACAGAGACTTCTATTCATACTCTAGCATCCGCCCTCCACTTCTACAAGAGTAGCAAAATTTGGCTGGGTACTTAGTGTAGATATTAGAATAATGTTAGAAAAATGTTAGAGTAAAGATAACATTTCCCTGCCTTCCTCACAACTAGATGTGGCCATTAGTGTGTGAGCACATATGGCATGTCCAATTTCAGTGATATGCACTAAAAGAGAATGGGTACACCCACTACTTGCCCTTTCTACCCCTCTTCCTGTTAGCTGAAGTGCTGATGTGATAATGAGCCATTCTGGACCACATGTACAGGGTGACACTACTGAGATGGCAAGAGAACAAAAGAGAAAAACATGGACCCCCGAAAACCCATGGCGCCATCTTATCTACTATGGGCTATGCATACTGAGGTTTCTATATGAAAGAAACAAAGCTCCTATCTTATTTAAGTTGAAGTTATCTCTCTCGGCTCTTTGTTACAGTTGCTTAACCTGAAACTTAACCAATAACTGAACCACCCTGTGATATAAATAATATGCTCGGTTTTCTTTTCTTTGAATTCCTTACCAAGTATGTTTTTAACAGCAGGAACATAAACTGGCAGCACCGTCTCAGTTTATGTACTTAAATTTACAAGGGAAGAAACACCAGCTTTAAAGTACTCTGTGAGAGGGCCTCCCTGGTGGCTCAAGTGGTAAAGTCTCAGCACTATGAAGCTATCAGCAGCCACTGCCAGGGAACTAACCCACAGTTAGTTCCCCACTGGCCAGGGAACTAACCCACACGGTATGGCAGACCTCCCTGTCTCACCCACCACTTCCCTCAACAGTGTATTTCAGTCAGTCTACCTGTCCTGTTCCCTACTCTGTTTCTCTCACTCCCCCCTCCAACCACCGCTCTGACTGACACCCCAATTCTTGATTGCAAAAATAAGTAAATCTTTAAAAAATAAATTATTGTGTGAGGACTGATTGCAACAATTTTTACAGCAAGATTTAGGTTCAGCATTCAATAAACTGTGAAGCATTCACTACCTAGTAATGGCAAATGGTAAAGATAGATCCTTGAAAACTAAGGAATCATATACTATGGACTAGTCCAGTTTTAATGTTTTTACTCTCCATTAACATCCCTGCAATCTATAAATATTTCAAGTACCAACAATTAGTTACTTATCTTAAAGGAACATGTAATTGCTCACTGAACTCAGCTTAATTGACAGTCAGAGAGGGATATCAGATGGCTTCTAGGGAGTCTTAAACTTTTAGATATACATCTTGATATAGATCAGTATGCTACTGCATATTGGAACAGTTTCACACTTTTAGCCTGGCACAAAATTGTATTGGAAAAAGTAGAAAAATCCAGTTTAAATACTACGTAAGCAATTTAACTCAAATGTAAATAATAAAATATGGTTTATGAAGAGCAAGAACATATGGCACTATTTACTATCATATATTTCCACACTAAAAATGTGTACTTATTTTCATTCAGTTCTCTCTAGCTTTCATCTCCATTTAACTTGTCTAAACCATATTTTACCAATTAATTCATGCTTTAAAGGAGACTACTTTCTATTTTTAGCTATATATTCTAAGATTTGTTAAAATAATGTCCTTAATAAAAAAAGAAACAGTAACAAAAAGGAAGATCAATCTTATTGTAGAGAAAAGCTTATTTCCCTAAGTAACTCAAGAACTCTTAAGAAGGTGGTAACTACTTGGCAATACTCAGAATAGTTATTTTCTGCAAAGCTAAGGGTGACTCACACTTGCAATGCATACACACTGACACCTAGAGATACAAATTCAAGATTCAGAGGTAGCCTTACCTCCTAATCATTAAAAGATGTCAGTGTAAGTTTCCTGGTATTTTCTCAGGCAATGCTTGAAAAACAGAATTGCTGATAAGATACTTAAGCAGGGTGACCTGACTTACTATATGAAGCTAGCAGCATTTAAAAATGTGAAACAAGTTTTCTTCATTCTTAATGATAATCAATAATTTTCCAAAATAGGAATTCTATTCCCTGTAGTTCAATGCATTCACAAATATAAGAAAATGCGTTTTCTAGTCCAAATAGGGAATGCAGGATGTCTCTACATTAGTTGTACAACTAATCTCTTACCCTGCTTTGGAAAAAAGACAAGGATATTGCAAAAAAAAAAAAAATTCTTCTTAAATATCACGTTTTAAGGTAAGAAGCAAAAGTATAAAAAAGCAAAGAGTAAACAGTTCAGGCAAAAGCATAAAATAAAACATTACCTTTAGCTGGGTTTACTTTTATCCCTGACCTATACAGCATTTCCTCATTGTGCCAGTCTCCATTCCTGACCGCAGTCTTGAGTCCATAGAAAACAATTAATGTAGCTGTGGCATAAAAAATCAAGCTCTTGAGAAACCGCTTTTGGACTTTGACATAAAGGGCTCTGGCACCCACAGTAATGAGGAGGCAGAAGCCCATACTTGGAATATATAATACTCGCTCTGCAATTACAAAGCCAACGTAGAAAAACAGGTTCGTGGCAGGAACAAAGGGGATTATTAATAAAGATAAAGACAGAACAACAATGTTCTCGGTAGAAGGAAGTTGTGTTCTCTGTGATATATTACTTTTAATTCCATTTTCTATTTTGGAAGCAAAATTGGGCTTAATCTCTGAGTTCCGGTACTCCGCATCTGAATGGCAGCTATGTCCATTTGTATTCTGCTTGCCATTTGTTACAAATTTTCCATTGCATTCTCTTTCCACACTTGGGCTCTTCAAACCGTAGTAGGCAAGGAGGAGAAGTCCGATATAGAAGGCCACAGTGTGTAGGTTTCTCCAATCACAAATTGTTTTGAGCAGAGGCACTGCATCCATTGACCAATCAAAACTGAGGGTATCCGGACACAGCAACAGCCAGAGGTTCTTGGTTGGCAAGTAGAAGAAGGTGAGCGTGCGAGCCAGGAGGCTATCCGAATCTGCAGCTGGGTTGTCAGAATTGGAAAAGCTTGGTGGTTTGTTTCCCATCCAGTATAAACGAGCACCCAAAAGGGAAGTCCCCCAGAAAATTAACAAACTAATGCTGAGGAAAAGAGACAAGTTCTTCCTCTGAAAACAAGAGAGAGAGGAGGAAAAATTAAGATCATCATGATACATTGAGAACATTTCACTTAACATTTAGATGAGAAACATTTTGAAATGGACAGTTTAAAAAAATGGTACTATGTCTCAAATAATTCATCTTCATCTCCTAAATTTGCTCAGGGAAATTTTAATCTAGAAAAAAAAAAAAGATGTGTGATCCTACTTTGTATATAACTTTGGATGAATATCTTTGGTTCTTCTCTGAAATATTATCAACCAAAACTGCAATTCCTTGACCTCTACAAATTCTTGCATAGAATTGGTATGAGATCAAAATGAGACCATGAAATATGAGTACATAGCCCAGTTCTCTTAATAACTGTCTTCTTTCACTTTATATTTTTGATTCTAAGGGAAAAGAAAGATCAGGTATGCCAAGTATAAGGGATATGACAGGATTCAACTCAGTTCTAAAGTAGGAATAGCACTCAGCTATATCTATGCCAGTTCCCATTTCATTGTCTTGAATTTCTCCGCAGAATTTATTAACTGGCCTTCACCTGCTGACCCAACATCAGCGACATCAAACATTTAGTAAAACTCCCCATGAATCCCAAATTTTTCATGTTAATGGCAATTTTTAATAGTAAAATGACTTTAATAATGGACTTACTTAAGAGAAACAATTAAGGCCAAAGAGCATCCATATTAATGAGTTTCTTGGCAAACTCTCTTATCCAAATAAGAAATTAATGACCTCAAACAAACTTTAAGCCCTGAAGATGCAGTGTTACAACATCCTACCCCATCTTTGATGAGTCAGTGGTAATATGAACACCTACTGTCCACATTCAGACATTAAATATATATACACACCTCATTCATTCATTTAATAAAAACACATTTAACAGTTATATTCTAATAAATTATCAACATAATACACTGAGATTGAAAGTGTGATCAAAATTATTCTAGTTTGTATTAGACTGGAGGAACATTTAAATGCAGTAAAAGAGAAAATAAAATGTGAGCAAAGAAAACTTCATTGGTAAATATAAAAAGTTTAAATGCTGAGAAAATAAGATAAAATCAAAAACTGTATTAAATATGAGCATTAATGTATGCAACACTTTACATTTTTTAAAATACAGACTCCCATTTGAATCACTGACATAACTACTACTAAGATCAAGAAACACTAAAGTTCTGAAGTAAAATGCTCTCATACACTCATTCCAACTTAATAGCAATGTCTGAAAGGGTTAAATAAAGATACTATTAAAGGAAAGCTGAACTAATAGGTCAAGGAGTTGTTAATACATTTAGACTGGAAGAATTTCTATAGCTTTTTCATTGTGTATCACTTTTTAAATATCACCCTATATTTGAAATCACAACTTTAAATTTCTTTAATGCATTCTCATATTGTTAAAATTAATCACCTATGAAGATAGGTTTCTGATAAAATCAAATCTCTCTTCTAATCTCATTCACTGTTCCTGTGGTGAGTCTCTAAAATAAGGTGAAAGAAAAAGTATGGATAGGTTTTTATTCATGAAGTTTAATCTCTGTACTGATTTATGGATTAAATCAAATTAAGACATTTTTATTGAGCTATAGTGAAGAGGCCAATGATGACGCAGGTAAACCACAGCATCTTTCATCATGGGATGTGCCAAGTTGATTCAGCACATGTATTTCTGAGTTAAGGAATGAGAGCATCAATGAGCTTCCAAGTATAGATTTGAAAGTTACAATTAGTGAAACTTCACACATAGAAGACTCAAAAATATGGTAAACTAGAAAATGATCTCAGTATGTCCTTTGATAGTAACATTAAAAATAATTGCAATTTAGGGCCTCCCTGGTGGCGCAGGGGCTAAAGACACAGCACTATCAAGCTACTGCCAGCCATCATGGCAAGAGTCAATACCCAGTCAGCCAGGGAGCTGATCCACAAGGTACAGCAGACCTCTCCTGTCTTGTCTGCTGTTCCTCTCAGTAGTATGTATCAGTAGATCTGCCTGTTCTGCTCCCCCCTCTTGTCTGGTGAATCCTCTCACCCACCTCACCTCTGGCTTATACCCCAGTTCTTATATACATAAATAAATCTTTTTAAAAACTGCAATTAAATAACAAAAACATAATCACTTCATTCAACATATCTTCAAGACTGCTGTACATGACAGGCTGTCAGACAGGCATTCTTCTACCAAGAACTGTATATATGGCTGTCAGAAGAGAAACAAGAGGTTGTGCTCCTGCAGATTTCTGTATTCTATTCTAACTAGAAAAACACTACTGGTATCAATTGTGAGCTTTTGAAAAATACTGGTGCCCTGGTCTAAAATCTCCTTAGGTGACTCCAATGCAGTCAAGTTTAAGAATTATCACATATCTATACAAATCTAATCCTTAGCACTGACAATAAAAATAGTGATGAACTCTGGTTTTCATTTTACAAAACATTTTTCCCTTTCAAATATTCGTCATTGTAAATGAAACATAATGAGACATATATAATGCTCTCTCCCAGTTCTGGACAAACTGAATTCCTAGTATAATAAATGAGTGTCCTAAATTTCAGGCTACAACAAAATTGAAATCTTTGTAATAGAATTTAGGGTTGAAATATTATACTTAAATAGTGTTGCAATATACTGGAGGCAGAGGATTTATTCCCAGAAAAAATAATTTAATTAAAATTTATAAAAGGCAAGCAATACAATAGGAAAAAAACATTTGACATATAGACAGTAAGTTCAGAGAAAAGACAAATAATAAACATACCAAAAAATGGCTTAATTTCATTAACCAAAAAAAATAAAAATAAGAATATAATTTCTTCAAATACAAGGGAGTTTAATGCATCTTTGTTTGTAAAAGCAAATAGCCAAAAATTTCACTAGAACAGTGTGGAAATAAATCACAGTCTATTCATATGAATTGAATTTAAAAGGTATTTAAAGGGAATAAGCCATATTTATAAACTATATGTGATAGATAAGGAAAGATACACGTATATATATCTAACATCAAAGAGACTACATTGCCATTATAACAAATGATACAGTAAAATAACTAGAGAAAAGTGTTGTTGCAAATTATGCATATTATAAAATCATATAAACTATTCAGGAAAAAACACCCCATATTTTTCACAGAAGTATACAAGTATATGATAGTCTTGATTTTCCAGTGTCTAGAAATAACTACATCAGACATGAAAGGATAAAATCTCTAGGGCAGAGGCGACAGGTGGACCAACCAAGAAGAGACAAAGATGTCTTCAAATTTATGAATAGTTCCTATTAACTCACTGTCCCAAAAATTTAGTTGCAAAAATTTTTTGACAATATGATCTGCCCAACCTTACATATCCTGGGTTTAAGAGATTTTTTTGAAACAACATATAGTAATGTTAATAAATCTAAATTCTGATTATGGGTATATAAGTATCTGATGTTTTAGTTCCTTTATATGCCTACATTTAATATTTACTGTAGCTATCATTTTATAATTATTGTCTCTCAACACCAAAAATTACTTTACCCTCCTATTCAGTACATACAATTATTCTGTGATCTTTACCTTAACTTTGCCAGTAAATTCTTAAATCATAGGAAAATTGGATTAAAATACTGCATAAAATTACAGTGTTAGACAAAAGTTCTCATAGATCTGGGGATACAATAATTATCACATCTTTGAATCCCCCAAAATTCATATAGTCTGATTTGTAAGCATTCACGTGATTCCTATAATAACTGACCCTCAAGCCAAAAGTCAGTTTCTACCTATCATTATCTCACACATTTGAATCTGTTACTATAAATCTTATACCTAATCCCCCATGAAGGTTCATAAATTAAACAATATTGCCCAAATTCCAGACCATTTTAAAATAAGTTGGTTGTCATCACAAATAGAAATTTGACTTAGTCACCTTCATATTACATTTTCTGCTTGCCTCCATCTTTTTTCATGAAAAGTACACATAAAAGCAATGACTTTTTTTTATGAAAGTAACATTTTCTCAGTACAACTTCATTCCAAACATAGAATGAAAAATTATTATATCCCTACAAAAATTTATCAAACACATTTCACATTATATTGAATGGAAAGAGTAACTTTGTTTTAATTCAACTAGTAATTTTTAAAAGTATATAAATCTGCTTTATGAAAATCAGTTTTAAAAAAACAAAATGTTATTCACCTTTTTTTAATGTTCTTTAAATTTAAAGGGTGTCTCTTTCTGCCCGCTTGTGTCTGTGCAAGCGTATGTTTCTTCTCCTTTCCATTTCCAAATAAACTTTTCCTTTTAAAATTTAATAAAAGGGGGGTTCATTTCTAATCACCACTTTAATTTAAAAGCAAGAAATTATATATTTCTATATATATTCTATATATATAATCATCATTATATATATTCTAATTTCAAAATTTTAGGGGGGTTTCTGCAACTCTCCTACATATGCAACAATAGGATAGATATTGGACAAGAGTGTAAATTTCATGGGTGACGATTTTATCACCAGTATTTAAACATACTAATAAAAGGATATAACAATAGTTTCATGAATAATGAGAAATTTAAGAAAAAATTAAAACATTCTCCATATACCATCTAAACTATGAAGACAAGTGTAATGAGAAGACCCTGATGAATTAATTATTAGCACCCTTCATAGAAGCTCCATAAGTGAATTATTTTCTTCTATGGGAGTTTCTGTTTAAAAGAATATAGCATAAGAGTAAAACAAAAATCACGACAGCAATTCTTTTCTCTATTATTCAAGGAAAACTGCCATTCATGAAGGCAGCTTCAATAATGTCTTCTGATCTTAAATTTTTCTAGGACAAAAATGAAACTGAAAGGAATATTCTAGATTCAATGAAAGAAAAATGTAAACATTTCTACCCTAGAATATTAAAACTATCATGAGACTCACTTTTTGGCAAACTAATGGAAATAAATTACTTAAGCATAAGGCTCATTTAATTCCAAATTAAGCCCTTGGCAATGATAGCAGAGTTGTAATAATGAAGTAGATAAAAATCAGTATCTGAAAGTTGTAAGAACAACTGAGTGAAAACGTTATCCAGACATAACAAAAATCTATCATCCTCTATTTTGTATCCACCATTCATCACTGAAGTCATAAGATTTTCTTACATCAGTAATATAGGATTTCTCTGAGCTGCCCCCCTTTCTAAAATAGTTCTCAATGGATACACATTTGAAATCTATTACTATATATCTTACGCAAAACACCAATAAAATGTATATTTTTCTGAATATGTGACAAGAGGAATACATGGCTAAAAGTATAGTTAATAACTGTTTCTAGAACATATTCATGTGATTAACACACATTTTGCTTCAACCAAGTTGCCATGGTAGTTCTATTCTCTTTCAAAGGAAAAATGAGTTTCCTTATTAATAATTACCTCTATATAATAAGTTCTTATATACCAACAAACAGACAAGATAAAAGAATTTTAACCTTTGATTTACAAAGATATTGAGAGAGTCAATCAATGGGTATATCCAGTGTTTGTGAGGAAGGAATTTAAATATTAAAGGCATAAAAAATGGCACTAGATAATCAGCATTTTAGATAAGAAATTCATTTATGCAAGAGGACTTTATAATATACCATAACATTAACAATTCCCACTACGTTCAAACATCCACCAGAAAGCATTAATATATCCAGATAAATATGTAGTTTAATAAATCAATTAAAGATTTAAATTTGCTAAAGAAAATTTAAAGATTTTGTTAAAGCAAATTATAATTTACCAAAGAAGGTCCTCACCAAGGGAGAATATGATTATATAAAAATGCAAAGTATCAGATTATTATTTCATGTATCTTATAAATCAACACATGATATTTAACCAAAGATTAAAATTAAACATATCTTTTATTTAGTGATAAAGGACCACCAAAATCCTCATAATATTTATTCATGTATATGATAATAGCTAACACTGGAAAAATGGAGATTTTATTTAGGATTTTTTTAAAATGTAATATAAAGAGGAAAATTAAGATGACCATCTATATTTCTTTCATTTAATTAGAGATTTTCCTTAAAATTTGTTTTATTTCTTAAATAATATTACATAGTCTCTACCTCCTTCTAATACTAACACTATTTTCAAGTGATGGGGACCAGGGCTCCTTGGAGAAAAGGAGAGGTTTTATGACTGGGGCAAGAAATACACAAGATGAGCTTGTAGCATCCTACACCGCTAAAAAATACAGAAGTGTTCAAAACACACACACAACAACAAAAACATACCAAAGTGACAAAGCGTTAAAGAGTTCCCAGTGGCTAAAAACTGGAAAAATTTGAGCAACAAAATATGTGAAGTAGTATTGTTTTATAACCCAAAATATAAAGTAAATATCCCTAAGTCCACACTGGTAAGCAAAAGATATATAATTAGGGAGAAGAGCCAAATCTCCCATACAGAAGAAATCCAAATAACTTAAAATATATCCTCCACTGTCAGCAGGGTGACGTAATTCCCCACTCTATAAAGGAGTCATGCATTGTGACTCGCTTCCTAAGAGCACAGTATGGAAAGGGAAGTAGGAGGAACCTGAAAAACACTGTCAGGGGATAAAGGTCAGTGGTAGCAGTGATCACTCGCATGGGTAGTAGGTACCCTTGATATTCTGTGATTTTAAAAAATGTCACTGTGCCCAAGTTCTCACACCCATAAATACATAAATAAATATATGAGAAGAATATCAGCAAGGTCTGAGGGAGAACATTCCACGCACTAGGAATGCTCAAAACTGTTAAGGTTAGCAAAAATAAAGTCTGAGGAATTGTCATCGATGAGGAAAGATCTGATAAATAATTGCACTGTGTCATTCTAAATGACCTTTTGGAACAGGAGAAGGACATTAGGTAAAAATAAAGGAAACCTGAGTAGATTATGAATATAATTTAGTAATAGTGTAGCAACACTGGTTCATTAATTGTAACATAAACTAAGACATGTGAAGTATATGGGGACTCATTTCTAGCTTCTCAGGTAGTCTGTAAGCTTAAACATGTTTTAAAATATAAAGTCTATTTAAAGGCTGGCTGGTACTGGAACAAAAGCTTTTAGTAATAAAATTAAATAGATGGGCCTTGATAGATCATGATCTGAAAATTGTGAGCAAAAGTGAGCAATTGAAAATTAACACCAACATTAGTGTAACATTACATGTTATCGGCTTTCAAAATTAATCTTTAAAAATTGAGCAACAGATAGAAGTAAAATTCAGAATTAAAGACCACAGTTGCTTGTATTTACTGCATGAGAGATGCTATATTAATTTCAAGTCCTGTCTGGTATTGATCTGACACTACATAGCATTTGTAGCATATGCTAAGGCCTCAAACGAGAAGCAAGGATGGAGGGGAGGATGTTTCTAAACCCATTGCTATGGTGTTTTTGTTGGCATGGAGACTCATTCTTCCTCATTAAGCTAACACAGGGAAATCAAGCAGTTAGCAATTTCTTGTGTACCCATGGCAAGCTCCTTCTAGAGCTAACTATTAGAAACTGAAGTACCCAAGAGTTCAATTACTGGAACTGCAAGGGTGTGCCACAGCCCCTAACCCATTACACTAAAAGCAAACCTCTGAATGCCACTCTTCAGAGTAATCTTGTTTAGTTTAAAATAAGAGGTTTAACACTTCCCACAGGGCAGTACGCTATGGTCAAATCAGGTTAGCCTCGAAACAATCCAGCCTTTCTGAAGAAAATATGTGGAGAAAATATCCTTTGTGACCCAAGAAACAAAAAATACTTTAAACAAAAGAAGACGCCTCTCTTTGACTATCAAAACACTTGGTTTTCATTCATCAACTTTCCCCCTACTTTAAGAGAACAACTAATAGGAGGAGAAATCAAAATAAAAGAGCCCAAAATTAATTGAATTTGGAAAAGGAACTCTTTCCATCGATCTCTCTTCAACTGGGCAACTACATTGCAAATGCATTTCCTGCGCCAATGGATTAAACTGCAACATTCTTTTAACTCTGTGTGGCTTTACTGCGACAAACCAGCCAGCCATTATGAGATGCGTTCCAGCCTCATTAATGAGTTAAGCATGTGAGTCCAGCATTTTGGAAACATAAAGAGACAAATTATAATGAGACTTCACTCAGTGGGGAGGCCAACATACAGTCTTCTTCTCTCAAAGATATCATAATAGACAGCTATTTAATGAGTGTGGGAGTTTTCCTATAAAAATATAAAAGACACCAATAGGAAAAAGATTTTATATATGCAAATAAAACAAAATACATACCTTAAAGGTAGGTTTCGTTAGCAATCTGAAATTCAATGCTTAATATTTTTAAGTGGAAATAAGGCACCACTCTGAAATTATACCTGTTCTAACAACAAAGAGCAAATTCAATGTCAAAATGGACAAATATATATTTACTTTTCTCATAGATAAAATGCAGTTTCTTAGCTGCACATTTCTTGTGTGGATTTTGTCTTTATTCTCAAAATGTCACACTGGTTTCTAAAGTAACATTTTTTTATTGGAAAACAGAGTTTTCGAAAGAAAATTTGCACTTGGAAAAGCATCTATCAATTTTATAGTTCTGCTTTCCAAATACGGTGATTGAAACTATTCAGCAATTCCCAGGCAACACCAAGGCATGGACTTAGGCTTTACAACTACTGGTCATTCAGAGAAGAATCAAACAGAACTAGAATCCTCACAAAATCAGCTGAGTGGAACATTCTGGGTTTACTGAGCAAGCAGAGAGGGTCATCACCTATTCTCCCCCTCAACCCTGCCTAAAAGAAAACAAATTAAATGAACAACCATGCCAAATTCTCCGGTACATCAGAGTAGCACAGGAGCAACAGCTACTAGAATTTATTCCAGAAAAAATGACTTTACCTCCAAATCATTGTGGGGTGCTCCCTTTAATAAAGGAAGAAATGTAAGGAGGACAAAAGAATTGATATCAGTGCTAACCTAAGGCTACTTAGAAACAAAAATTGAGTCTAGGATGGATGATGTGAGAAAAGACTACAGCGTGGGTTTCAATGAAGAGCCATCTTTCAGACCTATACATCTTATTTCGTAGAAAGCAAATTTATTCTTGAAAATAATAAAGCTAGCTGACGATATTTATTATAACTCAACAGGGTAACTTCTCAGAGCACTGATTAATATTTGAATTATCAAATAACCACTTCCTCTATATTAGCTATAATGAATCATCAAAAGGGTGACCCTCATATTATACTTACCTTATGAATAATAAACTAGTTATATTTTTCATGGTATGCGGTCATAGAAAAGATCAATAAAGCAGCCAAGTGGCCCTGAGTGAGATGTTTGGGAACAAACAAAAATATGAAAAAGTTTTTCAGATCAGGGTCTGTTTTGACCATCTCTCCAACACGGTCTTCCTGCCAGAAGCTACTTGGCAAAACGCAATTTTTTCAGCCTACTGGTGATGGCTACAAATCTAAACAGATGAATCTTTGTGTAAATGCCACCTATCTAATTTCTTTCTTTCCCTATTTTAAATATGAGGCTTGAAATTAAATTGTAATTATATACTAAACTTTAAGAATTATATATGGAAACTAAAGTGTTCAGAAGGTTCATGGGCAATTTCACAAAATGATTTTTGAAACAAAAGACACTAGAAAACTGTGTCATCATCACTGCAGTATTTGTCCCCAACTTAAAGACTTCAGTGGAACCCAAAAGTTTGATCTTACTTCAAATTAGTTAGAAAAGAATTCTGCATTTATTAAATCCCTATTTTGAGGGCCATTAAAACTCTCCCCATTAATCTTCCTTTGTAAAGCATGCCCTGCCTTGTAGCTATCATTAAAGCACTTTATTTCAGACTGGGTCAAATTTTTTTTTTTTATTAAAATGCATGTCTTTGATTTTTAGCATTATCAATTTTAAAAAACCTACAGTTAAATAAGATTCATGGCAAAAATCTCTCAAGAGTATTCAAAACATATTTGGATGATTCTTTCAGTCGACACAGCTCCAATTAGCACTAATCATTGCCATGCCCTAATTATTTAAAATTAAATAAACTGAACTTACATGTGCAAACATTTTGTAATTCACCCCACATTCACTTCCCTTTTCAAGTTAACTCATAAGATTAGACAACTTGTTTTAATAGATTATTATCATTGGATTAGGTCCAAAAAGCATTCATCTAATGGGAATTCTGTCTGCTTGAACAGTTGTGGTTTAGTGGATGCTCTCTGACTAAAGTGTCAATCATATTTGACTGGTTCCTGGCCTTTAGAACCCTGCTGGGAGACAAGCAAAGAGTGTTTTCCAGGTGCATGACTGGCACTCAGTAAATCTGGATTAAGCAGAGGGGAAGTGGAAGGGATTGGTTAAAATACCTGCTGAAGGTTCTGGCTTTTGCTCCCTTACTTAACATGTCCTTGCTCAAAAGCGCTACTCTTCACCGTTCCCAGCTGCTATATATGCCCTGTTAGGTCTTCAGTACAGCCGGGAACACCACAGTACCATTCAAAAGTGCAGAAAACCTCTCTGTACCTCGTGCCATGGGCAAGTCCAACATCCATAAAAAGGATGAATAATCTTAACACTGCACTATAAATTTGGATTGCCAGAAAATAATAAAAATTACAAGATGCACTGGTCTTTCTTTAGTCTCTAAAACACAAACAGTGCCTTTTAAGTAACATCAGGAAATTCCACTCTGGAATAAGTTTCCGTAAAAACTTCTAAACTAAACACACCAGAAATTTTATAGTGAGGATCATATTTCTTAATAAATTCATTTTTGTTCTATTTTGCAACATATCTCAAATCAACCCACATATCTTGTTCCTCCAATAAGCTAAACAAATGCAGGTCACCCAAATATTATGCTAAAGTGAGTACAAATTAAGCTCCATTATGCTTTTCCATGAGAGACCAGATATTATAGGGAAAGAAAGAATTGCATTTAATTGCCTAATGAATTCAAACACCTGTTAAGTCATTTTATACATTCCCAGATGAGGTCTTGGCATCCAGTTAAGGGAACAGAGGCTACTGAACAACATTCTTTTCTGCCTTTATATTTCACTGTGGAATGTGGAGGAAATCATTTATTATTAGTAGTAACACTCATTATGAATGTTTATTAAATGCTTTACAGAATGTTTTTACATATATTATCTCAAATATTCTTTCTCAAACCTTATGATGTTTGCAAACTTTATGAATTACTATTTTAGGATAGGGCAGGTAAACTCAGAAAGGTGAAGTGTGCTGCTTAGATTCCAACTAAGGGTAGACCTCTAGGACTCAAAACCATTTCTTTTGTCAGTCTGGGGTCCTAAGCACCCAGGTATCCCAAGTCACACAGTAGCCAATTCACAGCTCCACCTCCCTGTTTCTTTACAAGCCTGGCTCCTCAGCTTCTGCAACCTTAAGGTGATATCTGACACAAAAGGTCATTAACTTACACAGGAAAAGCTCTTAAAGCCACAGGAAGGTAAATGTTAGAGAGATCTAAAGATCAGAAATTTATATTTGAAATCCCATAGCCTTGGAGAGCATCTATCTCCACATGTTTATTTTGCTGTGAGGAAACGGATATTCACAGATTTTAAATGTGCTTCCCAAGAACACAGACCTATTCAGTGGTGATGAGGTTTAGAAATTTCATCACCCTTTGTGTATCATGGCACAGAACTTTATTTATATTTTTAACACTATTCTTCATCAGACTCTACAGTAATAATTAAATTCCAATGTTTTGGACCTTGTATTCAAGGTTGCCCAAAATATGGCTCACCTTTAGTATTCAAACTTCAAAAATCCTTTAAGTAATATTGATACCTTTAGTGTTTAAACTTCAAAATTCCCTAGACAGTATTAGTCTAGGTATAAATCAAATTTGTACCCATTTACCTATTATTGTGTACTTAAATTCTAGTTCTTCCACTAGACTTCCCCAATTTCCTCAAGCTACATTAATCCCTGTCTTCTCAAAGCTTTGGAGTCTTACAACTCGTGGCATATATGAATGATATATATCACATAAGTCAGGTCTGAAGTTAAGACCTGAAGTGACACCAGCATACATAATCGTAATGGTTATCACAGTCTGAGAGAAGAGAGTCCTGCTTTCCACAGAAAGTCAGCTTTCTAGAGAGCAAGGATGTGTCTGTTTTCCTGAAGTACACAATCCACAGCAACTCCACCATCACCTGACACAGAGGAGGAACTCAAAAGTAGATGAATGAATAAAGACAGAAATGAGTGGGAGCAAATGACTGAATGAAGAAAAGAACCAACCAAGACAGAAGTCTAGAAAGGAGCTAGAGGCCACCTCTAGACTATATGTTTCATAGGTCCACAAATTGGTTCTTTTTCCTGGGATATTTTTTAAGTAAACATACTTGGAAGATACAGCAATTTTTTCTTTATCACAAAAATACTATTTCTTTAACTTAAACACTTTATGTGAGTATCCATAGTTTCTTTGACATTTTTTTTCCCTTAGTGGGGACTGTATCAACTGGGAGAGTTAGAACAATGATAATGTATTTAAAGCCTCTATAGCAAATAAGGCCTGTCCATAAGTGTGAAAATTTTCAAATGCATTTAAATATACCCAAACTATGAGGCCAGCTCAAATTCTTAATCCTTAGGGATATTTTTAATCAATGTAGAAAATACAGCCTCAAGAAAGGGAAGAAAAGAGGAAAGTAGGGGTAGGGAGGGAGAGTGGAAAGGAGGGAGGATAAGGAGATAGGGAGAGAGAGAAGCAGGAAAGGAAAACAAGACTCTTATTCATCAAACTTTCAAGTTCTCCAAGCAAGAGAATAGTAATACAATTAGACAATGCTTCTGGACTTCTTAGGCTAAAATGAAGAATTTAAAATATCCACTTCACTCCCTGAGGTCTTTAAGAGGTGATCTGAGGTGCTCACTCATTCTGAGGTGAAGACTGTAAACAATGTAACACTAGACAGATTTAAGAGTTTATGAATATGAGGGATGAGATATTATTGTAATAGTAGTGTCAGTTCCTTCAAAAGGATGCTAATGTAAAAAAAAAAGGATGCTAATGTGGAATCTGAAAAAAGTCTGTGTAACTACATTCATCCAGTGACTGTAGTCCTAGAAAGGAAATTGTTTCTCATCTAAATTCTAATCATCCCTGTTAAAAATACAGTCACTTCCTACTTTAATGCTGTGGTACAATAAATAGCAAAATTCAACTGATGAATATAAAAACAGATTAATATCCTTGCACTATTACATAATAGTATTAGAATATTCACATTTACTAAAATTCCTCTATGGAACTCCTAAAAAATTTAGTAAGTAATAATAAGAACACACATTGAGTTGTTATGGCATACATTTTTAAATGAAGCAGTCTGCAGAGGAAATAACCATTTTAAAATGTATAAAAATTAAAAAGGCATATACAAATTGAGCACTTACTACATGCCAAACATTCAGAAATTTCTATGCATTAACTCATTCAATATTCAAGATGTGATGAGGTGAGCTATAAAATGGTAAAAATCAGAACTCCCAGGGCCTCCCCTGGTGGCACAGTGGGTTAAGCAACGCACTACGAAGCAAATCGCAGCCACTGCAGCACGAGTTCGATCCCTGCTGCCGGCCGGGGGAAGGGGACCCACATGGTGTGGCAGACCTCTCCTGCTGTGCCCGCTGCTCCCCTCAGCAGTGTACTTCCATTGATCTGCCTGTTCTGCTCCCTGCTCTCTGTGGTGAATCCTCTCACCCCCCCACACCTCTGGCCTGTACCCCAGTGCTTGTATGCATAAATAAATAAATCTTAAAAAAAAATAATAATTAAAAAAAAATCAGAACTCCCAGGCGGCCTCCCTGTTGGCACCGGGAGTTAGGCTGTAGCATTAGGAAACTAACCACAGCTACTGCAGGATAAGTTCAGAGTTCAATCCCCAGCCAGGGAGGTGACCCACATGGCCAGCAGATGGCTCCAGTCTTACCAGCTGCTCCACTCAGCAGTGTATTTCAGTCAACCTGCCTGTTCTGCTCCCCACACTGTCTCTGATATCAGCCCCCCTACCCAACCTCTGGCCTGCACCCCAGCTCTTGTATGCATACATAAATAAATCTTAAAAAAAAAAAAAAAACTACCAGGTCATGTTACTATTAAAGCATCATGAATTCTGCTCTGGCCTACAACCAGCTGCTTAAAAAGGGAAAATCACTACAAAAAATCTAAAAGAACTTCAAAAAGAACCAAATACAAGGTTATGCTAAAAGGAAAAACAATACGTATTAGAATGTATTTACAGATCATTCAGTATTTGAGATTTTGGCGTGGTGAGTCTGAAAAAAGGAAAACATGTCAAAATCACACTGATGATTACAGACTTAGTTATTCTAGACTTCTTAAAATTTTTGAACCAATTATTTTTTTTTTAAAGATTTATTTATTTATGCATACAAGCACTGGGGTACAGGCCAGAGGTGTGGGGAGGTGAGAGGATTCACCACAGAAAGCGGGGAGCA
>JAGFMF010011752.1:16386034-16404490 GCA_019455555.1 Galemys pyrenaicus | reverse complement strand
CCCTCCCTGGCTGGCAGCAGGGATCGAACTCGTGCTGCAGTGGCTGCGGTTTGCTTCATAGTGCGTTGCTTAACCCACTGCGCCACCAGGGAGGCCCTTGAACCAATTATTAATGGTATTTGTCTGAAGTACTCCTAATTCAGAATGAATGAAATGGTACATTTTCTAGCAGCAGGATGAGTGCTAGAGCACAGTAACATAACGGTGGCAAACTTTCTGCTACTTCCCAACTAAAATATGTCACAATCACCAATGCACTTATCAACAAGATATTTATAATCAAATTACTGCCAAAGCCAATCCCTTCATATTAGTCAAGAGGAAAATATAGAAACACACCATCACTCCACCACCAATATCACTAAACTGGTATTTATCTCTAAGTTGTTTTCATATGACTGCTCTCCATGATAAAAGTGTTCAGTCTTTGTTAAGAGCACTAAATATCCTCAAATTTTTATATAATTTGCAAAAAAAAAAAATCAAAGATGATGAAGAAAAATTCAAAAATTCAAATACCCTTATATTACAAGCTAAATTTCAACTGAAAATATATTTTTACAGCTGCTATGAACCTTTACAGATGGTTATTCTTGGAAACCGCCTTCTGCTTAGTTGGGCTTCCTTTAGGGAGAATTGTTACCAAAGTTTACTTTATATGATTATTTTGAATGAATTCAGTGTCCAGAGAATTGTCATACTGTTAAGTTTGGACTTGAGTTCATTTTCAAAATTCTAGGGTAAAGGAGATCCTTCTACTGACACCAAGCTGGACGGGAGCTCTCTGCTCAATAAGTTTGCTAATACTTTAAAACACAGAAGAGGAAAATAGAGTAAAACATCTTTTGCTCTTGGGGTCATCTGAGCAAAGTATACCACTCGAGGTCTCCTCAACTATAAAAAAGGAAAATTGATATTCTTTTGACAGAGCATTCAAGAAGAAGATAAATAGCAAATTTGAAAGTTCTCTGTAAATTGCATGCAACTTGCATGAACTCATAACATGAATGATTCATACTAGTATAAATATACTGTCCTAAACTAACTTCTTTGATAAGCCTGTATGGCTTAATACACATGGGTATATCAACTATATAGAGCCAGGAACTTACAATTTTGAGGCCAGATCTGGTGCCCACCTGTCTTTTAAATGAAGTTTTACTAGAATACAACTACATCCCTTTGTGTCCACTAGATTGGAAGAACTCATTTCTGGTGCAGCGTTCACATGGCCTGCAAAGAAGAAAACATTTACTATCTGGTCTTTCACACAGAATGTTTGCCAGCTTCTGAGATAGAAGACAAAGCATGGTGAGTTCTTAGTCCAGATCACTGTTTAACACTTGATTTTGTTATTTGTTTTTTCTTCAAATTTTGCTATCAAGAGTGGCATACAAGGACAACTTGCTATTTTTCTTGAAGAGACCAAAATTCAAACTCAATTTCTGATTATATGCTTAAGATGACCGTACAGTTAATGTAAAAAAAGAAAAATCATAACTCTATCCCCTATTTCACTAAGAGTTAGAAAACATGGATGACTTCTGGGAGAATCCATTTCAGATAATCAACTGTTAACTGCATTTAAGGTTAAAAGATAAAAAAAGGATAGCATTAAGTCATGATAAAGGTGAGTGATGGAGATATTTTAATAGAAATAAATACCTGTGACAGATAAAATACAAAGCATTGCAGTTAATTCTTGTTCCTCAAAAATTATTATAATTACTCTTCCATTTAATCTTTTGTTCATGGGAATAAAGAACTTGTTATTCTCACAATAAACCCATATTTCCAGTCAGATTATTTCAAAGACAAGGGAAGTTGTGACTTTATAAGAAAAAAAAATCAGTAATTTTAAAAGTTATGATTAAAAAGAGAATGAGATAATTTGGCACAAGAAGTGTCCCTGAAATGCTTGTATTAGGAAAATAACCCCTGGAGAGGTTAAATGACTTGTCCATAATTCCGTATGCCAGTGGCAGAAACTGTGTGGAATCCAGGCCTCCTGATTAGAACTGCAGGGTTTATGCCATTATCCTATATGGCATACTTTTCACAGCGTGTTCCCTTTATCTCTAAAATCACAACTGCTCTCAAATGTCTAACTTTTTCAGAGGCTCTTGTGTAATTAGCCTAGAAAAAGGCTACCAGCTAGATGCATAGGTGTAGGTTCAAACAACCTTTGTATAAACCTGATGTAAATCAGAAAATGTCTTAATGGCATATTAAATTTTTATAGAATCATTCTCCCATAATTAACTTTATGTTATTGCTCTTTTAAAATTGCTCAGAAGTGAACTGGCCTTTCAGAAGTCAGCTGGGACACAGTTTAGAATTGCCATTTCTTGAAAGGGGTAAAGAAATGCTCCAAATTCCATTTTTAAACCATTGAGCTTGTCTAAAAATAATGACTGAAAATTGAGTTTATCCTATATTTCACAAACACCTTAAGACTTTCATCAAAGATTTATGTGTCAATGATATGTAGTTAAATACAAGCTAATTTATTGTGCGTGTATAAGACACCACAACACAAGACTGGAAGAGCATCCATAGGGGAAAGAATCAGATGTACCCAAAGTCCTATTTACACTGTAAACCTCTGTTACTCAAGAACCAAGGGCTACAAGTGCCAAACAAAGAGCCAAGAAAGCAATCAAATACTGACGTCAGATTCTTACCCCAGAAAACAACATTTATGTAGGAGCCTACAATTTATCAGTTTTGAAAAAAAAAAAAAGTTTCAAGCATCCTGACCCAAACATAAGCACAAAGAAGATACCTAATTACCCAAACTCTATTACCAATTTTTTAAGCAGTAAATACGATAGACAAGCATATTAAAGACCCCAACACAAACATTCAGGGCTCTCAATGAGATTTAACCAGGTTTTCTAACCCACATGATTTAAGGTCAAAATGTTTCTCTACAGATCTTGTTTAACTTAAAAAGCAAAAAAACCACCACATCTTTGAAAAACAGCAAATATAGGTTCAAATTCCTTTATCCTTAATTTCAAAATAGGGCATTAAAATAACAGTGACATTTGTAAAAACTGCTGAACACAGTCAAAACACTAAGCTGTGTACTTCAAATGGGTCAATTTTATAACATTTGAATTACGTCAATAAAACTGTCATAAAAACCAAAAAACAAGCAAACAAAAAGACAGGCCTGAACTGACATGAGGCTATCTATAGTCTTGATTTATTTCATTTACCATAAATACTCAGATATTTTCCTTTTGAAATGCTAAAATCGTCTTAATGCTGGTACACATTTCAGGCAGGGAGGGCAATGCCTAGAAGAAAATTAAATGGTCAACCATACCCAGGAAACATCTGCCAGACTGATAAAGCATAAGGAGAGCAAAGAAAGGTCCAGAGGGTAGGTCCACCCACCCCAACCTAGAGGCAGGTTATAAAGCCCAAGAAGAACAAGAAGCATCTGGGGATGGGGGATTCCTCAAATCTGGACAGTTTCTGAACAATAAAGTAATTCCCCCGAATAGGACAAGCAATAGCCCACCAAAACCCAGATGCTCCCCCTTTCCCAAGGGAAGGGCAGAAGTGGTTGACACCACAGCAACTCAGGCCTAGTGTTCTCCCTTGCACCACCTGCTGCCTGGGCTGATAAAACTAAGCCCCAGGGGCACAGAGGAAGGAGGAGTGGCTTAGAAACTGTTGCCTGTACCAACAAACCAATATCCCAGGAGCACCTGCACAGTATACTCTGGAAAGAATGGAATGAACAGTCCCTGCACCCCATTTAACAGGGAAGCCCCACATTTCCCTTGCAGTTGTCCTTACCAAGGACTCTGCCCAACTAGCAACCTTTCCCTGAGTGCCCTTTTATTCTGTTTCTAAATAAACTGCATATGCTTCTGCTAAAAACATCTTTTCACATCAGTCAAAAACCAAGTGACTCCTAGCCCAGAATCCCCTAACTTGATGACAATATAAAATGCTGCCATGTTAACAGTATTGCACAATACAGTTTATGTATCCTATTTTCTTTTAATACTTTTAAAAAAATGATTTATCTATTTATGCATACAAGAGCTGGGTTACAGGACAGAGGAGAGGGAGAAGAGAAGATTCACTAGAGACAGAGCAGGGAGCAGAACAGACAGACCAACCGAAATACACTGCTAAGGGGAGCAGTGGGCAAGGCAGGAGAGGTCTGTTGTGCCATGTGGGTCCCCTCCCTAGCCGGGGATCAAACTGGTGCCGCTGTACAGCAGATGCTTCACAGTACAGCGCTCAACCCGCTGAGCAAGAACCCGTAATGCTTTTATAAGAATCAGAGTCACAACTGGTCTCAAGATTAACATGGCCTGTGTTTAAGGATGATATGGAAAATTCGTGAAGTATATCACTTAAGAAAAAAAGAGTTTGTGATATTCAATCAGGGAATTTGTATTTTCTTTTATTTAACTAGGAAAACAGATCCCAAAAATAGTCTTTACAATTAACATCAAACAAGTCCTGACATCCTGTGCAGTTTAGGACCTACTAAGATACGCAAACATTCACTCCTTGAAATCACAACATCCTTGTTATTTTAAGTCATTTAATATTTTTAATAAAATTGGCAAGAAAATTCATTTTTATTGAAATTGTAAACTCTGTAGAAGACTTACCCTTTCCCTTATAAAGCCTTTAGGAATGCACTGCCTATTAAGTGCACAAAAGTTAACAAGATTAGCAATGACTCAATAATATGAAATTCAGTGTCTAATCAAATACTGTGATGTGAACTGACTCCAAGTAATTCCTTTACGTATGCATTTGAGAAACATAAATTCAGAGGAGGTAAAGGTAGTTGACAGGACCTTACAAGTAAATATAACCAAATACAACCTCAAAAACATATACAATTATCTCTGATCTAAATTCGATCAGTATGGAATAAGGCCATGGTGGACAGGAAATGCCCTGACCAGCCTGTCAAGCTTGGAGTACCAACATCTCAATATCAGTTCCTCACTCAGGATAGGGAAGAGAAAAGGAGGAACCATTCCTTGGCCACAGGTGGTTTTTAAATCAATCATCATCACCCCCAACACACAAACAAATATTGTTCATTTAATACTTTAAAATTTTTATTTAAAGGAATTCAACTGAGAGACAATGATCTGCCTGGAAATGATCCCCGGATTTACAATCAGCATTGCCTTTGAAATCCAGTCCTACTGCAGGCTGAATGATTTTGAGGCATGCACTCAACCTCCTGTAAAAAGGAGTACAAATAACAACACTACGATTAAGGTAATAGTTAAGAGAACAGCAGTCTTATTTGTTATTTCAATTACTTCATCTCAACATCTAGAACAGTGCCTAATACCTAGAAGTACCTACTTAATTAAAAGGGAAAAACAAGAAAGCATCATCAAGTCATCAAATTTCTTCATACATACAGAGAAAGAACTGGAAGTTGACAATTAACCGAAATGCAATGCATACACAAAAAGTAGTTTATATAAACAAATGTAACAAAACAATATGGCAGGGCTGAGCTATTTAGATGCTACCACTGTCACTCTCTGACTTCTTCCTAACTAGCCTGAATTAATCTGTTGGGCACTAATGTTTCTCCAGAACTTCATATGGAATTCTACTGGCATTTGATGTAGAGTAATATAGTTATTATAGTGTGTGTGTATATATATATATATATATATCAGTGGAAAAAAATATATATATAGGTTCTGGGATATTACATTATCCATCTTTATATTTTCAGTACCCATAAGACTATATAGTTGTTGTACGTGAAAGTACAGACTATTAGTATTTAAAACTAATGTAGTAAATAGTACTGGTCCCAAGACCAAGTAATGTGAGTGAATAGTAGTTTCCTTCACAACTATTTGGATTTTAATTTTAGCTCCTATTGTACAAAAACAGTATGAGAAGATCATGAGCTCTGAATTCAGACATTTGAGATGAGCCACTTTCTCTACTACATACTACCTGTGAATCCTTGAGCAAATTATTTCACTTTTACAAACCTGTTTCCTTATCTGTAAATAAGGTTAGTAATATCCATTCTCATAGAACTGAGCAAAATAATGCACAGAAGATGCTTTGCTAGCACAGTAAGCTTTGATAAATGGTGGTTGTTATCATTATTACCACCAGCTCTGTGTATATGCAAATGAAGGCTAATGAATTCAAATGGGTTATTTCTCTTCCTCTTTGAACAATATGGAAGTCGGCACAGCCTTGGAGAAGATTATACTGCAGAGTGGGAGAGAATCAAAGAGTACAAATTATCCTGTCCAAGCACCAAAAACTTTAGGCTGTTGCTTTGACAACTTAAATTCTGCCCTTTACTCGCTCAGCCAGCCCATTTTTCAACTGGCACCTCTACATTTTCTCCTTTCTTGCTATTTTGTCTCTAAAATGCCTTCATTTTTAGAGTGATACCATTTTTGACATTAGAATAGTCATACAATTGAGTATTCACTCAACAGTGAGAAACTAGACAGATTATGTGATCAAAAGAAACTTTAAACATCTTTCAGGCCCCAGTATTTGCATTCTTGTAGTAATAAGTAATGAGGTGACTATACTGAAGTGTTCACTGCTAATGCCTAAAATTTTCCTTATGATTTTGTGCAGTGGTGCCTTGAGAACTGGAAGAGGGGGGTAAAGACCTGCCTTAGTATTCATTAATTCTCTACTAGAGGCCAATCTCAGATTCAGCTTCATCAAGGAGATGATCCCTCCATCAAGGGGTAAATTATTTGCAACAATAATATACTGCTAGTAAGGAAATTAATCAAATCAGAAAGGAAAACACACTGTGATTTTAGTCTTTTTGTGTTAAGCTTCAGGGGCTACAAAAATAAATATTTCATTTGAATAGGAGCTTAAATCAAGTTGGAGCCCTACAAGGATAAAATGCAAATACTTAAGTGCCTAATTAAAGCTAGTAGGGGTAGGAGAGAGCAGACAGGAAAAGGACAGACCTCAGAGAAGGAAAACAACAAATAAAACAAAAAGCAGCAACTCAATTTTAAGAGGTACCCTGTAATTACTAACAAAGCCAAGGAGAACCTAGGGTGAAAAGGGGCAGAATTTAATTAATGATTAACTTGAGGGTCCGGTACCTAGAGGTTCATTACTAGTCTCTGACCCTAACTCACAAATAGAAAATTATTTTCATTTTAAGAAGTTTTATAAATTAAATAAAGGAAGCCAAGTGTGGAATGTTGGCTCTTAAGAAATTCTCCGCCTAATTTCTGTGGGTCTCAAATTCAGTTTCGGAAGGGTACCATGTGAATTCAAAGTTTCCTATATCCTTTTCCTGCCACAAAATCTTATTTTATGAAAACATTATAATGCTTGCTAACACTGCAAGGGGTAATGTATATCAGTATATCAATGTGTATCAGTGATCCCAAACTGAGCCATTCATCAAAATCACAGGTAGAGCATTTAAACAGTAGTTTCTCTCCTGTTACCTCTCCATCAGCTCCTTCTCAACATCCCCCAAACAAACAAAAAGCAAAATTGAAAAGATTCTTATTCAGTAGTTCCAGTTCTGTGCTATAGACTCTGGTTTAAAATATATTCCCCATAAAAAGCTTCTGATTACCCAAATTTGAAATAGTCAAAGACAACTCATGATGAATCCTAAAATCTTTCAACAGTGACCCTCCGCACCCACCTCAGGTATCATCTGTCAATTCAAACAGCTTTTTAAATATTGGATTTTCTAAAATCAAATCCAATTTACATATAGACTTGTCTCAGCAAGCCAAAGTTACTGGATTTAGGTTCCCATAAAAAATGATTTGTCTGAATGTGATTTTGGTATCCAAAATATTTTATAAATTTTTGGCAGCCAAAATATCAGCACTGCTTTAAAAATGAAATCTTTTTTGTTTTCTCCCTAGAAGACAGAGAAATAAACTGAATAACAACAAAACAAAAATCAACCTCAATGTTTCCCTGAAAAGGTTTGTTATAATAGAGTTTCTGGAATCAGCTGCAACAATATTGCCTGCCAGGTTGGGGGAAGAACAGGAATAGGAAAGAGATTAACATTCACCTTTAGGTGATAACAGAGCTTCCTCTTTTGCCAAAGAATAAGACCTGAATGCTTCAAGGGATTGCAGCTACAGAACTAATCTGCCTTTACTATAAACCTGACTAAAAGGAAATATATATGAGAAAAAGGTAGGTGAGGAGAACAGGAAAACTGTCCTCCCCTCTGCATTGAGATATGTAAGCAACAGCACCATCCTGAGCCCAAAGGAGAAAAAAATCAGGCTATAAATGTCTAAATTGATGGCAAGACATTAGCAAAGGAGAAAAATTATGTAATCATTTCCATATACTTGTTTGCAATCAATTAAACAAAAGGTAAATTATTAAAACACATTGTATGTAAGGATTATCCTTGAAAGAGTTTTCCACACCATTCTTTAAATTATCAGCACTGGTGAACAGGACAACAAAGATTACAACTTTTGTTGATTGACACTTTCCCCTGCATCCCATTAGAAAAGGCTATATTACTTGAGGGCTTTGAAAAGTGACAGAAAGTTCACAACTACTGAAATGTTGTATAAATGTAGTGCAATGCTGATGACCATGTCAGCCACTGGAGAGGAACTTGATTGAGGCATGTATCATATTCACAGCTAAGAAGAAAAATAGTATATCCCTATTTTTAAAACCATGTAATTCATGTGGCAAGACATCTAGTCATTTGCCCAAGATCATAAAGCTAGAAAATAATGAAGATTTAAATTTAAATGTAAATGATATGGATTTAAATCTAAACCTGCAGGTTGCAATCCTAAAAAGTCTTTCCACTATAGTCTTACTTAACTCTATACACACCATACAGGCCTAAGAACATGCTGTTTGTTATTTATTTGCTCAAATAAAACGTATTTTTCCTTTTTTTTTTACTGTACTATTTAATTTTTTGTCACACCATATCATGAAACATTAAGAAGAAAGAAACTATATTTGGAGTATATAAAAACTGAAAATTTTTGACTGCACTTCAAATTAGTAGGAAAAAATTATATGTAATTTGAAGCTTTCCATTTCATAAAAGTTACAGAAATACACTCAAATCATTCATCTATAACCTTGGTATAAACCTGACCATTATATAAGCTTTTATTCAAACAGTTTGCATTCAAACTTATGCATACTCATACGTAAGTCCTATTCTAGGAGGGTGGGATTCACACTCAAAACCAAGAAAATGTTCTCATAAGGCTGGGCTGGTACTACTAACAATGTAACAACTCAAAATCCACAAAATTAAATGTTAAAGGCTTTTTCCTTTTTCTAACTACACACAATTCTTTTTAAACACCCACAATGATAGTGCATGTAATTAAGGACTCTATTAAAGGTAAAAGGTATATAGTTATGCCTAGTAGTATTTTTATACAAAGTCTATATGTGTGTGTATATATATATTCCTTCACTTAGTAAAAATTAAGTCATTGACTTTTAAATGCCCTTTATTTCTCCCATATTATCCCTGCTGTTTTTTTTTTAACCTTACATTAATTAGGAGCAAAATGACAACATACCAAAAAGCTGGCATTGCAGATTCCTCTGTCAGATCAAAGGCAAGTATTATGCTCTTTGCATTCTATTTGATTTCCTGAAATTAAACGAATAAACTCGTGGAGAAACAAAGTAAATGTCCTGTGGAACGGAAACACTGACTTCACTAATCAAGGCCATAATTGCTGAAGAAACATGGATTAAATTCCAAATTCATGCTATTCCACTTGATGCAAGAGTTATAATCAGACCAACAGAGCATACATGAGCCATCTGGGTTCTGCAGAGTTGTAAAGGCAAACCAGAGAGCAAGGGCATATCGACCTTGTTAGCACCAAGTCCTTTTAGACTTTGGCATTAGAAGGGGCTATTCTTCCCTTTTGATTTCTTTTTATCCTTTCTGAAGACAGGAATAATGTGACCAGTAGGTATGATACCTAATGTTTAAAAGAAAAATAAAACTTATCACACAGGGCAACCATACAACAGTATCACATTTTGCATGTATTTTAACTCAATAAATTTAATATTCATCTACCCCACCACCCCACTCAATTCATGCCTTTTAAGGAATTCCTGGCTTTCTATTTTTTAAATTTCATTCAAGAAATCCACATTAATTAGCACTTCCACTGTTCCAGGCATTTCAGACTGGAATCTGACTTCTAGGAAATGACAATGGGTTTCTTATTTGTGCAAACCACATGGTTTTCAGAGAAACACAACATCAAGTTGAATATGAGTAACCTAATAATCTTAAGATCCCTTCAATTTAATTCCTCTGAGGTAGAAGGTTATCGAAAATTGAGCCGAGTGATGTAATATACATTCCAGACAGTGTTATGAGAGCAGCATAGATGATTTCAACGAGAGTCATTATTTATTCATCACAAGGTCCAATTTGCGTGTCATTTTCACTGATGGTATACTAAGTTAGCTGGGTGAAATTTAGTGCTAATATAGTATTTTATTCTGTACTGTGAAAGGATCCTTTTTAATTTTTTTTCTCTCTTCCTGTATGCAAGAGTGCAAAACAAAGAAGGATTTTGTACTTGTGGCCATTCACATTAATATCTGAACACCGCTGAGCATTGCTGAAAGAATGGACACAGGAGAAAGCCCTTAAGAACTACTGTTTTTCTCATTAGAAGTGTGTAATAATATGCCAGATAGCATGTAGTAAAAAGTAAAATAGTACTAGTCTTCAGAAAACAGCTATTTTTCTAAATGCTAAAGGACACGAAAAACACTGCTAGGAGACACACTCACTCAATGACATAGAATCTGAGTCTGATTCTTAGTCTCATCACAGAGGCACCCTCTCTCAGGTTTAAGGGAAGGACTAAGAACAAAGTCCCTCCATGTGGCAAGAGGGAGATGGTTAACCCATACCCAGGAAAATCCTAAAGGCCAGTAGAAGTGAAAGCACATTTAAAGAACATATATTATGTACCAACATTGTTGAGAGCTCAGTATTTCTTAAAAGGTCTATACATCATTGTCACACTTGCTGACTCGATCTTCCTTTCCTGACTCATTTTCCTCTATAATCTCAAACACTCTGTTAATCAAAAGATGCAGGAGACCATTAAAAAGTCAAAGAGCATATATCTGGAATATAGGAACTACAGATCAGGGCAGCATAATTTCAGACAAAAATCCAAAATCTGTCCTGAGGTAGGACAAAGTCAAAGGTTTTGATATAGAGAACAAAAGGAAAGTGAAGTAAGGAATGAGATAATTGTCAAGTGAAGGAGTCACAAGGTAAAAACATATAAAAGTTCACTTTATCAATTATTGCAAACATGATGCTCCCATTCCTGTTGGTTTTCTTGGACTGTCGGAGATTTTGGTTCAATCAAAGGGTCTGGACCAGCTCAAACAAGATGGATAAAGTAATTTCGCTCCAGTGGCTTTTCTGGCTCCATTTTAAAATGGTTCCAGTTGGTAGGAATGCAGGATAGTCCAACCTCCATGGAAAACATTACAGAAATTTCTGAATATATTAGAAATGAATCTATTGTATGGTCCAGCAATTCCACCCTGAGCACCGACCTGATGAATGCAAATATACTAATTCAAAGAGATGTACACACTCCTATATTCACTGCAGCACTATTTACAGTAGCCAAGTTATGGAAACAGCCTAATTGCCCACAGACAATTGTTAGGAAGTTGTGACGTGTATATATATGAGGATGGAATACCACTACTCAGTTATCAGAAATGGTAAACACATGTCATTTGCAACAAAATAGATGAAACTGGAGAGGACATGCTAAGTGAAATAAGTGAGGAGGAAGACATCTGGATGGTGTCACTTATGTGTGGAATATAGAGAAATATTATCAAGGTTCAGAAAAAACCAGTATTTAACCCAGAATCTGAATTTAGATTCAGTTCTGAGCTATAGACCTACAGGACTGTAACAAAGATATCTCCATAAAAGGACAAAGTCCCATATCCCTTGCCCCCATTTACATGCAGCCCTCTTGAACTAATTACTGGTAACAGGCAGCAGAACTGTGCAGCCAGTGTTATAAGACACATGAAGTATAGCTTGTTTGCTTCTCAGCTTTGGACTTGCACCAGGAATTTGGGGAACCTGGATGGAGACAGGTGAAGAAGAGAAGTGTGGTGATCCTGAAAATGACAAGTGAATGAGTGACACATGGGGAAGATGACAATGGCAGCCATGATCTTGATTTGTACTTCGATTTTGCTCCTTTCATCCCAGACATGCCTGGTCCCTTCTGCCTATTTCCTGTGATTCCCTGCCAGAAGGTACCTTAGACTTTGTGACGAGCCTGCTTCAGGCCAACCCTGTCTGCCTGGGCATTGACCCACAGGGGGATGGGTAACTTTGGGTGTTTTATTGGGAAACTATTATTCTTCGTTATGTGCACTAATTCAATTAAAATTCTTTTACACTAAGTATGCTTTGTCTTTGTGTGCACAGATGGCAGGATCCCTTCAAAGCATACAAGTTGGGGATACGAATATATAGCATATATTTGAATAGGTATGAACCTATACCTTAGAGTCACATACAATGTTGTAAACTGTCAAGATGCAAAAGAAATCATTTTGTACACCTCTCAGTTCTTTGTGGGCTGGGTGAGTAATCAAAACATCAGACAGGTTAGGAAAAGACAATAGTACCATACATATGGAGAATTTGCACAGTTGTAAATTCTAAAGAGTGGATCAGGAATACTTACCCCACATTTTAGGATCTGGGGCAACAAGAACAGAGAGAGAGAGACTTCACGTTACTGACAAAAGGGGATGACTTCATCCTTCTCTATGAGTAAAAATGAGATTCTTAGAAAGGAAGAAATTGGTTACTGATGAAAACCTCCAAGTGGATGAGATGCCCCCACACCTCCATTCTTCTAGCTCTTACAAAGGTGAGCAGTGATTGCTCTCATTAGGAAAAGAGAAGACACTTAGGACAGATTGGTCTCTTCTTAGAATAGGGACTGGTAAAGGATTTAGGCCAGAACAGAAGTTTCTCCTTCAGCACCCTCACTATTCTCAAGCAAAAGGATCTTCATTCTTTAGTAAGTGATGGTCATAAATCTCAGGCTCACAGACCCTTGATAAACCTCTCCTTCCCATACCAAGGTAACAAGAGAACTACTCTGAACCTATTGGGAAAAGATTAGCTGACCCTTTTGGAAGGACTGATCCCACAAAATCAATGTTATCACAATAAAAAAAATACTATGAAAAAAGAAAATGGTTCCACCTACATCAGCTTTCTGCACTTGTACGCATCTGCTCAATGGTGCCCAGTAACTTCTCATGAGCTTCCTTCTGTGAAATGTTCCTGATAGCCTCACTTTTCCTTCCCTCTCTAATTATAAATGTCTATTCCCCAAGCTATGTTTGAGAACCCTATTCAAATGCCTCTGCTTCAAAAGGCACTTTCTGATCCCCTCACCAGAAAGAAACTTCCCTTCCTATACACTGTCCCTAAGAGTCAGGGCCTCCTTTTACAACCTTTGCCCCTTGATTTTCAGTCCACATTGCATGTACTCTGCTCAACTTCCCACTACTCCAGAATGTCCTAAAGAGCAGGCTTTTACCAATTCCCACATCAGTAAATACAGTGCTTTACACAGAGAAAATTTTTGAAATGATCACTTTGAAATACATGACTGTTCCAAGTATTAACACTTTCAGGCATCCATTAGGTAAGTTTGCAAAGCATAGTCCCACTTCCCAAATTTCAATTTCTTAACTGGAATCTATACTGCAACTAGAATACAAAATCCTCTTAAATTGGCTAAGCAAAGATGCCAACCTGCAGGAATAAAATACTTTATTAATCTTTGACTTTGAATTGTAAAATATTTGTGAACCTCAATTTTATATGTGGTATTATCTGGTTAACAGTGTTGGCAGCTGTTCAAAGTTTCAAAGTACTATAGGTCATGAATATTAAATGCTACAACAAGTTTACTGGGAGAAGATCCAAATTCATTTGTAAGTGCATGACAAATATTCAGCCCTCTAGTTTCAATAATGCTAGGAAATACTGTGATCAGAATCTGAGTATCATACTCTATCTGGATTCTCACAAAGTCAAGTGTAAGGCAAATGAAGGGAAAGAAAATCATAAGAAAGTGGCAACACTCCTGAAGCAGAGTGGCACAGATGTTGATTGAAGAAAATCAGGAACAGCAAATACATCACATATATTCATTCAGCACAACTGATATGAAGGTCACATTTTGAGTAAAACCACAACCTAATCTAGAAAGAAAAGGAACAAAGCCATAAATAACAGATACTGCCAATGCCATCCCCAGCAGCTACTCAAACAAAAAAGCATAGGTGAATTCCATGTACAAATACCTGCAGGCTATGTGAATTGCTTTCCATGTACCTTCTATACACAGGAATCACACAAAATAGAAATACAGAAGCACTACATGTAATATTGCCCACATCGCACCAGCAAGGAATCAAAAACCTTGCACATAACATACATTCTACTCTTGGAAACCATTCTCACGGTAAACCATGGAAATGGTTGGGAAATAGGGGGTGGTTATTAGTTTGGGTCTGCTCACCACATTCTGTGGTAGAACTGTTAACAGTGTAATCCTGATACAAAATGGGAGATCCAGGTTTCCTGCCCCACCTAAGGAAGGGTGGAGCTGAGCAGCAGGAGAACCTAGAAAAGACTGGGACGACTTGGGAGAAGAGGAAAGAGAAAACCTGGAGGAGGCACATGGAGCCGAGATACGTGAAGAAGCAGCCATGCTTGCTTCTCAACCTTGGGTTTGTACACAGAATCTTGGAGGACATGGAAGGAGACACTGTCGGGAGCCAGAACTGCAAAAAGTCCGGTCTCACCTTTCTCTCACCTTATGGTCAGGGCATCAGGAGAACAAAAGGATTTCCATTTAAAAGGAGGCCCGGCCTAAGATCACAGACATCCCACCAGGAGACCTCCTGCCAGCTAAAAACAAACACCTGCACTGCCAATCTCTTTGATTCAAACCTTCTCCCTTCCCCCTTTCTTCTTCCATCCCTCTAAGTGAATATATATATATACCCCTGTCCCTAATAATAAAGATGAGGCTTGATCAGAAACTTGTCTTGCCTCCATTCTTCAAGTCTCCCTGTTTGTGTATTCATTCTCCTTAGGTGGTTCCCAAGCGCACCCCCATTGTTGCCTCGCAGGCCAGGGCAAGACACTTAAAAGAGATGTGGGGCCTCCCCTGGTGGCGCAGTGGGTTGAGCAGCGCACTACAAAGCAAATCGCAGCCACTGCAGCACGAGTTCGATCCCTGCTGCCAGCCAGGGGGGGACCCACATGGTGTGGCGGACCTCTCCTGCTGTGCCCGCTGCTCCCCTCAGCAGTGTGCTTCTGTTGATCTGCCTGTTCTGCTCCCCGCTCTCTGTGGTGAATCCTCTCACCCCCCCCTACACCTCTGGCCTGTACCCCAGTACTTGTATGCATAAATAAATAAATCTTAAAAAAAAAAAAGAGATGTGGATGAGAGACCAGTGGGGAGGCTGACAAAGGTAGCCTTCATATTGACTTGTACTTTTATTTTGTTTTTTTCCTTCTAGATTTGACTGGCCCATTCTAACCCCTTTACTATGGGTCCACACCAGAATGTACCTTAGACTTGTGGCAAAGCTTTCAGGCCTCAGTGGCCATACCCAACCCCATTTGGCAAGTAATATACCCATAGGGGATGGGTAACTTTGCTGTTTCACTTGGAAAATATAACCTTTCTCTTTTCTCTATTGTACAATAATTCTATTAAAGGTCTTTATATTGAAGTTCTCACACACTAAGAGTATGTATTATCTTATGTGATAGGACCTAATCAGAGCATGAAAGGTTTGGGGGCCTTGGGGCATCTCTCTCCCTTTCTGCTAAGAACCAAGCTTACCTAATACCCAAGATAAAGGTAAACTTTACTCATCTTTTAAAAAACACCGTCACATTCTTTTTAATTTTAAAATTAAAAATTTCTTCCTAGACAGAGAAGACTTCTTTCAAAAGTAGCAATTCCTCCCACTTCCCTTTCTTATAGTCTCCTTACTTTGCTTACATAAAACAGAACTACGAAATTTAATTTTAAGGAGACTGTCCAGATAATGCATATCTTTGGAAGCAATTAGACTAAAACAAAGGCAGTCAGTCATCTTTAGAGAAACTCTTAAAAATTATACTAAAAGCAATTAATTCTTCCTAATTATCTTATGCTATTATTAGCATTGCTACACTGAATTTCTGATTTCCTTTTTTAAAAAAATTTTCCACCTGTGATTGAATGAGTGATTATGAGGCTAATAAAGGGGGTGGGGTAGAAAGATGTTTCCACATTAAAAACAGTTAACAGATGTTAAATAAGCACAGAAAATGGCCAGGAGGCCAGCAATGACTGATGTTGGGTAAGTAAGAAAAATGTTGCTTTTACTGATTTTATTACCCATGTACCTCCTGGGGTCATGCGAGACTTGTAAAAAGTTTTGTGGGCAGATAAAAGTCTAACATTTATTTGTAAGCCTAGTTTAAGTGTATGTCAAAGGTTCCCCTTGCCCTTACTTTTGGACCACATAAAACTAAGTGAAAGTCATATATGGAAGGCTAAAATAATCATTGGGTAAAAGGTCAAAAGACCTATTTTCAATATTTTTCTGACATGAACTTCTCTTTCTTCCAATCCCACCTTCCAGGCCTCACTAACTAGGAATAACTTCCTCCTTATAGAAAGGAACAGTATAGGATTTCACTTTAACCTTTCAGGCACAGTTTTAAAGGGTAAATCTTAAGCAAGTGTGAATTCAATTTACTAAGCACCTACTATGTGGCAGGTCGTGCAGTACCTGACAAGGATATTGTGGGAAATATATTAAACAGAAACTTGAAAAACCTAGATGCTTTTGTTAAGAAATTTAAATATAGATCTCAGCATTTTGCTCATACACATATTTAAGTATTTTATGTTTAGTGCTTTCTTAAAAATCTTCCAACTAACAGAATATATTAACAATTCATTTTAACTATTGAAACAATGTAATTTCATATCATATTCAACGTTTTGCTTCATCAGTCTTATTATTCTCTCAAGCACTTACTAAATAAGTTGAATGTGTTAAATTTTTAGCAAATCCAGCAGATGTAAACTACATGTTTACATAAACTATCTATTATGTACCAGATACTTACAAATTTCATACACTCAAAGAAAAATCTAGCTTTCTTATTTCCTTTGCAGAATTGCAAAAGCCTTATATATAAGATTAATGTGTCCATCATTTGAATGAGTCTTAGAACAGAAGTCAAAAAGTAGCAACCAAGAATTCTGGCTACATTGACCCATCATATGGATTTTGTCTGACCCAAACAGGGTTGTTTTTAAATTAGTAGTATTAAAAAACAGGTATCATAGAAAACTCTAGATTCCTTAGAAAACTCTTAAGCTTTACCAAGTCATCACCTGTATGTTTCTGTTTCAATAATGGGGTGTGGCAGTAGGGCACAACCCCTATAGTTTTCTCCAGTCCCTTCAGCCTGGTTCTGGTACACATTTGAGTTTGGGGTCAGGATCTGATGCGAGTTTACAGAAAAAAAAAAAAAAATGCAGATTCTTGCCCCATACCTAATAATTTCCAGTTTTAAAAGGTCTACCATTTTTAGGTTTTGAGTATTTGATTTGTTCTCTTATTTGCATAATAGAGTTAAACATTTCTGCTCTGGAGCTTTCTGTTTATATATGTTATGTTTTATAGGACAAGGATGTTTATTTCATCTGGCAAACCATGATAACTATGATGCAGAGGTAATTGGTAAGATATTTAAGATGATTACTCTTTTAAGGTTAAAAAGGGCCTTCTGAAGTCTTTTAATCCACTTTCTTCAGAGCCTCCTTTAACTCTCCCCAGGCATAGAAATCTATATATTTTAAAGACAGAATATGGAATTTTCTATAACTTCCATATGTAAACGATGCCAGTATTTACAAGGGTAACAGTCATGGGATTCAATATGAAAGTTCGTACTTAAATATGCCTGCTTCAGTTTAAGTTGCTTCCTAATTTATATGCTTTCCAACCACATATTTAAAAATTACTTTAAGTTTTTAAGTTTATCTTTTTTTTAAGATTTATTTATTCATGCATATAAGAGCTGGGGTACAGGTCAGAGTCCAGGAAGGTGAGAGGATTCACCAGAGACAGAGTGGGGAGCAGAACAGGCAGACTGACTGAAACACACTTCCTGAGGGTGTTACAGGGCAGCCCTAATATAAAATGGGTTTGCCTGACTGGGTCCTCACCCGCGCACTTGAACGGCACTTATAATGCCCCAACTGCAGGCACACACAACAAAGGTTAATAAAGGGTTTTATTTACAAGGGAAGGAGAAATAGC
>JAGFMF010011752.1:16359581-16385916 GCA_019455555.1 Galemys pyrenaicus | reverse complement strand
CCCCCAAGGCCCACGTGTCTGCTTTTATATTCAGCCTGGCTGCTCAACTCCACCCTCAGGTCCCAGTGATCCGCTCTTCGATAATGACCTTATGGGATTTGTGGTCCTTGGATTTTGTAGGTCTGGAATGGGGGTCGAAGTCCATAACCTATTTGTATAATCCATTCAGGAGGGTCTTTCCCCCTAACAAGGGGAGCAGTGGAGGAGGCAAGAGAGGTCTGCTGCGCCATGTGGGTATTCTCTCCCTGGCCAGAAGCAGGGATAGAACTCCTGCTACAGCGGCAGCGGTCTACTTCAGTGTTTGCTTAAACCACTGCGCCACCAGGGAGGCCCCTGTGAGTTTATCTTTTGACCTCCTTTTTTTTTTTAAGATAAAGAATTACAACTGCTATCTGTATTCTTTCTTTCCATTCAACTAATATTAGTTAGTTGACTTTCAGATATTCGGCACCCCCCTCATACGTACCATCCCCAAAGTTTCATATAATCGCCACAAAATTCCTAGGAGAGAACAGTTAATGTCTCCTTTGCCAGGAAAAAGAACCAGGTCATTTAAATAGCCCAAATTACTCAGTCAGAGCAAGTTAAGATCCTGAATCTACTTTGGTAGAATATGCAAGCCCAAAATGGATCACTTTGGCATGTGAGTTAGAGTTGAAGACAAGTAAGAACCAGAATATTCAGGAAAAGCTTTTACCTCTACATAACTGGCTAAAATAATTTAGATTGCAAACCTGGCACAGAAAAAGAAATTGCCAGAAAAAACTTTTTATCTTAAAGAATTACCATCCTGATTACCAAATATCTGCTCTTATCATCCTTTGAATTACCCTCCTTCCCTCTGAAGCCCCAAGTTCCTATTCTATTCCTTAACTCAGCATGGCATATATGCCTCAATTGTCTGACTTATCCTTAAGTCTGATATCTTTAGCTTCCCAGAGGTACACTTAATTTCTTATTTTTTTGGTCCTTGTTGATGCTGTTTGGGGCATTATAAGTGCCGTTCAAGCGCGCGGGTAAGGACCCAGTCAGGCAAACCCATTTTATATTAAAGTTGCCCTGTAACAATGCCACATGTCAATGTACTTATTACACCAATCAAAGAACCAAGAAGGTAAAAAGGGAAAATTCCCTCTCCTCCCCAACGCCAGTCATCTGACTTTACATCTGTTTATTCATCTTCACACCTTCACAATATGGTAAAAAGATCACCAGACAGTCACAACTATGTGTTCCAGTCCTAGCAAGTATAAATTTCCTGGGTGACCTTCAACTCTACACCTCAGTTCTCTACACCTCAGCTGAAAATAAGGGGACTAGCACAGATGGCCTCTCTGGTTCCTTACACATTTATAAAATCTGTTATCCCACTGTCCTCATTAAGCTCACTGGCCCAAAACCTGAAAATGAAAGAAAGCTCGAAGTTGAGAAAGAACTATGGGTTTTGCTGCCACTCATTACAACTCTTGTCTGGCTCTGCAAGTGGTGTTTGCCAGAGAGTCTGGGCAAGTTTCCACTTGGAAACTTCTCAGGACACTGAACCTTCAAAATATCAAGTCCTTTCCCATAGCATGGGGTACTTCACACTTTCTACTCTTAGGAGTCCCTCTGCTACCAGCATTTCTCATTTTCCAAAGGAGCAGTTACATAAGTAATGATACAGATAAAAACACATCATATTCAGTTAAATTTCATATAAACAAAGAAAGCTATCTATAATATCTCTCAAATATTATATCAAACATTATTTATAATAAGGAGCCTTGTTTACAACTCTCTCTTTCAACATATGCTTAGAAAACTGAAAAGTTCTCAGAAAAGAAGTTTACAAAATTCAAGACCTGAACTGACATATAAAAATAATTCCCTAACAATAAGAAAATGTAACATTTCACAGGCTTACAAACCATGGTCTTGAAATGCCTCATCTTAATTCTCAAATGTGTCTCAACAACATAGGATAAGGACCATAATTTATATTTATTCTATTTGTATTTCAAGTAAAAGGCATATTCCTAGTGTTGAAAAGAGAGAAAAAACAAAACAAAAAAAAGATTATTCTCCCCTAAGTCTCCCAGAAAGAATAATTAAAACTGATTTGAAATTAAGTCTGACTTTCAAAACATATGTTGTGTTCACGCATCAAACTCTAATCAGATTTCTTTAAAAGTTTCAGCCTATAGTTGAAATCACAAAAGAACTTCATCTAGTACTAATTCTTGAGTTCTAATAAATATTATGCTCCCTGCAGAACAGAGGCTCAGCATAATTCATCTGCCTATTAAGTGGGGGGAAAAAATCATTTAAAAAATTTTCGTCTCTATATCCTTCAAATTTATCCTTTAATTTCTTCTCCAGTTGATATTAAGCAAAATTAAGAAGGAGTAGAAATGAGAAATAGTCAAAAACTAGAAAAGTTGACCATTTCTCAGGGCCACTTTCAAATCATAACTCCTCACTTATATGTTCAAAACGAAGGGAGAGCTTAGGGGTGCGAATTTTAGCCAAGCTCAATCTTTAAACTTAAAGGCAAGTAAATAGTGAGTTTATTGTGCAGGAAAGCGGATGGGAGATGAGCAGAAAGATTCACAAGATGTTCTTTTCCACCCAAAGTCTCCCTTTAACACTTTAAGCAGAAAACCACTCAGTGCTATAAAAGTATATGGGAACTTAAACCATTTCCATGACCTTCAAACAACATTGCATTTGAAACCTCTAAGGGAATCCAGAGGAACAAACATTAAGCCCTGAGGCAAAGGTCTTAATTGGCCTCAGGGTAAATTTATTTTAAGTACCTTCTGTTTTGACTCTTCTATTCTTATCAATACAACAAAGAAAAGGTGAATATGATTCATTGCTTAAGAATTTGAGTTCCCAGTGCACTGCAGGGAAGGGTTGCTTTCCAAAGTCAACTCAGGAAAAGTAATATTAGTGAACAGCAGAGGATTTCCCCTCTAGAGTCTAGCATCCAGTTATCATCTGCTATGCTATTTTTATAAATGTACATAACAGGCAATTTATTGGATGGGGGAATGGAAATAAAGAATGATTATAAACTAACAATAATGATGCATTTTCTTAACAAGGCAAAATTGTTCTATGACCTTTGAAGTCATGAAACTAAGTTAAGCAACCTGAGAAATAAAACAATATGCTACAGAAATCCGGGGTCAAAAGGAAAGGTCAGAAAGGACGCTTTCACTTACCAAACATCAAAAAGTAACTTATTTTAAATTCTCTTTGAACAGGAAGAAATTTGCTTTTTAAATGGTGAAAAAGGACCAAGCAAGGAGATTACTCAGTAATCCAATGCTGGAGCACCAACAATCACTTACTTTGTAAATGGTAGGCAAGATCTGTTTCATTTTCAGCCTGTGAAAGACAAAGACATCGTAAACTGCAGAAACTGCGAGAACAGTCACTCCTTGTTCCTTCCACAACATGCTGCATCCTGCACACAGTCCAGTCCCCAGGAACCAGCCCCAGGTCCTGGCTGAGTAGCCTCTTGTAGAACAGTGTTTAATGTAGCAGAGCAAGGAGAGGAGAAAGAAGAAACTGGCCCCAACATCGGCCCGTCCCACGATTCCTGCCACTGCCTCAGTGTGAATGGGGTGCGAGGCAAACATCAAGCCAGCCATGAAGGTCCAGTATCCATCTCCAAGTAGTATCTTAGAGAAGCTGGTGAAGAGACCAGTGACTGCCGCATGCAGCAGGACATTGACAAGATGGTAGCTCCAGGGATTCAGTCCTCCGATGGCGTGGTTTAGGCGAAAAGAAAGTGTGCAGAGTGGCCGATAGGACTTGTGGCTGCCACTGTGAGTTAGAAGAGTCCCCCAGAAATCATTGTAGAAGATATGCGTCCATGGAGTTTCTGGGAGGAGATCCTGATTAGTCTTGATAGCACGACTGAAAAACAAAATATTAAAAAAAGAATCAAATGTAAAATACAGAAAGGCAATAAATTAGATGACATTGCTAAGATACTGCCCTCCTCAGAAGCTTCAACATGCAACATGTGGTTCTCTGGGATTCCAAGCATATAGGAGTAATGCAAATGAGTCTCAGAGAAGGCTTTACACATAGACTGAATTCAAATCCTCTGCTTAATGCTTACAACACCACAATTAGGGTTGTAGTTATTATCTTCAAAAGATTTCTTCCTTGTTTGAATGCAAAACCTTTGAAGAATAAATGCAGAGTTTCTATCAGTGATTTAAGCTTTAACACAGCAGTTGGCAAATAACTGAGCCGAAATCATGCGCTCAATTGGCTGAAAATACAGATTCATATCCCAGATAGAGGTGAGGACTGATAATCTGCATTTAAAAAAGCACAATCCTGGCGGAGAGTTGTGCAAGGGATACTGAGGAATAGCTTCCTACTAGAAACAAATTTTAGGCAGAATATCTTTAATCTCAACAACGGTCTCATATGTACAAAACACCTGCAGATTTTGTTAAAATGCTGGTTCTCATTCAGTAGATGTGGGAAGGAGAGTCCATATTGCTAAAAACTCCCACTGATGGTAACACTTCTGGTCCTTGGACTATACTTTAAGCCCTTACTATTCAGAGAGCTGGAGGAGTGGAAGAGAATGGCACTATAGCTATCATCCAATTATTTCCCTCCTGGAGAAACTCTACACTGTAAAAAAAACAAGCAATGACATAAAATAATGGCACATCGCTAACAAATATATATATATCATACATATGGATATATATCACATGTATATGTATATATACACATATGATATATATATATACCTCATATACATATGAACCTTCCATCCTTTTGGATGTAAATGCCAGAGGAAATAGTAAAAGAATAAAAAGGCACTGTTTCATAAAATGAGTCTGAGTTAAGCGGGGTTAAAAGATCACTGTTATTTTCGGTGAGCTTGGCATTTTAAGAAAAGTACATTTATTACTTTGATTCAAAATAAAATTTTAAAATTAAAAGAATATGTGTCTGCTTCCCTCTTTTAGCCTAGTAAACATCAGCCTCTCCCCTTGCTGACCTCTCACAGGCCTTAGTGACATCTACGACAATCATATATGGCATTTCATTGTCTGCTTTTGAGAATTGATAGTTCCAGGCTTGCATGCCTGAATCATCCATTGATAAATGCACTACTCATGCATATCTGGTATTTATAAGTTTCAAAGGCACAAAATATAGAAATAGCAGTGTAGAATTTTGATGGCCTGTGATCTGTCCACTATGCTGGCCTTTCCAAAATATGATTTACATATCCAGGGTGTAAGTGAAAAGACACACAAACCTCATAAACAATCTAATGCTTATATATATTTTCAGGTGTATTTGAAAGGAAATGTAATTATCACATCAGAGCCAGATTTTAGAGATGTTTGCTCAGAGTAAGGCTTTTAAAAATTTAAAAATCAGTGTAAACACAATATTAAGAAATCAACAGTACTGGTATATGTGGATACAGTACATATTTTGATGTGACATATAAATGACTAAGTTTGGAGAATTACCTGCTCTATGCCATTATACTTTTCAGCAAAGTAGGCGGCACTGTGAGTCTTTTGCATCCCTAGTGCAAGTAGCTCTATAGTTATAGAGCACAAAAGAAGCCAATCATTAGTTAGAGGAAATAGGAATGAGACTCTGAAGGCACCTATTCTGTAACTAGAAATCTCTTGCTTAGTCTGATGCATGGGGTTTTAAGGGGGTATACACATTGGTATATCAGAAGAACACAGGATGGGAGACTGGTCCCAAAATTTTTACTTCTAACCTCTCACCAGTTTTGCTTCCACTGTAAGGAGACTTAAACAAAGGAAATTTACATGTGATTACCAAAAATCAAGGAGGGGAAATATTTTTGCACCCCAGTTCTATAATCTACAGAGTATCTTCAAAAACAAGAAAATGTAACAGAGATGCAAACAGATTTTAAAAAACCATTCAAGGCAACAGTCATTGGAAGTAGCAGTTAGTATCCCAACTGGGATTAAATGATTTGGGCAAGGCTGATTTTCAACTGCTTCTCCAATTTGCTTCCCAATTAACCTGTCTGAGCTTAGGTTTCTGTGATAATAGTTTTACTTTGGATGGAAATCATTTAACAAACACTCGTAATTGTTCATTTATCTTCTATATGTAGAGAAGCAGAGAACACTGCCTTAAAATACATGAATGTTCCAGATACTCAGTGCAAATGACATCTCAGCCTTGTTAGCTGCTATTGTTGTTCTACAAAGACTGAAGTATGATCTACAAAACTCCCTAATTAAAGTCAGTTTAAGTCACAACATACAAAACTGACTGTATTTGGGAGTTAGAATTAAAACAGTTGATGGACAGTTGATTTCAATTCTGTGCCAAAAAACCATGTTGTCTGTTCATATAACAATCTAGTTGTAATAACTGACTTTTCCAGATGATCACTATAAAGGCATAAGATGTGTTAAAACAATGTCTTAAAAAACAATGTGGCAGGAATAGCTACTGTTTCCCAATATCTATTTGACAGTTTTTACATAGTCATAAACCTTCAGTTCTTCGCTATGCATTTGGTCATCTTGAGAAAATGACTTCATTTCCTTTCTTTCCTTGCTGCTAAATATAATCATGTGACTAATCTTTGGTCAGTGGAACAGAAGAAAAATGCTATGTACTACTTTCTGAAAGTTTACTTAAAATGATAAAGTTTAGCATCCTCTCTTCTACCCCTACCTCCTTCCCGCTGGGGCAAAGGTGGAACAGGTGTTGGCAATACAACAACTATCTTGGCCCATGCAGTGTGTTCTTAGGAATAAAAAAAAATCACGCCCAGAAAGAGCAGAGTAGTAAAACTGAAAGAAATGAGTCTCTGTCACAGTAGACCATACCAGCCCTGGGCTAACTACATCCCCATTTATGAACATGAGAGATAAATTGCTGTCTTGTTGAAACTGTGATAGTTTGAGGTGGAAGCAGAACCTAGTAATAAGTGAAATTCTTTGTTAACAGAAGCCCTACTATATCAGTGATTTGATTTTCCATTTGATTTTGATTTTTACAAGTCTCCATGTATTGACTGTATTAAATGAATTTCCATATAAATTGGCTTTTAAAATATTAGAAACAGATGTTATTTTGAATTCATTAAATTAAAACACCCTGCTATGACATTCATCAAGAGCCTAACCCAGAAGTAATGGCTTAAGACTTGATGGGTTATAATTAAAATTTAAAAGAAATATGAAGAACTGCCAAATGGTATTGTCAGAGAGAACTAATTTCAAACAATTCAGAATAAAAACCCAACTGGCCTCCACTAAATATTAACCTAGATATTGATGTGACTTTTTCTAAGAAAAGGCAGAAACTCTTAGTCTATCAAAATCAGAGCACTAAAAAGCTCAAAAGCAAAGCATTCTGCGACGAGTCTTGCTAATATAGTGAGAAAAACTGGAAAGCACAATTTGTTTATGACAATACTTTATTCATTTGTGGCAGACGCATAAAGGTTAGAGAACAACTTCCCCTAACCCAATTCGCCAACTCAGAAAGGATTTTAGGAGGGGAAAAAAAATCTATTGAATGCTGACAGAATTTCTTACATTTATAGCAATAAACCTAGCAATCTGCAACCAACAAGTTAAACTCCAAGTTTCACACTCACAAATCAAAGGTCTCCAAACAAAGAACAAAACTAACAAATCTCATAATTTGCCCGTGGGAGAAAAATTTGATGAGGCACATCTCTAAATTAACAATGTAGACAAAAACACAAAGGACAGACAGTGTTAATAAAACAAAAGTAGAAGCTCAAAGGACTATCTTACCCCGGTGCAAGACATATTATACAAAGGGAGACTTTAGAATATAAAAATTCTGACAGGTGTTATCTGCTTAGGCAGGTTTTTATTTAACCAATGAACAGTATGGCAAAAGAACATGAAATAAGACTAAACTACTGGGTTCTCGCATATAAGTTATGTCACACATGCAAGTCAATGATAAGGGATGCATTCCACATCCCTCACATATAGAATCTAAATAATCTGCCAGCAAAATGAGGAATAAAGGAACAAAGCACAATAGATTTTCATCTACCTGCATGTTTTTGCAAGTCCAAAATGGGTATATCTGTAGCAAAATCTCTTCTCCCATGTACTAGCTAGTGAAATATGTTAACTTCAAACAAAACTTCATGCTGACAGAATTTGAGTTTAATTCTCTGAGTTGATATTAAAAATTCAGATAGACATTAAGAAATTAGAAAATTTTCCACTCTGGGAAACGTGAAGAAAATTGAAGCAGCAGATGTGAAAAAAAGTCACTGCAGGCAGAATTCTCCAGAGAACACCTGACTGAGAGACTGTCTTTTGAAGCAAAAAGATCCAGTCTCGCAAGTCTTCAAGGAGGTCTTAACCTGTTTCCAGTTTTGTTCATTTGTGACTCTTTGTTTTTGCTGCCTTATGATTTTTCCTTTAGGAAATGTTGACAAAGGCCAAGGCTATTGTAAAACTGATGAATGATGTGACTCCGCCATCCCAACTGTCCTTATGTGTGCTTCTCTCATGGCTATTTTTTCTGTCTATTGACCTTTTCAGTTACAAGCATCCACATAAATGATGTCCATTCACCCTTCTGAGAATGATGCTTAGATTCCTCAAACATAAAATGGCATGGTCTTTGTGAAGTATTTCCAATTGTTCTACTTAAAAGTAAAAAGGCCAAATCTTAAAAAAAAAAAAAAAAAAGGAAAAAAACATTTTTATGATGGGTTAAAATTTGTTCTGCTGGAAAGAGATAAAAGAGAATGGTCTTTGTTAACCTGCCCTGCTTACAAACTTCCCAAGTATGCCTCTCTCTGCCTCAGAAAGGCAGTGCAGGAAGGGAGCACAGGAGCAGGGTCCGGGATGGTTCTGGGCAGACGGGTCAAGGAAGGAGAGTCTTGGAGCCCTCGGTGGCTTTTCATACATTATTTAGCAGAGGTGGCCAGGTACATGGCAGGCATGGGTGTCGGGGGGCTGGGAGGCTAGCAGGCCTCCCAGCCCCCAGGGCATCTCACACTCTCAGCTGCTTCTTCTCTCTCTGCTGCTGCTGCTGCTCCTTTGTCCTGTCGGTTCTGTCGGTGGGTCCCGTTGGTCAGTCCTCGCAGTTCTGGCATCCTCATGACGCCGCCCATTTATGCCCGTGTCCCAACTCAGGTGCACCCACTTGCGCATGCCCACCCTGGAATGCTCGCAGCACCTCAGGTGTCCATCATCAGTGGTGGGAGGGTGGAAATACCTGATCAACCTTTACCCTACAAGTGGTTAGGAAAATAGACTCTATTTTCAACTGCACACCAGTCCAGGATGTGTTTGAAACTGTTGTGCCTGCAAGCACAGGGCAAGTTCTCTATCAATTTGGGCAGATGAGCACAGGCTCTTCCTGGAGCCCTCAGTGGCTGTTGCATGCTTTAGTGTCCTTTCTACACCAATTTTTGTGGGCCAAGTTCCTGGCTGTGTGTGGAGAGGTTTGGAGGGGGGAAGAAGTGCGGAGACCTACAGGTCTCCCAACCCCAGCGAGTCTTTCCTCTTTCGGCGCTCTCTCTAATCACTGGTCCTCTTGTAGCCCTTCCCCATCACAGCCATGTCTTTGTGACACTGTCCTTAGAGCTCAGCCTCCAGGCCCAGATGTGCCCACTTCTGCACGCCCACGCTGTACTCCAGGTGACCATGACCAGGTACGCATGCCCTGTGTCCACACTCCTGTGCATGTCTGGCATTAGCACAATCAAGGCCTCAGGTGAGAGCCAGAGACCAGAAGCATGAAAGCCTGACCAATTCACTTACCCTGCAGAAACCATGAGCTACACAGGTGAAAGCAGGAGCTAAACTCCATGACATTAATGACAGAAATACCTCTGGGGACTCAACAGCAAGGGAAATGAAAGGCAAAAAAACAACTGCGACTAAATCAAATTTAAAAGCCTTTTGTAGTGTGGAAAAAAAATCAGCAGAATATTACGATAGCCCAGAAGACATTTGCACATCATATATATGTAAAGGGTTACGATCCAAGGTTATGTAAAGAATTTATATAATTTATGAACAACCAAAAACCCAATTAACACAAACAATCCAATTAAAAAATTGACAGATGATCTGAACAATTTTCCAAAGGAGATACACAGACAGGCAAGCAAACCGTCCACTGATAGGTGTTTAGCTAATGAAAATGTAGTACATATACACAGTGGGTTATGATTTCGGTATAAGAAAATTTTTCCATCTGCAGCAATATGGAGAGAACTACTAAGGAGATTACAAAAAGCAAAATTAGCCAGAAAGATAAAAAAAAATACAGTATTGTTCAGCTATGTGTGCCACATAAATCATGAAAGCAGGTAAACAGACAAAAGAAGCTGGTAGACACTAAACAAGGTTAGGAGAGGCAAAGAGGGTAGGGGCAGTGAGCAAGGGTGGAAGGAGTAAAATGGATGCTGGTGGGTGTTTTGTGTTTATCTTTAAAAAATTTTTAAAAAGTGGAAGCTGTGAATAAGTGGATACATAGAAGTTCACTTCTCTTTACCTCAGTTTTCTCATGTATGAAACAGAGATAATAACTGTCTCGTTGTAGTGCCAGGAAGGACACGGAGCAAGTTCTCGATGATTCCGAGTAGATGGGTCAAGGAGGAGTCCTGGAGCCCTCTGATCATTTTATCAGAGGCAGCCTGGTACAGGGCAGGTAGGGGTGCGGGGGTGGGGGGTTTCGGCCAGGATGTTGGCAGGCCTCCTAGCCGCTGGCGAATTATCACACTCTGGGCTCTGGGCTCTCTAGCCTGTTTCTCTCCACTCTGCATCTCTGCTCTCCGTCTTTTCCCTGGCGTCCTCGTGACGCTGCCCTTATAAGCCCATGTCTCTGCCCAGGTGCACCCACTTGTGCATGCCCACTTAGGCATGTGTGCAAGCCCTCAGGTGTCCATCATCACACCAATGGAGGGAGGGTGGAAAAAGCCCGACACCTTTCTCTGACTACATTCATCTTATAGGATCACAGTGTGCATAAATGAGTTATTGAGCAAAAAGTACATTGTTAGATGCACTAGGACGTCTGCAGCTCTTAAAACACTGTGGTGCCAGGAAGGGGCACCAGGCAAGTTCTCGATGATTCAGGCAGTCAGGTCAAGGAAGGATCCTGGAGCCCTCGGTGGCTTTTTTATGCTTTTATTATCAGAGGTGACCAGGTACACGACAGGCAGGGGTGCCGGGGGGCCAGGAGGCTGCTAGACTTCCTAGCCCCCAGTGCATTTTCACTCTCTAGGCTCTCTAGTCTCTCATCTCTGCTTCTGCTGCTGCTGCTGGCATCCTCGTGACACTGCCCTTATACGCCCATGTCTCTGCCCAGGTGCACCCACTTGCACATGCCCACTTAGGCATGCATGCAGAACCGCAGGTATCCATCACCAAACCAATGGTGGGAGGGCAGAAAAGCCAGATAACTTTTCTCTGACCCTACAGATATGTAGCTCATGCTGAGGGCTATTAATACCATATGGTAGTAGTATAACCATCACACCAAGAACTAATGCTAGTCAGCAAAACACATACATAGCTGCTTATATCTTTTTCTTGAAGATCTATACATCATGGTCTTGAGTATTCCACTTAAAATTCCTTTAAGATTCAGTAACACTCTCAGAACAAGGTAATATTATGCTGTCTTACCTTTGGTCTTTAACATTTTACTCTTCTCATCTCCTATCCATTTAAACTACTTCTTTCTAAATCTCATTGACTAGTTTTTTCATTGACTAGTTTGTTGTTTTTCACATTTGTTCTCCAAGATAGTTCTCGCCTTTCTGTCCCCAAGCCTTCTTTCTCTCCACATTTTGCTCCTCTGAGGTCACCGTCTCCAAAATCTGACGCTTAAGAGATGCTTTTGCCATTTTCCCCGGCAGCCTGGTAGCTGCTCACAGGTCTGTTTCTAACTGCCTAGGTGATAGCCACACGTGAATGGAAGTAAGAGTAGAGATCCTGAGTTGTGGAGTCATACCAGGTGTTTAGCTTTGGCCATCAGCCTCTAGTTAAGCTGCCTTGACTAGGCTGGAAAGACTAATGTGTCTCCAAACTTGTTCTGAAGATCAAATGATGTGATATTAATGGAAACTGTTTAAAAATTGCAATGCCTGAATAAGACACTTGCTGATTTGGGGGAACCTTCTTCTAGTTAACAGTTCCCCATTTTTTCCTTTTGAGAACAGCCACATCCACTCTCCATCCCTGTGGATAGGATGAGGCAGCTCTCAATTCCTGATGAAAGATCATCATATGGCACAGCAGACCTCTCCTGTCTCGCCCGCTGCTCCCCTCAGCAGTGTATGTCAGTAGATCCATCTATTCTGTTCTCCACTCTGTCCCTAGTGAATCCTCTCACACACACCCCAACACACATACCTCTGGCTTGTACCACAGTTCTTATATGCATAAATAGATCTTTAAAAAAACAAAAAGGTCAACATATGATCTGGCCAATTAGGCCAATTAGTCCACTACATCCTCTTAAACTCATTCCTGGCTCAGCAAATGACTTAATGGCAAGCCAAGACAATGAGAGTCAGTGCTAGGAAAGGACAACTTGTCTTGAGAATGCCATGAAATCCTAGGGCTGTTAGGGGATTCCCTGAAGATAGAAACTGCCTAAGCATGAAGCCAAAACAAGAACCCAGATCAACCCAGATTAAGGAGACAGGCAATTCCTGGTACAGCTGGATCCCATTATGCCTGAAGTTAATATTTTGAAATAAGCCAATAAATGCCACTTACTCATAAGCTGGTTTAAAGTGTTACTCTGACATCTGCAACCAAGAGTGCTAGATGACACAGCACTGTGTAATTATCAAGTAATACTGCTCATTGCCCTTTTAGTATCTTAAGCTTAATAAATCTGAACCCAAATTATTTTCCTCACATACAATCTCCTTTCTCATGCAAACTTCTAATTAAGCACCATCATTCTTCTATCCCTGACATGGAGGTGTGCATGCTGGCTCCTTCTCTCAGGGTTCCATCTATTTTTAAATTGATTACAGACATTTTAACACCGTTCAGGACCTTAGAGAAAGCCAACCCTCAAGTCTGCCTTGAATCTGCTACTAGCTTTTCTGTTCTACCTCCTTCAGGTTTTCATTATTTCCTACCTTCACTGCTTACCCTGCTTACTGAAATTGCCTGTTCATTTTTCTCTTCCCTTGATTAGGCTCTAAGTCCCCTCAGGGAAGGAATTATGTTTCCTCCCAGTGTCCAACACATATTAAGCACATAATAAATATTTGTTAAACTGAACTAAATAGCTATCCCTGTCTGCTTTCATTCACACTTTGATCCATTATACATGCTGTGGATAGAGAAACTACCTGAAATATAACTCTAACACCACCATTCTGCCCCACAAAAATTTCTCATCATGCTCTATTTCTTACCATAATAAATACCCTTCACATTCCAGCATTCACAGCTGTCCGTCCCCATTATGACTTCCAGGCCAATCTACCATTATTGCCCCATAATCACCCCAATGTGAGCCAAACCTCCCAGCAGCTAGGCCTTTGCTCAACCCATTTCTTCCCTTCCTCTGCTGAGACTGCTATTCCCAAACAAATTATCTCTCTCCAAATATGCTTCAATTCCTACACTTGTTTGTGACTCCATGGTCATCACAAAGTCTTTCCTAGTCACCTGGTTACTGATGTGAATAGACTGGACACTGAATAGTGACACATTCCCATTAATAACACTGACTTGTTACCACAATTATAAGGGATCGCAAATGCGATGATACAGGGAAGACATTTCTGAAGAAGTAGGAGGAAATGAATGCTTTGAAAATGGGGTACAGGTGATTTTAATATATCCTTTTTATCCCTATTGAAAAATCATTGCCTAATAAAATGGATTAATTCTGACTTAAGGAAATTATTCACTCACTTGATTCATTCATTCATTCTTTTATGCAAGGCCTGTGAAGGGCACTGCAGTTAAGATTGTGAGCAAACCAGATTTTCTGACTTTGAGAAATATTCCACCTGGAAGGGGAGACAAATAAGTATGCAGACTTATTGCACTGCAGTGTGATAAAAATTCTAACATGAAATCCCAGTCGCCATAGAACACAGAACAGATTCCTAACTGTCTTAGAGAGTCAAAAGCTTTCTGGAAGAAAGCACGCCACATGCACGGGAGAAGGAATTAAATCAGCGAGAAAGGGAGCTGTGGGGTTGTTGCCAAGCTGATGGCAACAACAATATTTGTAAAGACTATGAGTCAGGAAAGATGACGCTTGGCTTGGAATATGAAGAAAAAAAAAAAAAAAAACAAAACAGTGTGTTAATTTTGCTGGAATGAAGTGTGAGGGATTAAGTGGCAGGAATAAGAGGCATTATTACTTTTTTTGTACTATTGTCTGTCATAGGATGGAGAGGAATTTGGATAGACATCATTCTCCCCAATAGTCTTCTGGGTGTAATTCAGCTATTGTCTTGTTAGAGTTTATTTTCTTTCCCCTACTTTAATTTCCTAAGAAACAGAAAAAAACATCCTATTTATGTTTTGAAGTCTAACATACAGTGGGCACTCAATATATATTTGATGAACTGCATTTAATTAGAAATGATTGGTAGGATAAGCTGCATTCATCTTGTAGAAAATTCTACATAGTATTAAGTATACAGGGAATTATCACATTCATCAAGAAACAGTTCACTCACTCTGGACACTAACCTCTGCTCACTCAGTGATAATTAACTGTGAAAAGCCATCAGGTTAATTGGCTTACCCAAATGTCTTTGGCACTCATTTGCCACTTAACCTATAATCCCTTCATTAGAGTTCCTCTTTAGGGATAAGCCATTATATTTAGAAAGTTCCGTTAATATGCAAATACTTGGCTAACAGGGTAGGAGAATGAGAGAAATACTCTAACATCTAGAGCATGTCTTAATGTGGGGCTAAGCAATGTCTTTCAGATTCCTAAAAGACCTCAAGGTGGACCAAGTCAATTTCTGTGTAGGGTGCTAAAAGGTTGGGGGAAATGTTAGGTTTCTGTGTCCCAGAGAAAATGAAAAGCATTAAGCTTTAACTAAGAATGTATCACTACTCCTGTAAAATTTTACTAAGGCTTGTTTCCATTTTGATCTCCTCCTATGAGACTGAACACCTTCAATGGCAGAGATGATTACTACCTAAGCAACTGGCATTTAAAAATCTTTTTTTAGTTTTCACCATACAAATGAATGAAAAGAGGCCAAAGGAAATACAAAGAGCCTGTTGTCAGACATCCAGGGGAGAGAGTCCCAGAGTAACTGCTTGCTTTGTGGAAAGGTAAGTCTAAGAATGCTCAGTCTTGCCATTAAAGGACTATTGTTAGTGGGACCCCTTTTCCATCCCTTTAGGAGCTTTTCCTATAAGGAATAAAGGAGTTTTGTGAACTACACCTAACATAGTAACCCAACCCCAAACTTAGGATACCCTTAGTATACCTTCTCTCAAGGTAAAATAAAAAAGTAAATTTCTGATTAAGGAAAATAAATTTCTGAGGGGGTCTCCCTGGTGGCTGCAGGGGTTAAGCTGCAGCATTATGAAGCTACTGCAGGAGTTCAATCCCCAGCCAGGGAGGTGACTCAGCACCTCTCCTATCTCACCTGCTGCTCCCCTCAGCAGTGTATTTAAGTAGATCTGCCTGTTCTGTTCCCCACTCTGTGGCTGGTGAATCCGCTCCCCACCCCCATACGTCTGGCCTGTACCCCAGTTCTTGTTTGCATAAATAAAATTTTGGATGCATAAATAAATAAATTTTATGCATAAAAAAGGTAACTTTCTGATTAAATTTGGCCCTAGCAGTAGCTGAACTAAGCACAGAGTAACCTTTGGGACTCACTCTCATATAGCTTCCATGGATTAAGGCAGCAGCTTCTTAGCGTTTGCTCACTCTCTTCTGAGTGTAGAAAAAGAGGAGTACCTTTGACTAAGTATCATTAAAATATGTTTATCATTTCCTCAGATAAATCAAAGCTGCCATATTCAAAATTTCCATGGGAAATATCCAGGATGAAACTAAGTGATCTAGAAACTAATTAACGATATATTTGAAAGAAAGCTCATCATTTAAAATTAAAACTTCAGTTACCCAAAGGTGTTTTTTAAAGTATTTATTTGAAAAGCATTTTGTGAAATGAAAGCAAAAGCGAACAGCATAAGATGATCAGGAAAACCATATCCCAAGTAGTTAATTTCACTTATTAAAAGAATCCTCTACCTCAATATTAGCTCCCTAGGAACTTGAAATAGGTTTCATTGTCCTGTGATTTGCACAATATAAAACAATTTTTGTTCTCTACTATAGCACGCCATCCTAATATAAAATATTTCAGTAACACCTCGTCTCCTTTTCACTATACTAAATTGAGTCAGTCTCAAAGCTTAATGAAAAGCTCTCTTTTTTTCCTGACTTAAAATTAGTAATCACTAGAAAGAGTATTATGAAAAAATTTTTGCTCTCAAAAGTTAACTCAAATATGTAAACCACTTCAGTATACTACTTCATATAACTTGTGAATTTAAGTCCATGTCATAGGTTTTCATAAATTCATAGGTCTATAAAAAAGGTGATTTAAAACTCTTTTTACATATCCTATTTTGTTTCCCTTACAATGAGGTCTTGAGCATTAGTGATATCCTATACTGCTTATAATTCTATATTTCTATATTTAAAAAATTACAAATGTTTGGCTATTTTAAGACCAAAATAAACAGATTAGACTTTATGAAGTTCAAACCTTTCAAAAATGAATGGATTGTTGAACACTAGATTCCAAGAAAGAGAATACATGCATAGCCATGAGAATAATAAGAATACCGTTTTTGGTCTTGTTCTAAGTGTTTTTACAAAATAAGAGGTAATCTTTATGCTTAAGAATTTGATTATCCAAACACACTCTAACTAGTTAGGTATGGCAAGCTGAGAATATACCTTTCTTTCATTTATGTTACTAACTTTCATCGATATTTTTGTATTTACCATTTTGTTTCTATTGTTTTTTCAACATTGTAAAGGGTAACCGAATGAATAAAACTATGTGATCATTTTTAAAATCTCTCAAAATTCCATCACCATTTATTTATTTACTCCTGATTTTTTATTGAAGAAACACTGCATTATAACATAGCATTATCTGTTTCAGAACATTAAGTTCACCACTGAAACAGTCCATCTATTACATATAATTGATCCCTTTTACCCAACTATTCCTCGTTTCTCTTCCCTAATGGTAACCACTAATTTAGTCTTATAGTCTAAAAATTTATTTTTGCTTTATTAGTTCATTTGTTTGGTATCTCTATAAACCACATACGAGTGAAATCATATGGCATTCATTTTTCTCTAAAGGAAGACCTTTTCAGTTGAAATATTTGTCTTCAATGTATCCTTTTAGCTACTCAGCAAACACATATACCCCTTTAAATTAAAAAAAAAAAAAAAAACTGGGGCCTCCCTGGTGGCGCAGTGGGTTGAGCAACGCACTATGAAGCAAACCGCAACCACTGCAGCATGAGTTCGATCCCTGCTGCTGGCTAGGGAGGGGACCCACATGGTGCAGCAGACCTCTCCTGCTGTGCCCGCTGCTCTCCTCAGCAGTGTACTTTCGTTGATCTGCCTGTTCTGCTCCCCGCTCTGTCTGTGGTGAATCCTCTCACCCCCCACACCTCTGGCCTGTACCCCAGTGCTTGTATGCATAAATAAATAAATCTTTAAAAAAAAAAAAAACTTACTTGAAATATTTTCCTAGCTTAGCAATATTTTGCAATTTTTCCAAGTTGTAGTCTTCTATAGCATGATTATAATGGCTATATAACATTCATATTAAGACTGTACCATAATTTATGTAGTCATTTTTGTCTTCCATTTTCTTCCATTAAAGTGCCATGGTAATAATATTTTTTAAAAAACACTTCCCTTCATGTGCAAATGTGCTATACAAATTGCAAAAGAGGGGCCTCCCTGGTGGCACAGTGGGTTAAGCAGTGCACTATGAAGCAAACCGCAGCCACTGCAGCACGAGTTCGATCCCTGTCGCTGGCCAGGGAGGGGACCCACATGGCACAGCAGACCTCTCCTGCATTGCCCACTGCTCCCCTCAGCAGTGTGTTTTAGTCCATCTGCCTGTTCTGCTCCCCACTCTGTCTCTGGTGAATCCTCTCACCGCCCTGGACTCTGGCCTATAACCCAGCTCTTGTATGTAAAAATAAAATCAATCTTTAAAAAAAAAAAAATTTTTAAATTGCAAAAGAGATAATATACTAAGTACATGATAGTTTCCCAAGCACTAAAATATTACAAAAAAAAAATCACATCCTTGAGGAGGGGTCACAATCTTTCCTTGTGTTAAATAGAAGAAGTGCCTTCTGGCTAGACCACTGCTTCTGAAGTCACAAATGGTCCTCAGTGTGAGCACTGCCAGACTGTGATGTTAGCGGGGAAACTTTTAAATAAGAAACTAAAACTAACATGCTCTAAAGGAAATAGGCATTGCTGGCAAGAAGACATTCATGTTGCATTACACAGATATTTGGAGTATCTATTAGTATTACTCCTGTCTTCTCTGAATGAAGCCTTAACGAACTCACCCTTCTTTGTTCATGCCTCTCCTTCAACCAGAGAATAACCAAGTTTCTTTTAGCTAAATGTCTGCACAAGCCTTGTCTTTTCTACTTAAGTGTTCTACATCTTGGCCCGTACCTTAAGTGTTCACAGGTAGCCCCGTTACAATACCACCTTGCATTCTTATGCTTTTTTCACATGTTACAAAATGTGCTCATCACTGTCTTGGATTCTTGTCATTACCCTATGAGTAAGCAGATGTGGACATATATGGACATGAGAAGCTTTAAGTCGTGCCTGAGACAATTGCATCAGTAAACATCAGAGCTGCCCACACTAGAATCCAAGTCATTGACTTGTCTATGGCTCTCATTTTATGGGCTGAAATGTGTCTCTCTAAAATCCATAGGTCTATTCCTCAACCCCCGTACTTCAGAATGTGACTGTATTTGGAGATCAGGCTTTTACAAAGTAATTAATTTTTAAACCAGGCTGTAGGCCATAATGAAATGAACTGGCGTCCTTATCGGAAGAGGGATGTTGAACACAGGCACTTGCAGGCAGAGAAAAACGAATAGGTGAGGACATAGCAAGTTGGCAGTGACAGCAATCTAAGAGAAGAGGCCTCAGGGGAAACCACACCTGCCACTCCTTGACTTTCACCCCAGAACTGTGAGAAAATAATCTGTTGTTTAAGTCACTTAATCTGTTGTGTTTTGTTACAGCAGCCCTAACAACTTAATATACTCTACTACACTATAAAATCATTGTCGATAGTTACTTACTCTATCCTGTTTATTCTTTACAGTTTCAAGAAAACTAGGGTTCACACATAAGTCCTATTCCTCCAACACTATGTCTGGAGCTCTTTTTGATGACAGAGGTGGAATTGCTTTGTGAGCATAAGTAGAGTTTTAAGAGTTATCTTATTCTTAGCTCTGCCAGGATTTGTTCATGTTCTCTACCAGAGAAAAAACAAACTCCTAATCAAACCCATGGGGCATTCACACTAACTAAACACAGGTAATAAATCACTAGTGCTGCTTCATACACTGAGGTTGACAAAGCTTATAAAGCGTACACACGTTATCTCATTTTATTCTCCACATAATGCCATAAAAGAAGAAACTGAAGCTGGAGGAGTTAAGTTAGTTAAAGAAGAACACACACTTAATAAGAGGCAGAAAAAGACCTTGAACACTTCTCCAAACTATTCCATTTAACCTTCAAAGCAGCTCTGTTCCTCCATAATGTACAATAAATCTCCAATAAGAAGCGTTTCTAAGACGATTTGAAAGTAAAATCCTAGTCTATTATTGCATTTTGTCTGGAATCCATATATCTGCCCTCAAGACTCAATAAAGCTATAAAAAATGCTTTTGTACCATACTCTTTTAATTTCTACATTTCAAAAAGAAAGTCTTCTTTTAACACTAAGGAGTCTTGGAAAACGTGAGTCAAAGGAAGGTGTTAGTTGTCTTCCAGTGACGGGTGAAAAAGGCAGCTTTATGAAAGCCAAAAGCTAACCTATAATTTCATACTACAAAATATAATATAAAACATATTCTGGAAGAAATTTTGCTGCCTGCATCCTTTTTCAGCTGTAAAATAGTTACATACATCTGAGAGAGCTCAGACTTTGAACATATTGCAGCAACATACACGCACAACATGGGAAGTTTCACCAGGGTTGCCTGTGATGACAGGATACACAGACATCCTTACAATAAAATCAGCCTCACAGCTAAATCAGTCTTTTTGGATGTATGAATATATGAGCCCTGATGAAAAACAGAGAGGCAAGGAAGAAAACACTCTAATTTAAAACTAACACAGATGAGCTTACACAAAGTACCCAAACATTTGGTGCACAAACCACCAGCAACTCTCTAATTTGTCATAGAAGGCAATGGATAGTTCATCCAAGAATAAGATAAAGAGATATTAACTCTACCATTAAAATTTATAGGCATGCCAATATGTAGTACTTTCTAACATAGATGCCATTTATTGACCAAACTTTAATAATCAAGAAATATATTAAACTTCAGGAAGCCCTGACACTCTTTGCTATGTAACCCTTTAAAGAAATCACATGGTAGACACTCAAAGTACATAAACTCAGTGTTAAATGAAAGCAATCAGCTCCTTCAGATTTCATGTTATGAACAGATGACGAGGCACCAACATTTCCTTTAATAATCTCAAGCATGATACAAATGTCAAATCATGATGTTGTACATGTGAAACTAATAAAAAGTTATGTGTCAATTATATCTCAGTATTTTATAAAAAGAGTCTTAAGCATGGTATATTTTGCCTTTGTGCTGTCCCCCAAACTTTCAAATTGGCATAGCTGGGAAAGCAAATTGTCTCTTCTTTAGCACTCTGCATCTATGGCTGCTGAATCAGCTAACCTCCGGAAGACTGAAATAGTCAAAACCAGGACCACAATATCATTTTTGTTCTGCATGGACCATCATTGCCTTCATGAAACAATATTTCCTTCACCCTGACCATTGCCAATATAAGAAAAATTTTTCAACATACAAGCAACCATGCTAATTAAACAAATCCACAGGCATGAAATGAACAAGCAGAATCTAAGCATAAGAATGGAAGATGATATTCAACTAGAGGAATCTAAGCATAACATCTAATTTCTCAATCCAATCTGTGAAAAAAGTAATCTACATTCATCTTTTATTTGAAGCAACTCCTAAATCCATGTTATGTGTCAAACACACACACGCAACTTAGTCAAATCTTGATTCAAATTCTTCCTCTTAAACTTACTAGCTATGTGATTCCATTATCTATACAATGCTATTCTTAGTGGAAATTATATAAAGATATCCATTTCATTCTTGGCACAGGGTAGGTATTTAACAAATGACTCTCACAACAAATGTTTACCTCCTTTCCTTCCATGACTCTGTAGAAGTTCACCTTTTCCCTGAAATGTGGATCAATCCTGCTACACATAGCATTGCTCACTGGTGTCATTTATCTTTTCTCTTATCATATTCTCCAGGACCTCTGGAGAGATCTTCTCTCCCCTCTCTCCCCCTCCTTACCCATGGAAATTGTGACTGTATTAATCATAAGTTAAGCCCATTAGCTGATCTAATAAGAGCACAAGGATGATGTTCACCAGTTTAACTCATCTGGGAGGATGGATGACAGCAAGGTTAAGTGAGAGAATCAAAAAGCATAACAGAGAGAAGGGATAGCCACAGGATTTATGCCAGAGTCCACAGCCTAATTAGGACACTGGGAGAGAGCCTCACTGAAAGGACAACAGCCACATACCACCAAAGAAGCTGGAGTTGGATATTTCTTTTGACTAAAGATCATCAATTTTAATAAAACTATAATGTACTCTGCAAACTATTTTATTTAGCTCCCCAAGGCATTTTTATGTGTGTGCAAAGTATGAAAAGAATTACTCCAAGTGTTTTTAACCTCACATGTGCACTCAGTTTGTTATAACACACACATAAACACATACACACACACAGTTTTCAAAGACGGCAAATTCCAAAAACAATGTATGTTAAACCTCTTGTATCTTTGATAATAAAAAAAAAGTTCTCATTCTTTATATAAGCCACCCCTCTGTAGGTGGGCAATAAATTGGATGCAATCTGTGATGGCCTGGATTATAACTTAGGGTGTTTAAGATCCAAATTTTGATCACCTCGTGAAAAAGGCAAAGCTATGCATTCTACCCCAGTCACTTCACTCAGACTAGATGGATTTTCACATTGAAAAACTAACATTAAAATTTGGCTTGGGGAGTATAACAGAAGAGGCATCCCCAAATGCTCCATCAGTCCTGTCTTCTAATGGTTTCTTTTCTGAGGGCATCCTGGAGAGAAGTTCAATCTTTCTAATGGGAATAAAACTGTACTACCACTCTCCAAGGGCATTTACCACTTTAAAAAAGAACTCCAAACTCTGCTGTCTTTAAAAGGCAGTAGGTCAATGGGAAAAGTCATTTTTCAAAGCTCCAGTGAACTGGCACTCTGCTTTTAGCCAGCCACAAAGATAAGGCATGCAGTCTCAGTAACAGAATCACCTTTCTTTAATTTTTAATGTCTGTCCATGCCAGGGCTCCCAAGGGGAATCATTGACTTACTCATGGCATCATAACTGGCTGGGAGTCTATGTATGCATATGTTTTGACAACACAGTAAGGAAAATCATCCATCAAGTATTCATTTTAGATAAGCATTTGATATGAATTACAAGAGTACAGCATAAAAGCATCTTTCTATCCATCCCAACAAGAAAGAAAAATGATAATAATAGTGTCACCCCTCACAATTTAAGTGAAAATAAAGCTCCTAGAGGAGAAGGCACATGTTTTTTATTTCCCATCCTGAAGGCACACGCAGGTATAAGCATTTTCAAATGGCAGTGAATTGGTCTGGAATGTGAAAGACCATGGGGTTCACACATACAAAGATCAACAGTTGTTTTAGAAATTAACTACACCACATCTTAAACTTCTACATAAGTTCTAAACTGATCCAGGTGTTATCATCAGGGTAGAAACAGATGCAGTGTTAGCACATTAAACTGTGAATCCAGCTCCAACACTGCCTAATGGACTCCACATGCTGAAAGTAATCTTCATGGTAGGAAGTACATTCAACCAAAAGCCTCACTTTGAAACAAAACAACAGTCTCATTGTCGAAATTATGCTCACAAGCAACTATTCTGGGGCAAATATCATTTTTACACTGATTATGGCACATTAGTACTTTTGAGGCAGGGAAATAATAGTTGGAGAACAATGCAACATCAGGATGACAAAGTCACGGTTGTCCCAGGACTGCTGACATCATGACGCGATGCTATCACCACGATTAAGTCAGCACTGGCTGCACCAGCCTGACTTACCTTGTTTTCTATCTGGACCCCCAAAGTAGCTACAGAAGGTGAGAAGAATGATGGGGAAGTTTATATAATCACCACTGTTACTTTGTATAGAAATTTCTAGATTTCAAAGTATTTTTATATGCATGCTCTGATATCACAAATGCTTTCACTATCTTGTTCCTGAAGAAAATACTCACTCAAGAGCACACTGTAAATAAGGAAAATAATTGGATGGGAAAAAATCAGATGTCTGGACTAATGTTCTTGTGCTACTCTACAAAGTCTCCAGAGGTGAAATCTCTGCATGGGGGAACATTTTGTCTCCATGCCATTTATAATTTACAAAGACAAAAACAAATTTGGGTATTCTGTAGAATAATGCACAATAATGCAGCACAACTATATTTCAGTCAATCCCCTTTGGCTCACACCATTTCTTTTGCAAATAATGGCACTGACTTAAAGGTTTAAATGAAGCTAAATGAGTGCAGCATACTGGAAAGCTGTCTGGAACGGAAGAGATTTCAGTGTGGAGCATTCTGCATTTATTGACTTTTCTATTGACCAAGAGCCTTAAGGTCTTTAAATAACAACTTCAAAAAAATGATTAAAATAATGCCAAACTATTCTTTATAGTTTTTTCCACTTCCAAAATTCAACTCTGATGAAAATTAATTGGATTTTTTTAACTCTACCGAGAAGTCACTATTGTATATTTCTTGAATCAAGTCATTTAATTTTTAAATCCATCCTTATTTCCTGAAGTTCAGTCTTAGTACTTATTTTTCATCAAGCAGACCTCAGTAGAAACTTAACCCCCAAGGCAAGCCTGCATCCTTTATAACTGCTAGTAAGAAGAAAAACTGCTATTATGACAAATAGGCAATTATGTCCAAATCACACCTCATGCGGGACTCCAACAAGATAGACTAGTTTTTTTGTTTTTTGTTTTTTTTTTCAGAGATTCTTCTGAAAACTGAACTTCTATTTTTTATTTTAGTCTAACGTGATGTTATTGGTTCTTTTTGACTAAGATATAGATGTTATATAGACTAGAAACTAAGTGAATGAAAGGATTAAAAGATTATGACAAACTGTAATAAGAAATTTTGAACAGATTTGTGAGAACACCAAGCGCCTGAATTCATAAGCCTTCTTGTCTCAGCAATAATGAAGGGATAGAAGCAGGTCAAAGGGTTGTGTTTCACCTGCCCCTTGGCTCCTACTTACTGTTACAAGGGCTGAAACTAGGTACTCTCAATTATTGACAAAGGGGTGAATTACAGCCCCAACTACTGCATCCCTTTCCCATTGTTACTGTAATGAATGACCACAAATTGAGGGGTAAAACCCACAAACATATCATCTTAAGAGTTCTAGAAGACACAGGCCAAAATAGGTTTCACAGGGTTAAAATCAAGGTACCAGTAGAATCATGCTCCTTCTGAAAGATCTTGAGGAGAAGCCAGTTCCTTGCTGTTTCCATATATAAGACCATTCCTTAAATCCTGGCTCCTTTCTGCATCTTCAAAGCCAGCAATGAGTTACATCACTTAACTTCTGCTTCCATAGTCTTTTCTCCCTTTCTGACTCTCTCTCAGTTGCCTTCTTTCTATTAAGTGGACTTTTGAGATTACACTGAACTCACTCAGATAATCCAAGAAAACCTCATTTCAAAGTATTTAATTCAATCACATCCGTGAAATTCCTTTTGTCATGTAAGAGAGCATATGCATGAGTTCTGAGGATATAAGGACATCTTGGGGAAGTCATTATTCTATCTACCACAGAACCCTTCTTCACGCCTCTTAACCAAATACATTAACAAGATTATCAAAATCATAGCCTGGGCACAGAGAAGTGAAACAATCATTTATATATGCATCAAAGGAATAAAGATTACCATCATTTCGTATTTTCCATTATGTTACCAAAGAAAAACATGACAGGGACTCTCTGGTGGCACAAGGGGTTAAGTAACACACTATGAAGCATCTGCAACCACTGCAACATGAGTCTGATCCCTGGCCAGGGAGGTGACCCACATGGCACAGCAGACCTCTTCCGTCTCCCCGCTGCTCCCCTCAGCAGTGTATTTCAGTCAATCTGCCTCTTCTGCTCTCTATTCTGTCTCTGGTGAAACCTCTCACGCACCCACAACTCTTTTTAAGTTTTAAAGAGATTTTAAAAATAAATCTTATTAAAAAAGAAAAACAATGCAAAGGACTAAAGTTGGAAGAAGAGGAGATGAAGTGGAGAATAAATTGATAAGTAAAACAAAAGTCCCAAAGTTTTTACAGATTGCAAGACAGTTTTCAGTAATTTCCAGTTTTCATCGTTCAATATTCCCTCTAAAATCTCTCCTGTACCTCAAATATAATCTACTGAACTACAATCTGTAATTATGTTCCGTTCATGGCTGTAGACTTCACATACATTATATCAGGTGATATTCAAAATTTTAACAATACAGAATGGGCATTGCCACAGAACTGGAACAAGGATTTATAGGGCCTCTGCTATATTTAGCATTAAGCTTTAAGTAGTCAGGATTGAGTTCCATAAGAACTCTTGAACCACAGTTTATGAAATTCCAGGTTGGTGAATATATCCACACTGGGAGAGTGCTACGCCCTACCTAGTTCCATGAGGACAAAAATCCTGCACATGGGAACCTTCCTAACTCACCCAATTATCTTCTTCATCTGGCTATTCATCTGTAGCCTTTAAAATAAACTAATGAGGGCCTCCCTGGTGGCGCAGTGAGTTAAGCAACGCACTGTGAGGCAAACCATGGCCACTGCAGCACGAGTTCGATCCCTGCTGCCGGCCAGGGAGGGG
>JAGFMF010011752.1:16269846-16359533 GCA_019455555.1 Galemys pyrenaicus | reverse complement strand
GCAGTGTGTTTCAAGTCAATCTGCCTGTTCTGCTCCCCACTCTGTCTCTGGTGAATCCTCTCACCACCCTGCATTCTGGCCTGTACCCCAGATCTTGTATGTATAAATAAATAAATCTTTTTTAAAAAAATAAAAAAAATAAAATAAAATAATGAATATAAAGAATATAAAAAAAACACCTTTTAAGTTGCAGGACATTAGAGAGGTCCAAGTGATCTCAGGTGAGGGCACAACATGATCAAGGTAGGGGACATTTATTATTTACCAACTGCAATGGTCATGTAGAGGAGAATCCATTAAACACCAAGTCCCAGTGGAACTAACATAGGTGGACCATAAATGCTGCAGTGAGAATGTATTGTGTTCCTGGTAAAGAAAATAGTTAAACTTCAAAGAATGCCTAACTGGGGCAAAAAATGCACTGAATCCAAATGCACTGATAGGGATGAATGATTAGTGCAGTATGCAGATCTTGACAGAATTGAATGGCCAACTGAAGTAAACAATGTTATATTTACCAGAGTTAAGGATTAGATTCTAAGACAAAAAATTGGGTTCAAAGCCAAGAGCCACAGGACAGGAAGATGTGAGTCAGCACCAGAGGCCTGGAAAAATACTAAGAGATTTTAGAAAAAAAGGAAGATGATATGAGTCAATATGATGTGGTCACCAAAATAAAACAAATCAGTGTTAGACAACAAAATATAATAAAAAATGTACAGTATCTACAACAAAGATATCATAACCTAAAGACATTTTTTTGGTATTATTATGTCCTATAGTTACTTTCACAATCACTACTGACTGACATAGAAATGCTAGTATCTACTAACTACAATTTACATGACAGTCTCTATACCAGAGGAATTCTAAACCACCATCCATCTCTTTTGAATTTCAGAATGGTCCATCCACCTCATACAAAATGATTAAATAAACTATTCAAAATGACCCATCTTTAACCATTTGAGAAGATACCTTACAAGTAGGAAATATTTTAAAAAGCAACCAAATGCCATGATTTATCTTAGAACCATGCTACTTTTGAGAATATTTGAAGAAAAACCACCTTATTTCTCCAGTAATAAGTAATTTAGAAGGATAATAAATTTCTTCAAATTATTACAATTGTATCACAGCAAAGAAGGAGCATGAAATTAATAAATAACGAGGTGACAAGTTAAATGAAATTGCTTTAATTGTTCAATATACCTGGTGATAGAACACAGTGCATCAGGGGTTATTGATTCTCTATCACTTAAAGTCTAAAAACAAAGATTAGATGGTCATAATAGAATAATAACAGGTGGGGGCAAAATTAGACAAATTTCGAGGACAGTCCAGATCTTGGGGTTCCATGATTCTCTATTATTAGAGGATATCACTTCTGAGACAGATATTCATAGCCAATGTTTCCTACTCATCAGTAATTCATATAGGCACATACTAATCACACTCCTAACTCACCATACTATCTAACTTTAAATTGCCCCACTTGTTTTCTTTACTGTATTTTACCTTAGTCATAGCAATAATATTCATGACTTTCTGACATGCTAATTATATTTTTACAAAAGAATCCCTAAATACATTTTTTAAGATTTATTTTTTATTTATTCATGCATACAAGAATTGGGGTGTAGACCAGAGGTGCAGGGATTGAAATGATTCACCAGAGACAGAGTGGGGAACAGACAGGTGGATCTACTGAAATACTCTACTAAGGGGAGTGGCAGGTGAGACAGGAGAGGTCTGCTACCCCATATAGGTCAAGTGGGTCAGCTCCCTGGCCAGGGATCAAACTCATGCCACAGTGGCTAGTGATAGCTCCACAGCACTGAGACGACAGCACTGAGACTTAACCCCTGCACCACCAGGGAGACCCTTAAAATATTAAAATTAAATGCTTCTAAGTATATCCCCCCAAATCAGTAGCACCTGAACTATTCTTTAAACACACCATTATCATTTCTCAGTTACAAATGTATAATTTTTTAAATGACGATTTCCCCCCAAAATGTCTAAGCCTTGAAAATCATCTACAAGTGTCCTGGCAAGGAATTATCATATTTAGGTACAGTTCTGGAACTGATGCTATTTGTGTTTGTTTTGTTGAAGGCAGGGCAGTGGAAAAACATTCCCCAGACCTCCAACTTACTTGGCTGTATTTGCTTCACATTTAGAAATCAATTATTCATATAATGGGTAACAGCCTAAGCGTCAACACAGAGCTCTGGTCAACATTAATGTTTCTTAAAGTTGAGCTCAAAAATCTTGAGTACATCACTGAATTTGTCAATATTCTAATTAACTAACAGATTAACAGCTGCATATTTGGCATATTCGTTTTGGATTTCCATTTCCCTTACAGACTTATTTGGCAATATACCAGACATTTTGTGAGAGTAAAACAACTGAATGTATAAAAAAAAATGCTTTTTGAGATTAAAAAAAAATAGATGTGTCTAACAGCTATTTTCCCACAACCTCTTCAAGACAAACTCCCAAGAAAGAGCAGAGACTTTTCTGAACCCAAACTACTGAAATTTTAAAACGTAGCTTTTAGCTGACTGACTTCTAGTTGACACTAATTTTCAGCTTGCTAGTAATTTTAAAAATATCTGCCACTCATGGAAATATCCCTTCAGAGGAGGCCGCTAGCCTGGCTTTAGCACCTGCTTTCCTCGATAAATGTTTGTCCAACTGGTTTTATTGGTTTATTTTGCTGTGGTGAAACGAAACACTTTCCATTTTCCATCATATAAAAAAAGAACAACTTTGTCATTAAAAAACACTCTAGAAAATATGTCAATATTCTGTGTTCTACTTTATAAAGTTTATTGACATTTTGGAAAAGAAGACCAAAATGCATAGCAAGGGAGATTCCCCGAACCAAGAGAAAGCGGTCAGGTTTAACTATAATTAGACTGAATTTTGTGCTACACTGAAATCATGTTGGATAGTACGAAATCTCTTGGATAGTGTATCCGTTGACCATGGGCCAAACTTTACATTCAATTTCCATGGCGGTGGGAACAGCAGGGAACTGGGACTGCAGAACTGGAACTAAAACATTTGCTTCCCAAGCCTGATCGATTAAAGCTCCTTCTGTCCCCCATTTCCCTCTTTCCTCCTTTTAAAGAAGTTGTTTTATTTCTTGGGATGACAAATTAAGTTAAAGCTATAATTCAGAGAATTTAAAAACTTTCTGCTCAGAATCAAAAGCTGCTTTGAGTTAGTAGCTGCCAATGGTATGCAATTTATTTATAGTGAAAAGTTTTGGCCTCCAGTAGTTTTTGTTTTGTTTTTTTGGGTGAGAGGTGGGGGGGGGGTGCTAAGCCTTATAAATTAATAAGAGTTTAATAAAAATTCATCACTGTTTTGTGAAATAAATCTGTTGGGATTATAAACAAAATTTCCAGGGCAATAATGTTATACAAATCATCAGTCAGGACAAAACACAGAGGTACTTTAAGCCTTTACTAAGATAGCAATTTATGATATAAGTAATTTATGAAACCGTCCACAGTAGTATATTTATTCAACTTGAAAATGTGTACAAGTTCCACTTTAAAAAAAATTTGCACACATAATTAAAAACAGTAACTATATATCAAATAAAATGTACATAAGGTCTAGCATGGTAAGAAAAGGGAAATGATGAAGCTAGTGTACCAAGAAATTTTGCTATACAATTACTGGGCTTGCAAAATTACATTTTAGAATTCTTTTAACTTCACAGCCAAATAAATTCAACTAGATGATCGGCAAGGGAAAGAAAAATCAAAGATGGAAAGAAGTGGTTATTAACCCGGTTGTCCAGGGCAATCATCCAGATTTTATGGGTCACTTCAAAAAATGGTATTGATTGAATATATCACAGATAACATATTTATGTAAGCCATTCCCTATCTATTATCAAGACAACAATGAGCAATGAGTCCAATTATAGCCAACTAAAGACATAATACTAAGGGATGCAGAAGACTTTCACTTGTCTTAAAACTTTTTTTAACAAGCCTTACCAAAAGTTCTTGCTCTCTCCTAAAGGACTTAGGTCAGTGCTGACTACCTTTCAGAGTCCTTGATGCAGAAATCCAGGACTCAGAGTTCCAGTGTCCACAATGCCACAACTGTCTGAACATCTACTTCCTCATCTGGGAAAAGAGATTGAGACTAATGATCTCTCAGCAACCTTCTGTTTCATCTTTTGAAAAATGTAGAAATTTCTATGCTAAGCACTTCAGTAGAAGTACAGCATTAATAAAGATTTTGGCCCAAAGATAAAATTTACACACAAACCCAAACCTCACAGAGTAATTCTGACAATCCTGTTCCCCTCTGCTACAAATACATATATTCAACAAATTTATTAAGCACTTAAAATCTGCCAGGTCTTGTACTGTGGGTAGACTTAACCCAGGTACTGATCAATGAGACATAGCAGACTTCTAGGAGATACTTTCCCTTTGATCAGAGAGAGTAGCACTCCTCATCTCTTCCTCTTCTCACTCCAGCATCTTGATACAAGAAAGTGACCTTAGAAATTAGAGACATAAGAGGATGCTGATATATTCTGACACCTGAGAATGGACAGAACTTGAGTCCTTGATATCATGGCTAAATCACCAAACTAACGCTGAGACCAACTTCCTCCAGAATTCCTATTAAATAAGAAAGAAATAACCTTACCCTTTGAGTCCATTTTAATCAACAGTTATTTGCAGGAATGTGAAAGCAACTGAGAATATCCTGTTTATACATATGTCCACTTAATTATTTGCTATTTCACATTTATCATCCACCATTCAAATCTAACAAATATTCCACATGTTCTGATATTTATTGCAACTACACTTTTAAAACTAAAAATTATAAAGTCTACCTTTAACAACTTTTACTGTATTCTTCACCATCCCCTTTCAAAAGTTATCACTATCTTAAAGTTGATAGGATTCTTCACCCTATGTTTATATATTTTTTTCAAGTATTTTATTTATTTATGCATACAAGATCTGGGGTACGGACCAGAGTTGCCAGAGGTGAGAGGATTCACCAGAGACAGAGTGGGGAGCAGAACAGGCAGATGGACTGAAGTGCACTGCTGAGGGGAGCAGCGGGCGAGGCAGGAGAGGTCCGCCTCATCATGTGGGTCCCTCCCTGGCCAGGGATCAAACTCATGCTGCTGTGCAGCGGATGCTTCATAGTATGGCGCTCAACCCACTGCGCCACCAGGGAGGCCCTGTTTTTATATTTCTATTAAATCTTTTTCTATGTATTATGTTGTGTACATTTACAGCTGGCTGATATATAAGCTAAGTCTCATTCTGCAAGTTATATTTTCATCCAACAGGTTAGGTTTCCAAATACCATTAGGGGCACTGATAGACATTTATGTTGTTTCAAATTTCGTGCTTGACATGTATATATTAACACATGAAACTAAAAGTTATTACTTAGTCTTTCAATTATGCATTAAATAAGAAAAAAATTAGAACTTGAAGAGACACAGTATATCTCCTGGCAGACTACTGGGGTATGGTAAGAACAAACAAGGCTGTTCTTTACTAAAGAGCAACTGCTTTCCAATGTTCTACTACCACCATCTCCAGCTATTTACAAGCCAGTATCAGGGGCACCAATAGACTCTTCTCAACACCAAAGGGCAAGATATAACGTGCATCAAAGCTAGTTCACCTATGCTAGAGAGATATTTATAATGGGTTAAAGAAAGACTAGATCACTAAATACTTTAAAGCCACTGTTCTGGGCAAAGACACAAAGGACAATTATAAAAACACAAAAGATTTCAATTTGAGACAATGCAGCTTAGTCTGTGAAAATGTTTCAAACCTTGCATTCTTGTAGTCAACATTTATTTTATTTTTTTTAAAGATTTATTTATTTATGCATACAAGCACTGGGGTACAGGCCAGAGGTGTGGGGGGGTGAGAGGATTCACCACAGAGAGCGGGGAGCAGAACAGGCAGATCAATGGAAGTACACTGCTGAGGGGAGCAGCGGGCACAGCAGGAGAGGTCTGCTGTGCCATGTTGGTCCCCTCCCTGGCCGGCAGCAGGGATCGAACTCTTGCTGCAGTGGCTGTGATTTGCTTCGTAGTGCGTTGCTTAACCCACTGCGCCACCAGGGGAGGCCCTTGTAGTCAACATTTAAAAACCAAAGCAATTTCCCTTAGAGAAGGTAGAAAAAAAACTGTGAGGTTGCTTTTGCAGTGAATCAGCAAACCTCATCTGTAATTCCATTCTTTAAAATATTTCTAAACACATTCCATTGTAGTTGGGACAAAAAGAAAGCCTTTAACATTGCCTACATAGTTCAGAATTATATGGCCTCTGTTTACCTTTAATAGATGTCTGAGAACAGCTCTCCTTAATGCCAAACCTTCAGATATTTATTCCTTCCCATATGGCATTCTTAATGTCCTTGGTGTCTTTGTAAAGACCCTCTCAAGTTTTTCTCTTCCCATCTCAACCCTATCCACATTTACCTTGCTGGCTCCCTCTCATTATTCAAAGGTGATTTCAGAAACCCTGTCAACATATTTGAATAGATGAGGTCTCCTCATATTACCTTTATTATATCCATCACAGTGACAATTATTGCTTAATGAATGTCTCTGCACTTAACTACAAGGGCGGTAAGGGTAGGGACCATGCTTTGTCTTCCTTGTCATAATATTCCTAGATATTGGAAAGTGCCTGAAACTTTCTAGGTGCTGGAATACCTTTTCAAAACCATAAAAGGTTTGCAAGGTAAATTCTCGCAGGTTTTGACACACAGTAGATACTTTATAAATGCTCACTGAATAAAAAATCTCATATAAGAACAAAACCTCAACAGGAAGCAAATGGAAAACCAAATGCAGGCTTGGCACCTCCACAGAATACAAACACTGAGGATTGCTTTCTTGTCTTTCCTCCCTCAGAAATATGACATAACACTATGGGAACCATTCTGGTCAAATTAAATGACTCTTCAAAACTTTGTCACAGCTCTACAATTATTCTGTGTTGATATGTACACAGAATATGCGACAGAAGTTGAATTAAACTAAATTAGGATTTTTTTTCCCATTCTGGCTGCCTGAAAATTCATTGACAATATGAACAACGCTAGAATGATTCAGACCAGGAAAGTCATTACCAACTTACTACTCCAGTGGAAACGAATGGTCATTGTCATCATTCACCCTGGGACGGCAACACGACCTGAGAAAAATATTCAGGGAAAACTAGCTAAAATGTACAGACACCACCATGTCATCTCTGTATTTGGACTCAGAGCCCTTTTGGAGATGGCAAGTGGATTTGACAAGAATTATAATTTCTTGGATTATGTAAAGAAAAATGAACATAAACATAAGTTGGTAAGACATGGTCTTATGAAAAGAAAAAGGCCTCAGGAAAACAGCAAAAGAAACAAGGACAGAATGAGAAAGTGAGGAAGATGACAAAAAGCAGGGTTGGTTCTGGCCAAAAAGAAAGGAGTAAAGATTCTTCTGTGACACACAGCGGTGATGGTGCAGATTTTTCATGAGAGGAATAATATTCTAAATCCTTTAAAATTATAAAGTAAAGGTCAAAGGTAAACTACATTTTAATAAGACAGACTATTAAGTATTTATAAATTACAATTGTCAATTTGGTAATTCAGACTATTATAATTTAAATTTTTTCTTTACCTCCTCTTCCTAAAGAACTAGAAAGCATAGTTTATGTATCACCATAGTTTATGTATCACCATAGATTATGTACATACTGTTACTTACGTCACAAAGACTTTTATATGCCTTGGTACTGTTGTAAGAACTTTACAAATATGAGCTCATGTAATCATAAAGTTTAAGAAGTTGAACAAAAAATATTATTATAAATAGCACTATGTTGAGTACGTATAACTTTCTTTTAAAATTACATGGATCAGGGCCCTCCCTGGTGGTGCAGTGGGTTAAGCAATGCACTATGAAGCAAATCGCAGCCACTGCAGCACAAGTCGATCCCTGCCCCTGACTGGGAAGGTGACCCATATGGCGCAGGCAGACCTCTCCTGCCTCGCCAGCTGCTCCTCTCAGCAGTATATTTCAGTAGATCTGCCTGTTCTGTTCCCCACTCTGTCTGATGGATTCTCTCACCCCCCGCACCTCTGGCCTGTACCCCAGTGTTTGTATGCATAAATAAATAAATCTAAAAAAAATAAAATTATATGGATCAATTAGGCATGACATTTGTCAAAGTAAGCAAATGGCATGGTTATTAGTATTAATTTCTGTCATCAAGGTAGGATTGCTTTGATGCCTCTTTTCTTAAAATCAATAATCTCTTCACTTGTAAAATATTTTTTTAACACTGACAAAAAAAAACCAAAAACTTGGATGGCATAAATTAACTTTAAATGAAAACAAAAAAACTACTCTAAAAACAAAATCAGACAGACAAAACCTCAGTAGATAACCCCTAATTGACTACTCACAAACTGTATACGAAAAGACCTTTTTCATCTATAATGGGAGAGCAGAACCTTTGATTTTGAGTTTCCTTCAAATTCTAGCAATCTGTCTTTATGTTACCATGAAAATAACTCAAGCACTAGGAGTAGGTTCTATTCCAGAAGATTGTCGAATTATGTGAGGACCCTGAAAAACTGCCTGAATCAATTAGAAATTTTTGTTCAACTATAAACAAAAGTTAAAGAAGGGTGGTAAAAATCAAAGCACATTCAGTGAATACAAAGGGTTTCAGTCTCACTGCCATGGATGGCACTGACACCATCTATCGAAACATCAATGTGAAAATGACAGAAACTTTGGATTGGGCATTAAACACCTTATTAATCAAAGTTCTTATATGTTGTTATAATTTGGTTCTTTAACATTGTTTAATTACTTTCCCCATTTTTGTTATCCTAAGATTATTAAAAACAGAATTGCATATCAATAACTGATAATATTTTAATCACTGTATTAAGCAGCTCAAATACCTCATATTATTGGCCCTGAAAATGACAACTTTGTGAACTTCACAGTCTTTTGAATAGTTTGGATACTGTGTATATGGTCCAAGGATTTCATGGTGCTGTTAGTGTACCCTAATTAAATTGTACACACTTTAAGGACAGAACACCTATATGATGTTTCTTTTTCCCTCCAAACAACCCAACCAAGTAAGTCTATCACTCATAATGCTTAAATATGTGCCTATTCCATGAAAAATATTCCCCCTCAAGTACACCAAGAACCTACAAAACTGAAAGCTTTTACGGTGCCCATCTTTACACACAGTTACCAGCTGACTCTGCCCCTTGACAAACTTTTAAATTTCTCATCAAATTCTTCATCTCTGATGTATTCCCCTTAATATCAAAGGATAAAATTAAAGATAAGAGATGTTCTCTCTTACATTTAAAAGGCAGTATCATTTGATGCAAAGACAATAAAAGCTTTAAATGACATCACACATGAGACCTGTCCAAGCTTGGACACTTACCGAGTAAACATATCATTTTTTTAACTTCTTTGAGTCACTTCCCTGGACTGCTGACAAGGCAATAGATGCTAGTAAATGTAACTTATTTTCCTTTTGTTTCCCTGATTACACGAGAGAGAAAAGAACTAGGTACTATACCTTTAAAGTTTTTAACTATACACAAAACAAAACCATCTTGCTATGGTAACTTAATAAGATATCATGGTTAGCTAATTTGCAATGTCTTTGAGGTTTATATCTTACTCTTAATGTGCTTTTTGACCATTTATTTATATTATTAGACCTAGCTATAATTTTAACATATAAAAATTATAGTGTTGGATTCGAGTCATAATGTCAGCAATTTTAAAAATTACTTTATGCAAATTACTTAACATCATTACACTCCAATTCTTGCAACAATAAAATAATCGAGCTCCCTAAAATCTTCTCTGGCACTAAAACGGATACAAAAAATTTAAGATTAAATATGTTGATTTAATAAGTAAACTTTCAGAGAAAAGGAGAGCTGCAGCCCATAATGCTTCACTAAAATGAATAAGCCTCTGGGCATCATGCTTGAAATCTGCACACAGGTTTGGCCATCAATGAGATATTCCAATCCTCAGTAAGCAAAAGCGCATGTTCATGGCCATGTCAGAGAGAATTTCAAATAGCTCATCAGGAAGCCCCATACATTCAACCAGAGGAAAAAAATCAGTCCAGTAATTAAGAAATACTTTCTACTCCCACCAAAGATGTGCAATGATTTGAAGCAAATGTTGCTGCATAATTACATATGAACATAATTGAGGCTCTCCATCTCCGCAAGCCCTTTTATGTGAGTAAATGATTTGAAATGGAATGCAAAATTAAAAATCTCTTTTTTTAGCAGATCATTAAAAATATGCTTTGGACTCTAAAACTTAGTAAGAAACAAGAAAAATATTCGGAGGTGTGTAGTAAAAAAGATGAAAAACCAGCAGTCTACATATTAATAAAGGCAGTTCTTGGAGTAGCATTAGCCTGCTATGCAGTATGCTCAGATTCTAACATATGAAAACAGAAAGCACATGTGTGCTCCCACATATTTCTCTCATAATCACCCTTTTAATCCTAAAATCTTCACAAGCAGGAAGGATACATGAGAATGAGGGCAAAGTACACAGTGCCCTCATCAAAGTTGGAACCACAAAGATGTACTCAGTTACCAACTTCCTTCACCAGATGAAGACATCCAAATTATACTTCAGGACAAATTAATCCATTTATTTAAATATCCTTTTTTTAAAGTGAAGGTTGGAGAACAACTTGATTTGTGTAATTCAAATCCAAGATCACCTGTCATTTCCTTGCAGCTTACTACAACCAAAACTGAAGATTTTGAAGCTGTGGTAAAATTTTTAATTAGGTATTATCTACATGTACCCTTTCACTTTCTACTATTAAGAAAGTTGGTTAAGCTCCAGCAACACAGGTGTGTGGTTTTATTTTCTATTAGCAAGTGAACAAACTGGGAAGATAGCTTAACAAAAACAAAACCTTACAGAAACAGGATAAACAAATGTTCTTATAGGAGAATTTCCATTTCTTAGGGTTAAGTCTTTTGCACATTTAAATAACTACATTTACACATATGTGTAAAAATACACATTTAGGAGAGTTCCTGTGTATGTTGTTGTCTCTTAAATTTACGATAGATATTTGTGGGGTTTCTTTTTTTGTTGTTTGTTTTTCATTCTATCAGGCTGGGGAGATAGCTATTTGGAAGAAAAAATGATTAGAAAGGGAATCATTACCTATAAAATATCTGAACAGCAGAAGAGGAAGAATGCAGTGACAGAAGAGATTACTGGTAAAGAACTGAAAACAGTTTGTAGAAGAGCGAAAACATCTACTGAAAACACCCACGTCTCTTATGTCCTTGCTTATTCACTCTGGAGTCCTGCCTGTCCTTTCCATTCAGGTTCAACAGGAAAATCAGAAAAGAGGACGTGCCAACACATATTTCCAATTGTTTTTGCTCCATTATAAATACCTTCTGTTTCCAGTGCTATTAATAGATTTTAAAAAAAAAAAAAAAGCTTTAAATAAAATTACTTCAGTGAATGAACTTTGAGTCAATTTAAGAAAGTGTCTCTTAGTTTCCAACCCTTCAAGGGAAGAGCTAAATTATAAAGCAATGTACAATAATTTCAAAACTGCCTACAGATGTATTTTTAAAAAATTATTTCCCTGAAAATAAATATCATTTACAGTTGTCCCCCCCTTACTTAATCTGAAAAGATAAAATTCAAATACAAAGTTCAGGGTTTATATCTCACAGCATCTGTGGTACTCATTTCCAACATCTTTGTAATAATAATTCCCCAAGTCATGTAATTTTACTAATTTTTTACAAGTATGGAATTCCTATTCATTTCTTTATAATTCACTCCATTTCTTCCTTATACAAAATACTGGCATTGCTTCTTTTCTGAATACACTGGTATGTGTGATGTGTACTTTTCACTCACTACTATACATTGTATAGGTTTTGATAAATATAAAATGAATTATATTTGCCATTATGGTATAAAAACTAGTTTTATTGCCCTAAAAATCCTCTGTGCTCTGCTTATTCATCCCTTTCTCCCTCTAACCCTTGGCAACTACTGCTCTCCATAATTTTGCCTTTTGCAGTGTCACATTATTGGAATCAAGCAATAGGTAGCCTTTTCAGATTGGAGTTTTTCCACCTGTAATATGCATTTAAGGTTTCTCCATATCTTTTCATGGCTTGGTAGTCCACTTCTTTTTAACACTGGGTGATAACCCATTGTATTAGAATACTTTTGATGAAAATTTTACAGCAGCTTGACAGAGGTATATGGCAGTCTACATCTATCTTATCACAGAGCAGGTATAGAGGAAATGCTGAATGAGCGTATTGTGAATATACAAATGAAGTTACTTAATCTTTATGTCTCGTTTTCCTCATCTGTAAAATGAGCCTAAAACTTTCTTCCTAACACCACTGAGAGTAGAATATATTTAAAAGAGAGTTACTATCATTTGTCACAATTATCTTAAGTTGATTTAATTAAATATTTTCAACTTAGAGTCATGATTCTTTTTGTTCCAGGAAAAAAAAGTGGTAAAGGAAAGAGAAAAGCCAGGCCCAAACTAGGGAGAGGTGGCTAAGGCATAAAATTTAAGGAGATGCTCTCGATCATGCTGGCCGTGTCAGGATTTAAAACGTTTTTAATAGACTTCGAAAAAGGACCATAGTACACAAGATGACATTTAATATCCTTGAATATAAAAATCCAGAAACCAGGTACAAATAAATTGAACCAGTAAAGGATGAGAAATCTCTAGTTTAATTACAGAAAATATAAGTGTTGTATTATTTGTAAGTTTATTAATAACTACTTCTTTAAAATTAATACAAACACAAGGTGAATTAATAAAAAGATACTATGTTGTGAAAAGTGATACAAGGTCATCAACATATTTAGATCTAAAAACCTACTTCAAAAGGAACCACAATCAGCTGGAGATTATCTAGAAAATGACAAGGAGAACAGAGGACTTGGTACCATCTTATCTAAGTGGTCAAAAACTGAGAGACATTAAGTCTGATAAAAGAGTCACCATAAGAAATTAAAGTTCAAAGTAATGAGGTAGAAAATTAACTTCAAATTGAAATAAAAATATTTTAATAATTAGCGTGCTTTAAGAATGGAGGAAATTGTGTCTTAAGTAACAGGTTTCCTTTCAAATGAAGCATTCAGACAAGGGTTAGATAACCACTGTTAAGCAGTATTATAAATGGCAAATTCTAGCAACTGGCAAATTACAAATTCTAGCAATTTCTTCACTTCTAGGATGAAAATACAAATAATTTCAAAAACTAAATGAAACACTACTTAACCAATACAGCCCATCAGGCTAGTCTTAAGAAGTATATAGAAAATGTTACATCTTAACTTTGTGTCTAGCGTGAATTTAATCAATGTATTTATCTCTGCATGGTTCAATTAGAAATAATATAAATGCATGATGGTGGTAAGAAAGCTTATCCCCTACACCTATCTCAGATTTGAGATGAAGTCTATGGCTTCACATTTAGCTATCAAATTACCCATTTTATATTTTCATCTTAAATTAGCTTGCAGTCCATGAAGTTTATAGCAAATCTCTTTGCCAGCAAGCCCGAAGTCATCATAAAACTCTAATAGACTAAATATGAAAGAGCAAATAAATGATGGTGGAAAATATAGAAAACTCTTTAATATCACAAAGTATTCATTAAACAACTACTAATGGCACTGCCTTACTTGGTATTACAAAGATTCGCTGAATCTTAACATGCTTATAATAAAGCCAGAAGAGGCCTTCTCTTGACAATTTATTCACAAAACACAATTACTTCACCTATATTCATGCTTATTGTTATGAATAACCTAGAGAATCTGCTAATTAACCTCTGCATTGGGCATGTGGTCAAATGCTTGGGATGAATGACATAAAAAAATTCGTTAAATGTTTGAGAAGAATACAAGCATTAAAATTAAGCAACCTAACATTTTTTGAACCTTACATAAGTAAGAAAAGCTTTAATTTTGCAAAGACTTACTATGTAAAACGTACACTGAGAAGACTACATTAGCAAGAACAACAACAACAAAATATATATATATATTTGTATAATATACATCATCTGAAGTATTTAAAGTTCTTTTTCCCCCATGATTAACTTAAAATGGAAAAAATCAGTTCACCAGCAATCTATGGCAATTACTAGAATAAAATAAAAATAAAACACAGGTCTAGGAAGTCTAAGAGTTAATATTGCATGTCTAAAAAAATGCTAACATATTTTCATGAAAAGATGAGACAGAAGCACTGAAAAATAGGACCTGGGGAAAAATCAGCAATTTTACTCCCATCTTAAAATCATAGTTCTGGCTCATTTCTTCCTTGAAAGTATAAATGTAAGTAAAATATGCTGCCTGATATAAAAAAGAAAATGCTAGCAAAGATAGAGCAGATAGAAATTAGAGTCCTGTGATTTTCCATTATCATAAAGGTCAACCTACAGATTTAGGAATGACTGGCATACATCAGCAAGTCTGAGTGAAGAGAAGAAAAGGGCACTTTACTTACTTCTTAATGTAGACTTTCCTACTTCCAAATGAACCTGGGTTGATTAGATAATAGTGATAACTGTTATCTTTTGAAACTGGATCAGTTGCCCTTTACTTCTTTGCATTTTCTCACTGGCAGGCCCAAACTTGGTAGCATACAGCAGTGTTTCTTGGATGGGCAGGTTGACCTTTGTGATAATGAAAAGTTTCAGATTCTAATTTCTATCTTCTTTATTGCAGAAAGGCAAAAGGCAACTGATCCAGGGTTTTAAAAGATAACAGTTATCAGGGTCATCTCATCAATGCAGACTCTTTTATAAGTCGGTCCATGTTATGAAGTAACTTTAGTGCCAATTTCTTCTTTTATGGCCTCATTGTGCTCACTCTCACTGAGTAATGAGACAAAGTTTAATGACTAAAAACACAAATGACCTAACAAATAACAGTGAAAAAAATTGATTCAAACAAGTCAACAGTAGCAAATACTGACACACAGTCTTTTTCTCTTGCCAAAGGCAATAGATTTTTTAACAGCACAAATGACCTTTTGTCATTCCACTTACAGGGACTCACATTCAAAAATTACTGTATGATATAGGTCAAACATCACATACACTTATAGGCTCAATTCCTGAAGGAGTATTATATAATAATATAACAATAAAATAAACACAAAATGGTTTCAGGAAAAGTAGAAAACTTCCTTGATACCAGGTAAAATACACAAAATAAGCTTTTATAGAAGCATTTTTTTCTTTTGACTTTTGATACTATGTTCATATATTATGCTAAATCTATTTCAACAATTCAGTATAAACTAATTTCTAGAGTACAGAACGGAATAAGCAAAATAAATATTGTATTTGTCTAGAGAAATCTTATACATTCTTTTTTTCCAAGAGAAAATTTCAATCTCTCTGATTTTTCCAATCTCTACTAAATATTTCCAGTAATTAGAAATTTACTAGAAAGCATGACTTTTCCATTTTTAGAGACTACCATGAGTAAAAAATATTCTCGTCTTAATTTCAACCAAATGTTATTTGAGGTAAGAACAGCAGATTTCAGGGAAGTCATGAGATAATAGAAACACACTTTACATACACTCGCAAAAATAATCAAAGTCTATCATATGGACAAACTCTCTCTCTTATTATAAATTCATCCCAAGTTTCAGAGACCACAACCTCTTCAAATTATCACCAGAATACTATCTAATCATGAATGCTCTGGCAACCTTATAAAAACTAATGCCAATGAATGCCTTTCACTTTAAATAAAGTCTTCACATATGAACTTTAATTTCATTAAATGAATATTATCAATGGTCATTTTGAAATGATATACATTTTCCTAATATTCTTAAGATTAACACATTTTATAATAAATTTAATGTTCCTCAAATAGAAAACAAATACTCACTTTAAAAAAGAATAAGAAAAGAACACCTAGCATATTCAACTCAACAAGAACTTTTAAATGGGTGTATTTCTTTTTAAACAAAAATCTGTTCATTCAAACACTATATACAATTCTGTAGTAATGCCTACTATATCAGATAGTATGCTCAGTTAAGAATAGGCAAAAATGAGCACAATCTGGTGATGGAGGGGATATAACTCTGAAACCAATATAGGTTATTAGTATCCTTAGCAAGTAGAAGGAAGAAAAGACTTTCTCAGACTAAACCACTCCCTCTCCAACCCCAACCCACAAACCCTGAAGAAGAATCATCCTGTATAATGGAAGTTAATGAAGCCCATTATACTCTGCTAGTAATGGGCAGTATTATCTTTCAGAGTGATTCAACATGTCAATTTAAAACATATTCAGCTCTCTAAATTTGCTAGGTCACACCTTTACTGTACACTTCATTTAATTTTTAGCCTACAAACTTTCATTTCTGCTTCTTCCTGGAATGGAATAAGCAAAAAAATGTATTTATATTCAGTAGAATAGTTGCCAACATCAATAAAATTTGAAGGAGATATTTTTCACAATGGGATTGACTATTATAATCCCTTTAATATTTGAGGATAATAGAGAATTCAATTCCTGACCCCAAATGTCAGAGGAGCTACACTTTCCCCTCAAATGTTAAATGTAAGGTCAGATCAAATATCATGAGAATTTGTAGTCCTATAAAATCTGTAAAGAGGATGATTTTAAATATTTTCAAATCTAACAATCTTACCACTAATTAGTACAGATTGGATTGGCTGCCAGAGTCATGTTAGCTCATGGATTTCTAAGATACTGAAGACCACACAGGAAATCCCAAAGAAATCATTACCAATTAATATAAACCAAGCCACATTTTTCAATACACATAAACTGTAATACTTTACAGCAAGTTCAATGTAATCAGTAGGCACAGACTTGCTGATAATGAAATATACATAAGGTTACAGGCCACAGATTCTAACTAGATAAGGAACCCTACACATATACACTTATAAGAGTAAAATTTACAGATTACAAAAGGAAAAAGAACAGAGAAATGACCATGAAGAATTTGAGCCAACAGATGAATGGAATGAAAATAAGGCAAGGAACTAGTGGTTAAGTCTAAAGTAAATCAGAAACTTTGGCGAAGATAAATGGATTAGTATCTAGTAATGAAGTGTTTGAGGTTTACCCAACTCATGAAATGAACCGTAAAAATGTCAAAAATGCATGCATGAAGAACTTCAGTTAAAATTATTCATGAAATCCTTAAGAAAAAGGCCAACATGATGTCTCTCATATAATACCTTCAGAAAATACCACTGGTCATCTCCAGGTCTAGAAGCAGAACATACAATGTCTCCTGCCTTGTGTTCTCATCCATTACATTTGACACCTATCCCTTCACAACTAATTGTGGTTTATATACACCACCTTAATCTTACCTTTCTTTTTTCTTTCATATCAATGATTCTCAAATTGCCCACGAGATATTTCCATATGGACTTCACAGCATTACTTCAAATTCATGTTTAAAGGTCAATTGCTCTTCACCTTCTTTTAAAAAGTTTCTCAAATACATCTATTTGTTAGCAGCATCTTCATTTTCACTGACAACTTCTTGGCTAGTCCAACCTTATTAATTTGTGAGGAAAGTCAAGCAAAGGTCCTGTCTTTGGTATCTGTTCTTTATGTTCCCTCCACTGATAATTGGTAGATCTTGTTCTCAATGCTCTTAGTTTCATTAATAATATAGCCCCTAGTTTATTCCCTATCTCATTATTATCTATGTGTTTCCTTTCTGATACTCCCTAAATACTACAACAAAGCTAAAATTCTAAGGCCTGAGAAATCTATTCATAATTTCCTACTACTTACCAACATACATAACACTAAAAAATCAGGCTATTAAAATATTTGAAAGTTTATCACTTGGTTAAGAGAATAGCTGACTTATGTGGCCATTGCAAGGTTTAAAAAAGGAAATGTGTAGGGAAGAATATTGTGACTTAATATAACAGAACAATTAAAGATTCTCAGAAATATATCTGGTTACAAAATAGTTCTCCATAAGCACAACCTTCAAGTAAAAACTATATAGTGTTTGCTAGAGAGGTGAAGAAATTTTAAAATATACATACTGTCCTAAGTCAATATAGTTGAGTTCCCAAATACTAAAGGGAAAAGATCCTACTAAACATTATTACAGTGAGGCTAAGTTTGTTATGTATGTGAATCAAAGATTCACAGAATGATAAAAATTACATATACAATATGACTGCTAAATGTATATAACAGAAAAATATAATGATCAAAAGTGAAAATGTCATTCTAAGGGTACAGGTTATAATCTCACTTTTCTTAAAATTTGCCTTGAATCATAAAAAAAAAAGTTTTATATCAGACACATTTCTTGCCAAAATATACCTAATTTTTAATATTTTTCACAGGATTACATGATTTTTACAAAAGAAATTTGAAAAGAAAAATGGAGGAAAAGAGACAGCCAAAACAAGAATTTACCTCTAATGTGTTCATTGATTTCAGTAAGCCTAGAGACAATCATTTTATCACACATGAAATATAGCCTCAAAATTCTGTCTCTGATTCAACTATTTCACAAGATACAAAAACATCCAACAAATTAAGTTAATAAAACACTTGACTTTTAGTTCTACCCACACTGAATCGATTTAATGTCACTGTAAACACCCCTTCCATTCAAAACTCTTAGTTAAAACTGTCAACATTTTCCATTAAAGGGACAAGTTGGGGCCCTCTCTGGTGGCACAGTGGGTTAAACAATGCACTATGAAGCAAACCACAGCCACTGCAGCACAAGTTCAATCCCTGCCTTCAGCCAGGGAGGGGACCCACATGGTGTAGCAGACCTCCCCTGCCTTCGCTAATGCCCTCGGCAGTGTGTTTGAGTCATTCTGCCTGTTCTGCTCCCCACTCTGTCTCTGGTGAATCCTCTCACCTCCTGCGACGCTGACCTGTACTCCAGCTCTTGTATGCATAAATAAATATTTTTTTAAAAAAAAGGGATAAGTTGTACTATATGCAAGTTTCCTGTTGGCCATTACTGTAAGTTCTTACCAACAATGGGATTTTTTTAAAAATTTCCAAAGCACGTAAAGATTCACGAATCAATTTTCTTCACACAATCACAATTACACAGATGCAATTGAAATAATGAGTGACATCTAATCTAAAACAAATTTAACAACTGATTTTACTTACAGTGTTTCAGTTAGTGAGGTATAGTAGCTACTGAGGAAGGGAAGAGCGAGTACTTACATTCCCCTAAAATTTCAGATGTTAAAATATCTTAGGAAGCAGAGCATTCTGTAGAAAACTTCAACTAAACCTCAGGAAAATGCACTAAGTAATTTTACTTGCAGCAGGATATAATATTAAACTTACTTATCATGCTATAAATGGTCACTTCATTCAGAAAAACATTTAAGTGCATACATGATAATTTAAAGAGCTACATTTTGAGTTTCTAAAATAATTTACAAATATATGAAACTTCAAATCTATCCTTTTTTGGAAGCAACAATTTAAAAGCTTTTTATTTACACTGATTTTTCCTATTTGCAGTTTTTGTAACAACATTTATTATAATTTTTAAAAAGATTTATTTATTTATGCATACAAGAGATGGGGTGCAGGCCAGACGTGCATGGGATGAGAGGACTCACCAGAGACAGAGTCGGGGACAGAAACAGGCAGATTTACCGAAACACAATGCTGAGGGGAGCAGTAGGTGAGACAGGAGCCGTCTGTCACCCTCCTGGCCAGGGAATAAAATGCTGCACTGCCTGTGGGTTGTTTCACAGTGTTGCAACTTAGCCCCTTGTGCCACCAGGGAGGCCCCATTTATTATATTTTTATGCATTGTGTTAGCTTAAGAAATATGTATCACAAACAATCTCCCCAAAGGCAGATAGACTTTTCTCAGTATGTTAAGCATAAGGCTCTTGAAATAAGTACTGCCTTGGTAAGGGGAGCTAAGGTCAATCAAGTTCCTGTGGACCTTGTTAAATCTGTTATCATTACACAAAGAATGTAGATTACTTTAAGGGCAGTAGGGGTCCTAAAGACTGCAAAGAGCTCTTGCTCATCTCAGTCCTTTGCCCTATTTCCTCATCAAGGTTACAACCAGAGTACCCTCTTTAAGACCTAGAAGAATGTTTGGGGTGGGCGATATATCACCCAGGTGTGGGTTTGTTATCAAACATGTGGCACCTATTTGAAAATTTCATCTTTCTCCTTTCAGAGGAAAGATGAAGGCACCCCTCCTTTGCAAGTGAAGTTTTCCCTTCTCTAAATTTGATGCTTCAGACATTTTAATACAAGACATATATCCCTGGCCTACCACATTTTACTTCAGAATTTACAACCATGTAAATTTCCCATACATGTTATTAAATTGATTTTTTTTTATTTGCTAACACATAGCCTACTCTTCTGATAACTCATCTAGGAGAAGAACTCAAAGGGGAATTTCCCCTGCATCCTAACAAATAAATTCACCCAAATATCATTAATTAGTTGGAATTAATTTCTATGAGGAAAGATTTTTCTGCAGTACAGTGTCAAGAATATAGTCAGTATTGAGTATTTCCTGCATAAAGTGAATGAAAAACAGTTGGCTGTTTTTAAGTTGGAAAAGTAAAACTGAAAATGTAAAACATCTCATGCTTTAAGAAGAATCTTATAGACCCAATTTGGGGATCAATTATTTTGTATATGAGATGTTTGCTTTGTTTTCTAGTAGTTATGACAAATTATAATTAATTTCTATGTTGTATGAAACTAAAAGTTTATAATATGGAACTCATAAAAACACAAAACCCTCCTTTTACATGAAAGGTAAAATAGCATCCACTATGCTTTAAAGAAAATAAAAATTTTCTAACACTTGACACTAGTCAGCATAATTGTCCTTTGACCACAGCAGAAGAAAAAAAATTCACTTTTACTATGCTCACAAAATAGTAGTATGTGAGAACAATGAATTATATTTCAGACTTATCTCTCATTAAGCATATAGACTTAGATTGAATGACATTATCTCTTGGTATACAAAAGTGAATATCATGTGTAACCAAAGCATTGCAAGTATTATTCAGAAAAAGGACTCTAAATTCTTGCATTTAAGTTTTCCAAAATGAAAAGAGATTAAAGTAAAATCCGTGAAATGAAAGGACCTTATTTAGAGAATATTTAAATTATACAATTCTTTACAAGTATTTCGGGCCTCTCTGGTGGCACAGGGGTTAAGCACCGTACTATGAAACATCTGCTACATCCTCAGCCACTGCTGCATGAGTTCAATCCCCAGCCAGGGAGCTGACCCACAGGCGCAGCAGACCTCTTTACAAGTATTTCTAGCCAATAAAAAAAACAACTGAAGGAAATACTGCATATCCTATGTAAGGTTCTCTCTCAGAGTCGCTGGTCCAAAGAAAATATCCAAGAAAGGATCATTTCTCATATATTAGTTACTCCTCAAATGAATCCCCAACTCATCTTCACAACACAGTCCCAAAACCACTGAGCTGTAGGCAACTAATAGCACAAAAAGTTATTCCTGCCTCCAATCCCTTTATCTGTACAGAGACTAGGTTCATAAAGAAGACATATAAATGAATAATTAAGCATTTCTGCAAAAGCCTAAAAGCAACTAAACTGTTTTGAATTTATTTCTAGTTACATTTAAGTACCATATTTTTATGCTATTTCTGTGTTGTTGTGTTTGTTTTTTTTTTTTTCATTATGTGATACCAGCTCAGGAGCTCCATTTTCCCTACAGAAATCTCATTTTATAATCTCTAATGCAACTTTCCCTTTAATATGCCAAATTGCATTGAGGAAATGTAAGCATTCATTTCTGTATAATCAATGAAATTTGTTAACTTATTTTATTCCTTTTATAATACAGATAGATAATATGTTATGAATCTCTTCTCAACCAATCAGTTTACAAAAATATTAAAAGCAATATCTGAGTCTTTTTCTTTTTGTGTATCTTGTAAACAATCTATATACATGATGCTGTGTGGAAATTCAAGAAAAATCTGTCAAGCTGGATTTGGAATTTTTCTCCTATACCAATATATATTACTGGTGATTAACTATAATATCTTCAATTTCTTACCATAAATGCTTTCATTTACTAGTTCTAAATAGAGTCAGACTTATAATTTCTGAATCTCATCATTTTCTCTCACTCAGTAGAGAGCCAATTGAAATATCTTAATTCTTCCATCCAAAAAAAGGGAAAACATTGGTAATGACTTAAAGACAGTAAGAAATCTGGAAAATGGAAGTTAATACTAAGTGAAGAAATTATGGAATCTAAGTTTAATTTAATGAAGTAATGGACAAAATGTTTAGCTCACACAAATCTACATTTGAAAAAAAGCTGATCATGAAAAAGGCTAACATATACAAAAAATGTTAACAGGCAAGAAAAATCTCTTATGAAATAAAGTGTAATTCTAAACTCTGCTTAGTAAAAATGCTCATTATAATACCTGCACAAAACAGACAACAAAAGATTACTTCAACTGAAATTCTGAACTGCATTTAAGCAGCAGCAAACAGCAGCAAGAAACAACACTGGAATAGAACTTATAAGATCTAATATGTTTTGCTTCTATTACATATAGAGGGTCTCACAGCATACAGAAGGCAATCAATAAATTCCTGAGCAGTAAATAAATGAACAAATGAATGAGTGAGAGCATATATAATGCTTGATTATTAATTTATCTTTCAGTTTGGTTTCCTCATCTACAAACCAATTCCTTCATTATCTGGTGATGTTAAAAATTAAATATAAACATAAAAGAACTTTTAAAATTATAAAGCAATATAGAAACACAAGTCACTTTACTGTAATTGACACATTATCTTATTATATATAGAAATAAAATTATATTGCCAACAATTTTTCAAGCAAGCATAATAATGGTAACCTAGGGAAATTCTATTTTAAAAGTATATATGAACACTAATTATATTACCATCAACTTCTTATTCTGAAATATTTCAAAAAACTCTAAGGCATTTTTAGGTAATTTAGTTAAAAATTTCTAAGGTATCTGAAACTGTAATGAAATTTTAGTACAGTTTATATGAATGGTTTCTATTACTTTTTAATCCCCAGAGAAAGAGCCACAAACTATTGTTTAAAGACTGAATCTGGAGATGCCAATTTCTACATACAATTAAAATTTATCCAAGTCTTGGCTAAACAGTCTCACATAAAGACTTAAAATATCTTAGATTCCATTGTAAGTTAAGAAAGGAATGATAGCTTTCAGATAGGGACAACTATAGATTGAATATTTCTGTTTTTAATAATCTTTCAATATTTTAGATAATTTTATTCACTCATGTATTTCCTTAAATGCAGAGAATTCCTTTCCAGACTTGTTCTCAATTTAAATATATCTAGTAGAATTATTCCACCAACAGTTGTACCAATATTATGCCACTGGTCTATTTAGATACCAAATAAAATTAATCTAGATATTTTTACTTGTTAGTTATGTCAGAGAATGTGGATTTTGCCTTAAAAGATGCTGCTACATTATCCCCATTCAGTTTGGCTACACATCCAGGGGCCATATCTCATTTACCTAAAGTTCAAGAACAAATTTTCAGATTATATACATCAGTCACAGAAATACGCATTGTCTCACAGATTACCCTCTGGCACATCTAAGTCTACATTTAGTCATCCTGTTACAGATGAGACACTGCACATACCTACTTTATCTTATACAGATGACACACACACTTACTACGAAAAGGAAGTATCTTCCCTGTGCTCATCATTGAACCAAAGGGTTCAATGTTATTTCAATGTTCAATGTTAGTTATTCTTCTTCTTGCTCCATCATGAACAATACAATTTAGAGAATGTTCCTAACATTCTGGCATGAGCTTCCCTGCCCCTTCAGTCTTCTGTCAAGGAGTTAATGGTCTGGAAACTAACACTTAAATGCACAGAGTAAACTACCTAATTAAAGGAACCCTGGGTGAATCCTTTTACAGGAAAAAATCATTTGGCGATGAAATATATCTATTTCATATATTCAAAGGTCTTATATGAAGTGAGGCGGCAGGTACATTCCAGAAAATTTCTGAATATTTCTGTTAATTAGTGAGAATTTTAAAGTCTACATTCCCATCCCTGTTTACCTCTCCATCGAATATACATATTAACTGCCTGTTTTGAACTGAAAAGGGTTCTGTGCTAAGTGTCATAAAATCGCAACTAGATTTTCTAAGAGTAGGTTAAGTAGGGACACAAGCCATGTACTTAAGAATAGTACGTAGATATCCCCATCCATTACTTAAATCCCCCTGGAAAATAAAGTGAAAAGAAATGCCAAATACTATCATTTCGTATTTATTTGGCCTTTGTGGGCAAGTTGAAGAGGAATTTACTATAGTTGCCATGGAAAAATCAGTCATAACTTCAAGCTAGTTGACTCAAATAAATTTAACTGTTACTCTACTTGTCTAATTGAGTCATTTCTTTATTAAAAAAAAAAAAAACAAATGCTGTCAGAGTTGACAAAAAGAGTAAAAGAAACAGAATCTTTGGAATCCTTTATCATCTGTGAACCACTTAGGTTACTGCAATCTGACAAAGTTTAACTCAACTACACAAAATAAAAGACTTCCTTCCAATTCTCTTAGCTTTTCTTTCCCCTCTACTTGCTCCCACAGCACTTTCTTCATAGCCAGGATGGATGAATTCTACTTTACTGTTTACTCTCTTTGTCTCCCTTATATGAACCATACCATTCATATCTGCATTCCCAGATCTTACACAAAACAGAGTCTTAATAAAAGGAATGGTAAGTTGATTTATAAGAAAAACAAAATAAAACACCAATTTCATGTAGTGTTACTGGTGACAGTATGAAAGGCAAGAGTTAAAAAAGAAAAAGAGGAAAACAAATATGCCAAAAGGCAACCTGCTGTGTTTAAACAAGGCCATCAGCAAAAGTCAAGTCTCTTTTATGTCTAGAGTTCTGAAGAATGCCAACTTCTGGTGCATCCAAATACAGGATTGCTCTTGAAAACTGAGTTCCACTTGAAATTTCTGGACAACAGACCCTGACTGTATTATCCCTCATTGTCACATTATTCCTTCTGAAAATTAACACTTCATTTTTAAATTTATATGACCTCTTTGTAAAAGGCCCATTTATATTCATGATAAGATAAGGCAGGGCAAATAAAATATGTATTTAAGCACCTACTGTGTCCTAGGCAAGCCTACCCTTTGTTATTAAAGACAAAATTTAGTGATCACTGTCTTATTAAGTTCTCAGGGGTAAAGTAGTAATATTCTTTAATTATTAACCTCAAGATTTAGGTTCCAAGTAACAAAAATAATCCATCAAGATTTTTCAATTAAAGGAATTCCAGCAAATGCCAGGACAAAAAGGCGGTATGAACAGTTCTCACTTACTTAAGATTTAGAGACTATTTACCTCCCTAGCTTTAATCAGAATCCACTTTCTCTTAAATAAAATTGTCTTCTGAAAGGCAGCAAACCTACATATTCCCACAAAAACATTTAATGCTGTCAACAACTGCATTCTTTCTCAAAACTATTAGTCTGTGATGCTACACTTCTCTTCCTGCCCCAGGAACCTTATTTTCTATTTTCACTGATTCCTCTACATGCTAAGGTTTTTAACACTATTCTCTTCAAAATAGCATCTACCTCATGGAAACTCAACTATCTTGTTTGTGAATGAGTCCAACAGGAGTTGCAACAATCAATTCTCTTCCTGATTTCCAATCGCCTTGCTAGGTGTTTCCATCAGATGCCATGAAATCATACTGGTCGAATCAATTGATCCAAAATTTAATAACTCTTTCCTATACTCCTTACATTTACAAATGGTTATAGTCTTTCTTCCCAGAATCCCTGGATCAAATTATTCGAGTCATCTTTGATGTTTCTCTCCTATTCTAATCTTCATCAAGACATAAAGATAATAGTTTTACAGTATTTCACATCCTCACCATTTTCTCTACAATACAGCTTCCATTAACAGTATAAAGGTCCTGAGTCAACCAGAAACACCACAGAAGCTCCTGTTCACACTCTCCACATTACCCTGACGTCTTCTTTAAGTATCCAACTGCCAGAGAAGAGCTTGCCCCCTAGGGCAGTGTCTGCTCAAAGCAATTGCTCCTTATTTCCTTACCACAGGGTCGATGATGCCCCTTAGCTGACCAATTCTAAACTACAATCCATTCTCATTGTACCTTCCTAACATTAACTCTAAACTGGTACTCATTAAACCAGACAATTCATGTTTGTCTACAATATGCCTTTATTTGGAATGCCCTCCTTCCTCATCCTATTTTCTTGTCAAAATCAATTTCATCCTTTGAGGAAAACTGAAAGTTTCTTTGAATTCCCCAATTGGGAATAAGTTCATCTTCTCCAAATGCCTTTACCCTACTGCCTTCTGTACCCTATTACATTGGAAGCTTTCCTCATTCCCATCCTGAGTATACAGCCTTCCACATAAGAGATTCTTAAAAATGATGGTCAAATATTTTGGAAGTTGTCAAAACCCTTGCCTCCTCTTTAAGAGGTTAAAAATAAATACAGTTGATTAAAAAAAATACATGAAAGTTATAAAAATATAGCCTGATACCCTGAACTTCCATTAATGTGCCTTCTAAGCTTTGCCAATGTATGTTTCTGATTTAACCCCCCTCTTTGTTGTTTAATAATGATCTACAACCAACAGGGACAGCTCTAAGCCACACACAAACACATTCCACATTTTCAAGTAAATGCTAACAGGAAAAATGTGTTTGTACAGGATTCGACTCTACCAGTTAAATATCAACAAAGACAAACCCTGTTTTCTCCTACCCTCCAAAAAGCGCAGACATGACATTTTTATTATTTCATCAGTGAGAATAAGCCATACATTTCCAAGTTCACAAGTATGGAAATACTAAAACTACTAAAATTTTAGGGGAAGAGTGTCACTAACTAGCATTTATTACTTTAGGAACTTAAGTAAATTTTGACATTTACACTTTTTCCCCAATAATCTGCTTTAACGACAAAAATATGAGCCCTGCTCTGCAAACACAATAAATGATACTTGAAAGAGAAAAGAGAAGCCTGAAGTCCAGCTGGGTGCCAAGTGCTGAGATTATGTGTCCAGACACAAAATTTGAAGAAAGCAGAAACCCTGGCAGAATAGGGGCTCTCAGCAGACACAGGTGAGCTGCACTGCAAGGATATGAGCCAGATGTTTCCGAAGTTCTGCAAAAGTGCTTCCCAACATCTGCAGAGCAACATGGACTTTCTGCATGCCTTCCTACTATCATTTCGTGTGCTCCTGCTACAGGCTGGGTACTAAGAGTTTGAAGAGTATTATCTTATCTAACCCTGAAAAAGATACTATTTATGCCTTCAGTTTACAAATGAAGAAACTGAGGCTGGAGAGGTTAAGCGTGGCTGAGGTCACACAGTAAGTGAGCCATGGCACGAGTTAGTCATGGCAGGATTTGAAAGCAAGTTAAATTCATAACCTCTCTGCTTCAGACTAGAAATACACAGTCCATGGCTTGTGGTTTTTTGTGTTTATTTGCTTTATTATTTGTTTGCTTCTCACAAAAAGTCAGAGAACTTGATGGCCTGGAAACAGCACCTGTGCTGGTTCAAGTTTTCATTTTGATGCCTCTTCATGCTCCGCAACACCCAGGAAACAGCAAGACTCACATTATGGATGAATTATGTTATCCCACAAAAGATGCTGTGCAGTTCTAACTGCAAGCACCTAGGAATATGACCTAATTGGAACAGGGTCTTTGAAAGGATAATCAAGTACAAGTGAGGTAACAGCACTGAGTGAGCCTTGATCCATTAAGAACCATGTCATAGGACCCTCCCTGGTGGCACAGTGGGTTAAGCAACGCACTATGAAGCAAACTGCAGCCATTGCAGCATGAGTTTGATCCCTGCCCCCAGCTGGGCGGGGTGACCCACATGGTGTAGCAGACCTCTCCTGTCTTGCCTGCTGCTCCCTCAGCAGTGTGTTTCGGTTGATCTGCCTGTGCAGTTCCCCACTCTGTCTGGTGGATTCTCTCACCCCCCGCACCTCTGGCCTGTACCCCCTTGCTTGTATGCATAAATAAATAAATATTTTTTTTTTTAAAAAAAGGACCATGGCACAGTAAAAGGAGGAAGGTTGGATATAGACAGATACAGAAAGAGAATGTCATGTGAAGATGAAAGCGTACCACAGTGAATGCTTCTACAATCAAGGGGTGCCAGCGACTGCCAGCAGGTCTCCAGAAACTAGGAGAGAGGCATGGAAGGAATCCGTTCTCACAGCCTTCAGCAGAAACCAAATGTGCTGACGCCCACCACCATCTGAGACTTCTGGTCCAGAACTGGGAGACAATATATTTCTTCTATTTTTTATGCCACTTAGTTTTTGGTATCTTGCTATGGAAGTCCTAACAAACTATACATCCCCCTTACAAAAAGTTTAAAAGACAAATGGCCACAGTAGCATGTACCACTGCATGTATTCCCTAGGAAATGCCTCTTTTTATATAAAGTTATCTTCTCACCAATAGAAAATAGCAGCACATACATAACCTCTCTGCCTAAAGGAGGTTGGAAGCAAGAGAACCAAGTGATTCCCTATCAAGGCAGGACCATGTACCATTAGTCTATACCATCTGATCTCTGGTTTGCAGCAATAAGTATATTATTCATCACCAGTGAGCAATTTTTTTTCATCAGTGTCATCAAGAATGGAATCACTCTAGGTAAGTTTTAAATTGTAGGGAACTGCTACAGATAATTCTCCAGTAGTAATTCTCCCATGAAAATATTTATAAACCAGAATATCAGCTAGACTGACAACAGACTGGCAGAAGGGAATGACTTTATATTACAAAGGGGATGAATGATATTTTTTGCTGGAGTTATAAATACAACATGGGGATTTCTGAGTGCATCAAGTAAAGATCACAACTCTTGAAAGCAAACCTTGTCCTGTAAATATCATTATTACTGGCATTTGTATCAAATGTATATTTTCTTTACTGCTGGCTGTTTAGTAGTTATAATTTCTCTTAGTAGCAAGATTTTACAAATTTTATAATAAAAAATTGTATCAGTCATATTAAAAAGAGCCACTCTTGTTTAAAAAAACAATAAAGGCTCTGTAAACAAAAATTTAGATGCATCACAGTACCAAGGAATTATAAGCTACATAGCATTTTACATAAATCACGTGATCCAATCTTCCCACATGAGCCTAAAATGACTTAATATTTTCCTGGTTCTGTCTACGCAAAACCCTCAAAGGCATTGACTGAATATGTGAATAAGACAGCAAGCCATTGTGCAACTGCAGCCCATTATCTGAGAAACTGATTTACTGTACAATTCTTACAATGTAGAAAATAGAGGTACCAAAATATGTTTTTACATATGCTTGCTTTTGACATGGCTTGTATTTTTTTCTGCCTGGACCTTCTTTCACACAGCAACTGATACATATTACGACACTTGAAGAAAATTGCTAATGCTTCCTAAAACACCACATATCAGGATACCACAGAAGGAGTGCTACATGGTTATTTCTATAAGAATTTTGGTCAGCCTATTCACCTTTTCAACAAGGAAGCCTATTTTCTCTGAAGTACATAAGAGTGATGTCTGATTCATCATACTAAAGAGGGAAAGATTGCCTTTATAAATAAAAAGAAAATAACTCCTGACTCTTTTTTTATTAAAATTATAATAACCTCACAGTAGTACCCAGGCTATATGGGAAACAATAGTTCATCAAATTATTTTCCAGTGGTATAAATAAAAACTACAAAATCACTTGCAGAACATCCATAAAATGTTATTAAAAATAGCAATCAGTACTGCAGAAAACAAGGCATGGAGAGTAATAAACAACATAAAGTAGGATCAGCAGAGTATAAAGTTTCTGAGTTTGAAAGACAACTAAGAATTATTATTTAAGAAATTCTGTTGACAAATAGGAGCATGAACCAATATTTAGGCTGTATTATACAGATCTTAAACAATGACTTTATTATTACAGCCACTTTACTTTCAAGTTGACATCTAACTCCTATGATGATTAAACACAATTTTACAAAAAATATGAGTTAGGAGCTTTTATATTCCTATTAAACAGGGGAGGAAACTGAGGCTTAAAGTAACCTGCACTAGGTCATAATAAGTATCTGGCAAATTGTAGAACCTGTACTTACATCCTAGACTTATGCTTGGTCTTCAGAGGCTATAACTGTTTCTATTGGCTGTTTCTATTCAGCCAAAGGCGTTGCTGAAGACAATACTTAGAATTTCATAAAAGAACTCTGAGGAAAATGCTAAAATAGGTACTTACTAAGGGTTCTCTGGGTTAGCACAGCTTTCAGCATCTGGGGATCCCACTGGTGCAGAGGTGTGGTCTCTGCACCAATGGATGGAAATCAGCACCCTAAGGGAAGTCAAAAAATGCCTACAACAGGGCAGAAGAACACAAGCGCAGAATTCCACCCATGCCTTCAAAGTTGATTTTCTATTTCTGGGTATCAAAATCTCTGACAATCAGATGGAATGCACATTCTTGGTTAATAATTTAGCTTCGTTAAGGGGAGAGGTGGAAGCTGTCAGGAAAAAAAGACTAAATAAATTTAACATTCTCTGTTAAGCATCCACTAGATACTAAGTATTGTGCAAGATGCTTTCAAATACACTACCTAATGCAGAAGAAATAGAAGGTATATTTCTTTTAACCTAGCGATTTCTTTGCAGTAGGTGCTGTGGCGAGCTAACATAATAAAACTGAGGCTCTCAGTTAATCACTTTCTCCAAGGCTGCATGACTATGAGGAAGCACAGGATCTAAAACCAGGCCATTCTGATTTTGTTACACTGTGCCAGGCCAAAGGAGAACAATGATAACTTGGAACATGAAAATATGATTCTGGAAAACTGAAACTTCAATTATCTCATGAATTCCCTAACCACTGTGCTCTAACTCACAAAGTGGGCATATCTTCCAAAAAATACAGCATTATTCAAATAAATTACATTAACATGGCCTTATTAAAGAAAAGATAGAGTGTAAGCTAAATCATGTGGCCAAAGCACAATAAAAAATTGAGTACAAATGCAAGATTTATTACTTTTCTATCACAAAATTAAGAATTTGCCTATCGAACTGAATATACACTGCTCTTTTTTTGGAATTTTTGAATTTAATGTATTACATTCATATGTTCACTTTCAGTGATGCACACCTGAAATTTACACAATGTTATAATGCAATGTTTCAGTAAAAAAAAAAAATGTTCTTTTCCACTTACTATTTTTAATCTACTCTTCAGGAATTACAGATTACAAAAATCACCTAAAACACTACTATTTTCTTAGACTATATAAAATTAATCCTAACTTCAAAAGACACATTGAATATAACACGTCTCTCATTTAGTACAACTTTATAAATATGCTTTGCAGAATGTTTTTTCCCTAACAAAGTTATTCTTAGACAAACTACTTAAACTGCTGAAATAGGCTGAAGTTATTTTTATCCATTCTTTTCACCAAAAGATAAAGGAGGCTGTTGAGTAAGTTAAAACATATATAAAGGACCAGATATAGTCTCTATATGTGTTTAAGTAGATCCAAGTAACTTTCCCTGTGAAATTTTCACCAATAAGAGCAGAAGCCAAAGGGTTCAATTTACCACCAGAGCCTTCAGCTGGTGTCGGCCTATTACAATACAAATTTTTTTTTAAAACAAATAAAACCATTCCTCAGCCTTGTTTCAAGATAGCTTAGTAACCAGCTTTACACTCCCCCTGTCATGCTCAATGCTTCCACTGAAATACAGAACTGCAAAGATTCTGGCTAGGTCACCTTGACTACAACACCCTCTCCTACAACAAAACTCCCTCCCACTCCAATACAACAACTTAAAAAGCCCACAGTCGGCCTGTCACCTTCATCTGAGATACACCTACTGAGGATGTTCTATGTGACTGACATTGTGTTAAGTTTCTGGTATTCAGAACACATAAACTATTCTAACATATCATATAACTTCTGAGAGATCAAAATCATTCATTACACATAAACCTAAACCTACAACTTAAAAAGGGAAAGTAAGGGAACTTATTTAATCATACTCCAAATGTAAACCTACTGAAATCCACAGTTATTGAAGGCAACCCAATCTCTGCTGCTCAGATACAATACAAGGCTGAACTGGGGACCAGGAGATCAAGACGTGGGTATTTTCTACAGGAGGTGGAATGAATGGAACACACAGACTGCTTTAGCATATATTTTCTCAACTTCTCTTTCAAGAGATTCATTAACAAAATATTCCAAGTTGCTTTACGTTTCTTAGAATTCTAGACTCCTTTTCAGTATTTTCCCCCAACAATTGCTATCAGTAACACTGTTACCTTCTTTCCTTGAGTGCTTATTACAAGGCAGCCACTGTTGCCACTAATTTTATATGCATATTCACAAGAATCCCTTGCTCACAGTCTCTCTCTTTTTTTTCTTCTCTCTTTGCAGATAGAAAAACTGAAATTTAGAGCAGTTAAGCAACATGCCTGATGCCAGTCAATAACTTAGGTAAGTCGCTCTGACTTCCACTTAATCTCTTAACAAATATACTTTCAAGAGGTGGTTACATTCATTTTCTCAAGCTGGAATATCATATATTACAGTAACTGGAGTATCTTTTTCATGTTTATAATAGCAGCCTTTATAAAAAGGTAGCAATACAAAAAATCTTTTGACCCAACTCAGAAACCATCAGAAGAATTGACTTAAAAAGCGTAACAGCAAAATTCACAAAATGTACAGTTCTCCACTTGTATGTAAAATCGAAATTCTTTAAGTAAGCAAGGCAGGGCTTGGCCTCTTTGAAATGTCAGTAACAATACCCCTCAATTTATTTTCCCCAACAGAAATCCTTTTTGTGTGTAAGTGGGTAGATGTGATGGAAGAGGGGAAATGTGCATCATTTATACCTTTCAAGAACAAAAGATGAACCAAAGCTCAGTGACAAGCAGTAAAAAGAGAGAAGACAAAGGCTAAAGGGAGAAGTTAGAAAGAAGGAGCACACCCCAGGAGTCGGCACTAGCTGAACAAATTAGAGGCCTGTGCCCTGTCCCACATGCCAGCCGAGGGCACTGAGTCGCCCCAGGACCAAGTCACATGTGCCCTCTTCTCACGCATCAGCACACTCTGTGCAAATAAGTGAATAGCTGCAAGTGAGAGACGACAGCACCCTGGAGCCATCAAATTGTAAAGAAGGTTTTCTATCAGAAAGCTGAAAATCAAATATGTGAAGTTTACATTGTGGGTACAAAGCAGCTGATTCTGAAAAACTTCCCTAGAGATCAAGAAAGCATAAAAGTTAAGTCATTTTCCCAAGTCTCATATACAGTAGATAAGCCTATTAAGAACACTGTAAGCTATGCTAATTGGTTCAGGGGTTATATATCGCTTTTGTTTGTTCCAACTGAGCCTTTACACACTGCAGTGAATTGGGGAGAAAGACAGTGTAATAAATCTATCTGAAACAAAATGGTATTAGTGTTTGAAAGATACTAATGAGCTGCAGTGTTCCAACCTAAAAATTTCCAATCCCCCCACCCCCACATCATATAACTAACTCCTACATCCTTTCTAACCAGCACAGAAAGACTTGTAAAAATTCTCCAAATCCTCATGTTGTCAATACCTTATTACAACTAATATTTTAAAGTGAAACCAAATTATCATTTGAGAAACTAACACTATTTTAGTCATTCAGGTGAAAACATATTCTTCTACATGTAAAATGTTAGGGAAAAATTTAGTTTATATCATTTTATTAGACAGCTCATTATAAAATAATGATTCTTACAAGTTATTATTTTCAAAGTAAATATAAACCTAAAGTTAGAAGATGTGTTTAAAAAAAACCTGTCATTTTATTATGCTGGGGAAAAGGTTAAATGAGACATGGAAATGAAAGAACTACATAGTACACAAAGTCCTTTACAAATCTTAAATATTAGGAAGAGAGTTTAAGAACCCAAATGTAGAAAATATTTTTTTTAATTGTGGTAACACTGGTTTAATCATTGTTTGTGTTTGTACTGAGACTCTAAAAAAATAAATGTTCTGTCCCTTGCAGCACTAGACTAGTATAAACCACTGGACTAGTATAAACACACTGGAAACTAGAATAATTAACCATACTGCTATTGTGTATTCAAAAACTAAAACGATGTTTGTATATATGTTCTGTGTGTATCCCTTTTATTAAAAGATACCCTGCTCAAAAAAAAGAAAATGCAGCACACATCAGGAAATCACAAAGGAATAATGAATATACAACCTATACAATTTCACTTGGCAAAAATTAACCATGTTTTGTGCGGAGTTAGATACTCAGTGTATTTTAATTTGCTATAATTAAAACAAAGTGTACACATATGATTGATACATGGCAAGTACTACTTATCTGTAGAAAATCAAAGATAAATCTGATAATAGTTATCTCCTGAACTGCCTATCTATGTGTGAAAAGAGCATGCATAAGGAACAGGGAGGGAGGCTAGAGAAGAGGGAGTGACCATTCAATAGGTACAGGGTCACCCTCAAATGTTAAAATGTTTGAAATTATATCGACAGAGGTAATGATTGCTCAATGTGGAGAATGTACGGAACATCACTGAATTGGGCCCTTTCCAATATTTAATTTTTTTAGATCAATTTCCCCTATAAAGAATTGTAATATTGAACTCTACTTGACAGATATTCTTACATGATAGATGCTTTATACAGAACATCTTGCTCAATCCATACGATGATGCTCACATATCATGATCCCTTTTTTTGGATGGGAAAAGTCAGGTTAAAAGTGGTACACATCTACTGAATGGCAGTTGAGATGAATTTCATTTTATCTTTATTTTTATTTGTTTTTCCATTGAGTAAGAGTGGTTGACAGTGTTGTTTGTGTTAAAGAAGTATAGGATCAGGCTCCCTGGTGGCACAGCAGGTTGAGCTCCGCAATGCGAAGCATCCGTGGCACAGCAGTGTCAGTTAGATCCCCAGCCAGGGAGGGGACCCACATGGCACAGCAGACCTCTCCTGCAGCGCCCACTGCTCCCCTCAGCAGTGTATTTCAATGGATCTGTCTGTTCTGCTCCCCACTCTGTCTCTGGTGAATCCTCTCACCTCTCACAACACTGGCCTGTACCCCAGCTCTTATATGCATAAATAAATATTTAAAAAAAAAAAGTATCAGCACTCCTCCTTCAGGTGTGAGTACCACCCCACACTCACTACTAAAACACCCATCGTCCTCCACCACTCCACCACAGTCCATTGTGCTCACTCCCCACTTTGTTCTCACCCATCCTTTCCCCCTCCCTCTCTGGTAGCCTCAGTTCCATAGTCAGCTTTCTAGGGTTGGTTCTTAGTTTGTCTTTACCTGAACCTTTGTTTGATTTCTCTATATTCCAAATAGAAGTGACACCATCCAGTATCTGAGAAGACAAATTTTAAATCAAGCCTCTTCATACTCCTTCCACTATAGTCCCTTTGCACTTGGGGGAGCTCACAAAGCATTAAATGTGGAAAGAACACTCTTGATCACATCAGAATAGCTTGCAAAAGCACAGGACATGGGAATCAATTCAGATCCTAAAAAAGACAGGAGACCTAGAACAGTAACCACAAGTGGGCCATGAAGACAAAGTTTAGAGGAAGAACTATTAAAGCATGAGTCTGTCAGAAGTGTTTGGTAAGAAGGATAGCTATTATCCAGGTACCTACAGCAGTAGTTCTCAAACTGTGGGATGTTTTGAATCACTGAAAGTCCTCACAAAATACAGATTTCTGATTCACTTGCTCAAAGGTGGGAATCTGAGAATCTGCATTTCTAACATTTCCCAGGGATATTGGTGCTTCTGGTCCAGAGACCAACGTTTAAGAACTCTGGCGTACAGAATAATCAGAGGTTTTTATACAGGAGAACATGTTTTTATAAATATGTATTATTTAAGACTACTGGCAGAGAGTAGTCATTGCAATACTCAAAATAAAAATGGAAACGAACTGGGATAATATTATAGCAAAAGAGTTCAGAGGTGAGCAGGGTCATGATATACTGCTGTGTTAACAAAAAAAATAAGACGCACTAGCAAAGGGAAAAGTTAAAATCTCAATAACTGGAATTATCTAGTGGGGGAACAAGCTTTCTACTAAAGTGTACTATTTAGAGGGGGAGTCCCGTAGTAGTAAGAATATTCAGAGATGAGACCATTTACTAGCATAAGTTACAAAGTTTATGGTTAAATTAAGATAGGAACCCACTCTTTGAAATAAGAATCAGATGTGCTACTAACACAGGTTCCTTACCATAAGAAAAGTGGTTAAAAAAAGCCTTTCTTCCTAATAAAGACAAACTTCAGAAGGAGGATATAATAATTTCACTGCAGGATAATTTTTCTACTACTGTGGCTTTTCTCCAGTCTCCTTCTGAAAGTGCTTTCTGGAAAAATAAAATCTAATAATGTGTTAGCTTTTTTTTTTTACTTAATATTAATAAATCTAGGAAGGAGCAATTTAAAATATATTATTGATCAAGATTCCTTCCTGGAGGAAGTGAGCAACGATGACGTGTATTAGCTTGAATTTGCAGCGGGCCTTCAGAGATGAGCATCTGGTTCTATCATATAGGAGCCCAAAGGGGCACTCACCTGCCCAGGTGATTCCAGTGGTAGATAAACACGTGGTCAGTTCTCTTACACAGGCACTCCAATACCTCTGCAATGATTATATCTGCCCCAAACACATTAAGAAGGAAAGGCAGGGAGAATAGATTTTCAAACATACTGAATCTGGTCCATAACCTACTTCTCCCCAGCAATGTACTACTTTTTTCTACTACATTTCCAAACCAAAGCAAAAAAATTACTGATATGACATAGATTTCAAATCTTTATTCTTTCAACAGGGACAATAAACCAAAGCCTAAAAGATAAAACACACAACTCCCATTAGTCAAAACTATACTTGTTACAAGAGTGACAAAGCCCTGGGCTCAGTGTCAGAAAGCATAGGACTCTGGCCCTGGCAGGATAACCTTGAGCAACATGCTCATCTTGCTGAGCAGATTCCTCCTCTGTAAAAGGAAGAATACTATTAGTAATCTTGCTTTGCCTACTCCACAGGTTAAACGTGAACAGCAAATACAATAGAGCATAGAAAGCATAATGTATCACAAATAGTTATTCTATTATTCTTACCATGATCTTACAAAAGACTCAAGGTTACATTCAAAGACTGGATGAATCAAACACCCATCAACCAGGATTCTTTCTATGGTATTAACAGCAAAACTTCCCTTAGATCCCCTGGCTTCTTTCATCACTACTGTTTCTCCAGAGGGGAGGAAGAACCAAAGTTGTTTGCATACCCCAGTAGAGAACTTCATGTCAATATTTCTAAAACATTTTGATCAGGCGAACCTTTTACGTTAAGTCAGTATTCAATATACCAGCTAGAAAAGCAAATTGTGTTTCATGAATATGTTCATTGCTCATTGCTCATATTGCCAATACCATTAATTCACCATGGCAATAGTATGTCTACACGTCTGTTTCTTATTTCCAGTGTTTCTTGACCTTTATAGTACACTTAAACCTAGTCCTTATTTCCTCTTAACAAATTTGGGATCCTGCATATACTCAATTATAGTCCACAGGTTGCAGCACTTCTTTCTCTGTTTTGGATGGGCCTGAAGCCTTGGCATCCTGCCATCCTACTTCCTACACCTGTCATTCACAAGATTAGAAAACCCATTTAACTCTGTTTAGCCCACGTTTCAATGGCTGGTTTCAAAAAGACAAAAGGAATGAGTCTGAAGACTTCAAGCCATTTGGCAAAAGGAGCCACTTTATCACCTGAAAGGTGCATGCCTCAGTGAAAAGAACATCTGCTGACAGACAGAAATCTAGGGCAGTCTTTTCCTAGAAAGTCAGTGTAGAATTCCATGATGATGAAAGTAAAGAGAGAGCAAAGTTGCAGGATTTAGGACTTCAGAATTTGAGAAAAAGAACATACATAAAGGCAAAGAATTCAAGAGCAGTTAAATGCTTACAGTAAATGCAATGAGATATCAAACATGTAATTATAACATACATTTCCCAGAGACACTGAAGTGACAGGAGAGATGGGAACATGGAAAGGCTCTGGGAGGGCTATAAAGAAGTGAAAGGAAATCAAACTGAACTAATAATTTTGTTCTATAATGCTTAGAGGATGCAACCAGAAAAAATATAAAAAGGATGAAGAGACACATGCAAAATATAAAGAATCATAAGGACATATAATGGGGTACAGGAAGAGAACACATATTCACAAACCCAGCATTGGGAATCTCCCACCCAAACAGCCTCGCTGTGCTGATTATTACAGCTATCCCTAGCCTGCCAAATATTGCTATTAAAAAAAATAATAATAATCATGAGAATTGCGTATTAGACAAATTTGTGCAATCTAATCTCAATTTTACTGGTTATTAGTGGAGACTGCAAGGACTGAATATTTCCACTGAATTTGGAAAATACTTCCCTTATTCCAAATATCTATATATCTATCTCTATACCTATACATCTGTATCTATCAATCTATCTATACTGAGACTTAAAGGATGCAGTGTTACATCATTTCTCAGCATGAATAATACTTCTGTAATGAAACCTCCCCAAACTAAAAGGCACTCTATCCAAAAGATGGTCCCAAAATGTTATATAATAATCAAATAATAGAATTTTTATCAAGTCATATTTATATTATGAAGCAGATACAACTTTTTTGGTAAGTTAATCCATGACAGACTTTTTGTAAACTTTCATTGAAACACTGATAAGAGTATTGGGCCTTCCTGGTAGCGCAGTGGGTTAAGCAACGCACTATGAAGCAAACAGCAGCCACTGCAGCACGAGTTCGATCCCTGCTGCCGGCCAGGGAGGGGACCCACATGGTGAGGCAGACCTCTCCTGTCTCGCCCGCTGCTCCCCTCAGCAGTGTGTTTCAGTCAGTCTGCCTGTTCTGTTCCCCACTCTGTCTGGTGATTCCTCTCACCTCCCACGACTCTGGCTTGTACCCCAGTGCTTGTCTGCATAAATAAATAAATCTTTAAAAAAAAAAAAAACACTGATAGAGTATTGAAAAATCTATTCCTATGTCAACTAAAGTGCCATTTGTTTGAAAACACAGATTCATTTCTTTAAAATAGGACTCATTTTATCAGGATGGAGAGATTAAAATAAAGTTTGGCCCACTGTTGATGGAGACTTTTAACTTTCAATATATGTTTTTGGTCAACTAAGAGAATTATATAAATATAAATTTCTGCCAATATGATAAAATCCATTAAGTCAAAGATAACTGTAAGGGATAATGATGTTAAGAAATAAGCAACACCAGTGTGAGAAGGTTCGGCAAACGGAAACATTTCAGGTAAAAATATAAATTCATTTACATATAGATGGGTTCTGTATTGTTCATACCCTTAAGAGTGAAAATATAAACATCATTATAAACAATTCTTTAATAGTATCTCCTTTCCAATTCAGAAACAGTTAAAATAGAAACAGCTATTACACATAAAATCGAAATTCAGTTCAGGAAAAAAAAGCCCAACAACGTTTTATCAATAATATCCCTTAACCATCTCATTCTACTCATGCCACCTAAAATTAACTTTGGGCTAAAAAGAAAATTAGAAATATAGAAAATGGCAGAAGCTGTTTTACCTAGAATATATTAAAATATGTATATAAAAAAGACTTTTACCCACTTACTTTGATATGACAAAATATACCACCTCACTGCTCAAATAAAACATAACATCTGTTAGGAACAAACATTCTGATAAAGTTCACGGAACAAACATAACAGTTTTAGGGCTAAAGGTAAACTACACTGGTATGTATCCTTCTACAGCAAGAATATGGACAAAACAAAGCGAGCAATTTTCCATCCGAAAAAAAAGCATACGAGGAAATCATTTTTAAATGCTACATACGAAATCAACTACAGCATATCTGAAGAGTACAAATGTTCTTAGGAAGAAAGAAATATATATCTGGAATATCCCTTGGGTTTGGAGCTGTTCCTACTCTAGATACTTGGAGAGATTGTGGCAAATTGCTCAGTAAGAACTGTTAAGGGGTTTTGCTATTTTACTCAAGATGTCAGGCCCAGATTACTGGATAGACAAGGGAAGAGATGCAGCAAGAAATATTCTGATCAATAATTATCAATACATAGTAGTCTGCAAAGTCAACCTTTAAATGCTAAATTACCAGTGCTACTTCAAAGTAATAGCAGATGCTCATTTTTCCCCAACTTAACCAGAAATATATTTCCCTATCAGAAACAGCAGCTGGTAAAGATAATTCTCAAAATACAAATTGGAGAAAATTCCATATCACTGATCTCTGCATCAACATGAATAAAACAACTGCAATAAAAGGAATAAAATAATAATCTCCACGTCTAAACTGTGAGTCAGTTAAATTTATCAGGCAATATTTAATGCACTATATGAGATCTTTCTATTATTGCCTTATACTATTATTTGAATTAGGGTGAGGGGCATAGTTTACCTTTCCATATGTGTATGTCATAATTTCTCCATGAGATTATAATTCCTTTTAAGGAGGAAAGTAGCAGGCTAAGTGTGTTTTGTATTTTTTCTGACTAAATTTAATCTCTACCTTTATTATTTCTTTATTTTTTTCAAACATTTTCCATAAATATAGCTACCAATCACATAATCAGACCTATTGCTTCTAAATGAAAGGAAACCTCAGCAAAGAGAATACAGGGAAATCAGGAAAAGAAAAGGCATCAGCAAACAACCACCAGGTTATTAGGACAACTTAACTTTCTGTATCATCCCTTATAAGAAAAAAAAAATAAAAGTACACCAACAAAGACAGTAAGCATTGAATTAACCAAAACCTAGGAAGAAATCTAAAAATCAGAGGGTGACATAAAAGATAGCTGTACTTCACTAAGATATTTAATATGCTCTTAAATTGGCACAGAATCATAAATTTCTACATGGTGCCTTCTACCTACCAGATATTTACAAATATCTACAGAAATGAAATATATCCTTTAAGAGCGAGCAATCAGCTCAGAGTTCTGTTCTCCTTTTCTTTAAAATCAAAAAAGACTGGAGATACCTAAAGTAACAAAGTCAAACCTCAGGCCTGAAGGTCAGGTTCAATGGTAAGAGACAGTAATTTATTTTTTTCAATGTCACTGTTTTAGTGACAGCTCTTTAGGGCATTTGAGATGTCATGGTGAACGTAGTGATAAATGTTCCTTTACTTACTGCCCTATCTTGTTAAATCTTAAGAAGCTTTCAATGATGCAGTCCATGACAAGACGGATGGATAGATGTATAGACAGATATACAGACAGGTAGGCAGATACACACAGACGGATATGTACACACAGACACACATCAACATGCACATACATACATATATATACATGCAAATGTGTGTATACACAGATATATAATGCTATAGGTATAGCCCTCATAAAATATTTAAATTTTACAGCTAAGAATTAACTTCTCTCTATCTGAAAAAATGAGGGGTATCAGGGTAATAAAAAAAAAACCAAGAAGTTCTATCATTCAGCAAAATACTGTTTTCTACTGTTTTAAATTTATTGCAAACATTTACATTGGAATTTACAAAAATTCGATCAATGAAAAACTTATGTAGATAATTATATAAGGACAAATTAATAAATTTTCTTAATTAAAGGACTGTTAAAAAGTAAATTATAACACTGCAAAATGCTGGAATAATTCCTTCAATACACAGCATTTTTCATGCAATTTAATCATATGGAAGGAAAAATTATCTCTCAGCCAAATAGTCTTTTTTTACAAAGTATGTTTTCCTATTTAAAATCAAAAAGCTTTACTGCCAGCAACTTGGTAGACCAAATAATATTCACATGATACAAAGAAAAGAAAAAGCTAAATTTTCACATCATAGTACAAGAACACATTCTGCTTTGTTTTGCTTTAGATTAAAAATAAAACAGCTGATACCAAAAGAAAAAATAAGATCTTTCAGGATAAAGTACAGGATAAGAAAACTCCTTTACAAAGGAAATACTTCTCCAAAGCAAAATGGACTTTCCCTCTCTTCTTTCCTTTCTAACGTTTTAGTCTTCAAGAAATTTCCTAGCAACGTCAGGTTATAAGGAGAGTTTGCCTGCAAAGTATAACTGAGTCCTTTCCCATCAACCAGAATCTTAATGAATCTAGTTCACTGTATCTTCAAAAGAGGCAAAAACCACTAGGAAGGCAAGGCAAATGTCTTCCCTTCTGTTACAGGTAATAGCTTTCAATTATTCAGTTATCCCAAAAGGAAATTGGGGAAAGAAAAAAAAAAAAAAGACATAAGAATTTAAACAGTCTATTTTCTCAAAAATTTAAAATGACTTAAAATACACACACACACACACACACACGAAAGAAAAATCAATGACTGTCAAAAGCTTCAGGGCATAAATCTGTAATAAAGCCGATGTTCTCCACTAAGAAAATTAATATGCTGTTAACTCCAGCTGAATATATGCCGGGAAAATTAAAAACCAAAAATGAAGCATGGAATTACCCTGACAAAATGCTAAGCCCACATTTCCTACCCACTTTTGGACTTCCAGGTGGAATTTAAAATGGAATCAGCCTTCACCTATAAGCAGAGGGGGGAAAGAAGAAAAGTGGCCTTAAGATGCTTGAGAAAGAGAAAGGCTAGAGTGTGGCTTCCTTTCAATTCCACAAATTCAGCAGAGCCACTGGCAAGAAAGCAGGAAACCATGGCACAGTATCAAATGGTGGCCCTCTATTAATTTCTGACAGGGCAGGAGGAAACACCAATTTAATCAAGCCACAGGAGCATAGCTTCTACATCAGACCGAACACTCAACTCCACCTAGGGGACAGTTGACGTTTAATAAATAATGATCTCTGTCAACTTCAAGTACCACATTTACACTTTCTAAATATGCAGGTCCTTCTAAACACAGCCCATAACTATATCCCTTTAAAGGGAAATTTCATACTTCCAAAGAGAAGAGTTATACCAGACAATCAATTGGGATATGAGAGAAGTACACTGATGCTTCAGCTTTCTCTCAATTTTGATTTCCATTTTAGTAGACTTATAAGGTACAAAATGTGTTACTACAGTACTAGATGTATGTATGTATGTATGTATGTATGTGTATATACATATATATATCTTTTAAATATTTACATACTACATATTGTTTTAGAATGGGCAGGTGAATTGGTCAAAAGATTAAGGAAGAAGTATAAGCAGGACTACTCTCTCCATATTTGTGCCCAATTAATGGCAAATATGGCTGTAATCAAGTTCTCATCAGCCTGTGTACCTACTGCATAACTTATAGAGAGCATTACTATAACATAATCTCATTTTGACTATTCACAACCCTAAGACATAGTAGGTAGGCGGGAAGGTGAGGAGTGTCCAATCCCAGCTTTTACTTGTTGAAACCAAAAATTGAAAAGACCTATCTGAGGCTGACTGGTGCTCGGTCCTCCTCCCCAGCCCGCTGCTCCACTGTTCCACTTCATTTGTTGCAGAACTCTGATCCTTGAGACAAAAAGCACTCCCCTGAGGGCCTGGTAGAGAAAACCAGTAAGATACACTCTTCATGAAACAACTGAGAGTGAGCCCATTTCCCCAGATGTTCACAACCACATAATCTTTCTTCCACTCACATTCAAATCACAGATGAAATCATAAGCATTAGTATCTTCAGAAGAATGTGAACTTAGGTAGAGAAAAAAAAATCAAGTTTATCAAAGAAAATCACACAATCAGAACACTACAGGTGGGATACATTTCTAGTCACTGGGCTACAAATATCCCAGTGTCAGGACAATGACAACAAAAGAGAAAGCTGGCCTTCATGCACCCCCTTCCTGTGTGTATTTGGGTAGGAAACAGTGCTGAGAGCTAATAGTCAGTGAGGATCTTTATGTTGGTCTTCAAACCATTAGGAGTAACTGTCTCTCTCTCTCTCCCCCTACCCCTACCCTTCCTTTATCCCTCCCTTCCTCCTTCTCCCAACTTTTTATAGAAAGCACTACAGAAAAATTAGTCTGAAAACCTGCCTGACAACAAAAAACAGGTCAATTTTCTAATGCTATGTATTGTTCTGAGTAAGGACTTCTATTTAAATGACATGTCTTACTTGCTTTTTAGTACCTATTAATTTTCCCCCAAATCCAGGAAGTTATTCAAATCCATTTAGCTTCCAAGCTCATTTGCCCTTAATTGAAGTATTTCTAATCAAAAATTCTAATGCACTCTATTTTCATTGTGAAAAAAATACTGCATAAACAAGTTTATCAAGTCAAGTAGCCTGTCAACATGAAATTTATTACTCCCATGAAAGAATATTGAAAGCATTTCCCCCCATAAACTCCTTCTGTACAAAAAAAAATCAATAATTTTTGTTAATTTCATTGCAATAAATATGTCACATTATCAAAACTTGGAAGAAAGAAACGACAAGTCAGTCAGAGACACTGCGTCACACAAGTCTTGAATCCTAATGCTTTTCACAGTCATTGTACTTAGTCTAAAAAGGGTAAAGAATATCAGTGTCTACAGGACACAGATTCTTTCCATTGTCCTCTTGTCAGAGACAGTGTGGTTCAGTGACTATGCCAAACACTGATCTCACAGCTTCTGTTTCAAAATGCTGCTTTGTAATTGGCTCTCCAAAGTGATCATGGGCGATCACTTGACTTGCACTGGCTTCGGTTAACTCTTCCACAGGAACAGAAATGGCAGAGGCAGTACTGGTCAGAGGTCTATAAAGCATTCCTTGTCCTTCTGTGAGACAAGCGCCAGGACAGCCAACAAAACTCAGCTGAAATGCAGACACAGTATCTATCAAATAAAGTCTGCAATAAATCCTGGCACCTGTATTTACCAAGATAAAAAACATGAGATTGCACAAGGTCCAAAGAATTTTTTCATTTAGTTCAATCAGTTTCATCAAACAGTAGATAACGATATTACAGCTATTTCCTAAACTTGGGGTTATTTAACCTGACCTTTCTTTTTCAATACTCCTGTCATAACCTTTATCCAATGTTCAAAGTTCACAACATTAATGCAGGGACTGAAATAATCTATTTCTTTGGGATTTCAGAGCCGAGGATTAAAGCAGCTTCCTAAAGAGCATCCAGACATCATCAAGAAGAATCCAGGCCGAAAATTCAACACTTCACTGTTGATTTATGTTAATGATGTGATTGCTACATATTTCTAAATAAATAGAAATGTTAAGAGGCTTTTCTACTGGGGGGGGGGGGGGCAGGCTTCATTCTNGGGGGGGGGGGGGGGCAGGCTTCATTCTACTAGTTCAGTTTAAGACCACCAGTGTGGTCTTTGGAGAGGGCCCTGATTTCTAAAGCACACAGTTGTAAACAGCAACTGGTTGAAGACCTAATTAGCATTAAACAGGCCCCAGGAATGAACAGCAAGATGACAAGGGTCACTTAACTAAAGAAGAGGTCAAGCTATCCCATTCCCACAGGACAATGCCCAGGGTACCCATGCAAATTAGGGAAGCAGCCCTGGCATGTACAGGATGAGCAGCAGCAAAATCTCCAAACCTCCTTTCACTTTCGTCCATTAAAAGAAAATAGGAAAAGAAAGAAAACAAAGGAAAGAAAACCAAACAGGCTACTTCTCCAGTGCAACATGCATGATATGTAATTAGTAATTACTTCTGTCCTAGAGAAACAACAAATAAAAGGCAGCTAAGAACACCACAATGGCAACCAAAAAGAATTACCAAATACAATCAGGATCTGTGTTAAAGACGGGCAGTGGTTTTCTCCCACAACATCCCAGTGTTTCCACCACAAAGAGGAAATCTGTGCAACCAAATGCCAACTTGTTGATTTTTTTTCCTATCGAAAAAAATAAAAAAGAGCAAACTCTACACACATACTCTATTCAAATGTGACAAAGACCACCTTTCTTATATGTACTGTAGGACTGCTGGCTTTCCATTCTCCTAGCAATAAAAACTTATTCTTCAAATTACTTCAAGATAAAGGAAGAAATTTCATTTAGTGAAGTTTGAGAGATATACTTCCAGCATTTTAAACCCTATTAACTTTGATCTGATCATCAACCATAATCCCCTGGCTGTTTTGATTTGGGAGGTATTTTTTTTTTTAATCCTGCTTTTGTTCATATCCAACTTGGAAAGTTTCAGCTACTCTGAATGATAATAGACTTTATATCAGCTATCAAGTTATGTAAGGTCAGAAAATGTTTAGAATTACAAAGGCAAATTTTCTCCAAGATAAGTCAAAAAGAAACAGTAGTACAGAAAAAACTCAAAATAAAACCTCACATTCATTATTCTAGTCCTACTTGCTAAAATAGAAAGTCATTTTTGTAACAAAAACAGATGAGAGACATAATCCTGTGAAGAAACTATACTGTGACTTAAAAACAAGTGTTTGTAGCCAGAAAGTCCATTAAGTCTACTTAAAAAATACAAAATCCTCCTGCTATGTTGAGAAATCAATAACAGAAAAAAAAAAGAGAAGATAGAACATTTTTTTATTCCAAGACACAAGTACATTTCGTGTCCCATGCATCCTTTAGGATTTACCTCTGAAAATACAAATACTTTTTTCCATAAAACCAAATATGATAGTTTCAATTTCTCATAAGATAAACACATATTTTTTTGTTGGGGGGGGGGTTATGTTTCTAAGAGACTTTTTTAAAAACACATTTCCAAATCATTCTTAGTCACTCTACTTGACTTTTAGAGAGCATGCAAACTAATTTCATGAACTTCTCTTACACAATGCTACATATGCTTTTCATATAGATCTGCCTCTGCTTACATGAGGGTTACATCCAGGTAAAAAGCATTGTATGTTGAAAGTATCATAATATCAGAAATGCAGTTAATATACCCAACCTACCATAACTGGGAGCCTATAGCCTAGCCTAAACACGCTCAGCAAACTGCGTTAACTTGCAGTTGAGCAAAATCATCTAAAACACATCCTAATTTATAAAAGTGTTAAAGAATATCTCAGGCACAGATGGACATTTTGTAGACATGATAAGATGCAAAAACATAAAGCACAAAATCTGAAACACTGTAGAGTGTGGGTTATTATTCTCATGATTGCCTGGTTGACAGGGAGAGGTGCCTCAGTGAGAGAGGATCATACCATTTATCACTAGCCCAGAACAGATCAATATAAAAATCTGAATAATGATTTATACTGAAATGTGCATGGTAAGTTAGGAGCTGTCTGTATTCCAACCTCAAGGGATCAATACCCTGCAAAGAATTTACATCAAGTATTCAGCCATATCCACAAGACAAACATTCAACAAAAGAGGTGGTAATTGTGAAACAGCAACATATAGTCTGGTATTTTAGGGAAATTATCTCAAAGCCATCTACTCTCTTTGTCACAAAAGGGAAAAAACAAAGTATTGTTGTTCCTAGAAACTGCAAAAAACTACTTTCTTAAATATTAGAATGGCCAGTCAAGTTCATTTGATTAATGGAAATGAGGAACATATTCTTATTCACTGTAAGACTGTCAGAGGCAGACAAGTGGGCAGCAGTCTTGCATTAAATTCTTAAAGGTTTAAAAAGCAGATATTGGCAAAGAGCTTATATTGTGCTTTGTTCAATGCATCAACAACTCAGTCTTACAGTGGGTGTGGATTAAAAGGCAAACAGAAAATATTGAGAGCACATCATTAGTAAATGTAACCCTTCTTGTAATTAAATATTTACAAATAAATGGTACAGAAAGGAATCTACAAAATACCCACATTTCAAGGAATAATTCCTACTCTTTTTTTTTTTTTAAAGATTTATTTATTTATGCATACAAGCACTGGGGTACAGACCAGAGGTGTGGGGGTGAGAGGATTCACCACAGACAGAGTGGGGAGCAGAACAGGCAGATCAACGGAAGTACACTGCTGAGGAGAGCAGCGGGCACAGCAGGAGAGGTCTGCTCTGCCATGTGGGTCCCCTCCCTGGCCGGCAGCAGGGATCGAACTTGTTCTAAGGTGGCTGTGGTCCGCTTCATAGTGTGTTGCTTAACCCACTGCGCCACCAGGGAGGCCCTAATTCCTACTCTTGAAGCAGAAATCTAATCAATGAGACTCCACTAATGATAGAACTATGACATGCAACCTAGGAATGTATTTTGTTTAATTGCTATGCTAAATGAAATTGCTATTACATCTTTACTACTTCCCATCACAGTTCAACCAATAACTGCTCATATGGACTTTCTGAGTAACAGAAACACTAATATAAGCTTATCCTGACAGGTTTTACAATGTACAACTGTGCCCTGAATATTGACTCTAAATTATAATAAATGTAAGTTACAGATTTATCACATGACAATTCTTATTTGCTATAGTCAGTGAATGACTACATTAGGATAATATATTTAATAAGGCCTATTTGACAGTTGAGATGTTTTGCCTAAATCCTACAATATCTCTCTGCCCATCATTCTGCTTACCTTAATTAAGCTCATCAGCATCTGGTCCTTGCCAGCCTTTCCAGCTTCAGCTCCTATCAGAACCACTAGCATCATCTCATCCAATATGGCAACCATCTCAAATCCCTGATGTTTTTTACCCTGCCATGACATTATGATACTTTTCCTTTGCTCATGTTTTCTTCTCATTCTAGAATGGCCATCTCAGCCATATTTCTTAACCCAAGAGGTACTCAGCTTTGAAGTGTCAAGAATTTTTAATTGACCACCACAAGAAAAAGAAGTCTTCAGTTTAATACTTAGCAAGCCCTATTCAGACTTCTTTAGAAGGATGACACTGAGGATGAGAGAAGACTCTGGATGGACCTAGAATATGCAATATTCAATAATGCACCCATCATAAAACTAGGCAAGCTGGCAAATAATGAAACATTATAAAATCCGTCTGTCTGTGTTCTTACGCTGTATATATTATTATTGGTGGGGTAAGGCCATTGTACATAAAGTAACTAGTAGATAGCAACAAAATTTGCCCAAAAAATAAAACACTGGGAAAATAATGATTTACACAATATTTATATATGTAATTTTCACATATTACAAATACATTCCTTATACCTGGGTGAAAAAAAGTAATCTATATTAAACCCAAAATGTTAAAAAAAAAAAAAAAGAGACACAAGGTTATACAACTCAATCTAATGATGGATCTGGGTCATGATTCTAGGGATATGACTATAACCCATTATTACTTTACTTTCTCTTACCTGGTACAACCTCCATAGATAAAGCAGGCAGGCAAAAGGGAACTTAGATAATCTAAGTATGGAAGAATGGGAAGGACCTGCATAGGCGGAAAGGGAAAAATAGCTAAGTCATGATGAAAGCAATGGAAATAGCAAGAACATCAATAATTCGAGAGTCAGTGAAGAGAATGATCTGCAAGAGCAAAATAATTCAGCTAGGAGAGGGAGATGAAGCCAGCATACAGAGATGCAAAGTCAAGAAAAGGCATTGGGAACAAGACAGTGTATTATAAAAGTTTGTGCATGCACAAAGCAACATCAGATTTAAAGAATTTAAGAAAGATATTTTAAATAACACTTTCCAGAATGTTTTATTAGGAAAACTTACTAGGATTTAATATAAGTTTAGCAGTTTTGCAATGAGGGAAACTTGGACACATAAAAGAGGAACATTCTGAATCCTCAATAAAGATGGCTACAAAACAAAAATATATATGCACTCTCTGAAGACTTCTTTTGGTAAAATCATAATAAGGAAAGAGGAGCTCATTCTTAGCAGATTTCAATTTGATTCCTTTGTTTCCCTGGCTTACTGTATCAATAGAAATGTTTCGAAGAGAAACAGTGATTCAACCTACCTCAATATCCAACCAGGTCCTATACTGATTACTATTAGTAGGAGAACCATAAGAGCTCCTTTACCCAGGAGAACCTGAGTTCGTGGTTACTGTTGGGTGTAGTCATTAGTTATGCCCCCTTTTACTTTCATAGGACTTCAGGTTCAGAAAATAAATGAAGTTATCCTAGTTATCACATACAACAACAAACAGCAATGTCAAGGGCATGACCATAAATTTCATGTTATATAACCCCTGGAACATGATTCACACTGAAATTTGTGAAAATGGCAACTTCTCCAACCCCTCCAAACTTCCCCCCTCGCTGCCACCCCCCCCCCCACACACACACATGACCCAGTGGAACAGGGGACCATGAAGATCCAACTGTGTTGGCTGGATTCTACTTTCAGGGAGTTTAAGTACTTTTAAAAACTTATTTAACATGACAAACTCATCCAGCAGGTTTTAATGCTCAAACACAGCAAGAAATGAACAGAATAAAATGTACTGGTACCCCCCCAAACCCAACAAACTTCAGAGTGGAAATAAGATGCTTGCTAACACCACTCATGGATGAGGTACAGCACCACATCACCTAACAATGACCAAAACCACTAGGAAAACTTAATGTAGGCGGCCCTTTCCTTTTTTTGCTCTAGGCTACGCTGTGTTTAGCACTCATGCCTTTAAAAACTATATAGTTCTAAACATAAAATAGGTATTATCATAAATTTACATAAAAAACTGCATTCCTACATATACTAGCTAATATTTATATTTATCTATTCATCACCAGAAGTTCAGTAAAAGTTCAATTCAGTGAGATACTCTGTCCATACACATACTAAATTTTCTTGGTAAAACCAGAAATTGGGTTTTATGTGCACACACAGACAATCCATTTCCAGTTTTTTTTTCCTTAAACTGTATTTCCTTCTAAAAGAAAAGTACATAATCCTCTCAAAAAATGAAAACCTGCCAAGTCTTCAACTAGAGACTAAAGAAACTGAAAGATTATAAATGTGTCAGAGAAAAATCAAACCAAGCATAAAAGGAAAATGGGCTGAATTTTGTCTCCTTCCACGAGACATGACTTGGTACATTTACATTCCCTACCACAGTGCTATTGAAACTGGAAGAAATATGAACATCATTATATATCACAGGCTTTTATTGCTACAAGAGACTAAGGCTGGCCTCAAGCAGAACATTTTTATTCTCCAGCAAAAATATTTTTCTTTGTGAGATTGTGAAAATTTTCAGGATCATTATTAGTTACCTAGAACTCTATGTACTTCAAGAGGCCTAAAACCAGATATAATTACTTCACACACCCTCTCTTAATGCTCCTTCATTTGTGCCTTTCCCATAGTTGGCACTCATTGGCCCTACCCCTGGTTTCTGAGTATGGGAATCCTGTTTCTGTCTATTTCACACAAGCCCTTAAAAAAAAAAAAAAAAAAAAAAAAAAAAACAAGGNTTTCACACAAGCCCTTAAAAAAAAAAAAAAAAAAAAAAAAAAAAACCAGGCTGCCCCTGCTTTAATATTTTCCTTGTGGTTAAATTAGATTTTTAATTATTAGCAAAGTAAAACCCTATTTACTTTTGGCATTTCGGTGTGTTAGTCATACCACTGGCAAGCTTTATAATTTATTTGTAAATTGCATGGGAATCAAGTATTTGGCTTGTGGCAGAAACAACTTGTTTCCTGATATCCTTTTTCCCCTTGTTCTTTTGGAGAACAGTTTGGGTTCAGGACATGAATATTTGAATTACTCCCTGGGTTCCCTGGGAGCCATTTGTGGCCATGTATTCAAATTCTGGCCTACAGGACCCAGAAGAATTGATTGGGGCAATTTCCAGGTCCTGTCTGTACAGGAAAAGTAGGTGCCATCCACATCCTTCTCCCCAGCGCTGGAAGGAATGGAGACACAATGCCGGGAAGCGTGACAGTCATCTGAGACAGAGCCAAAAGCCCAGGCTTGACAATGACCTGAAAGAGCTCCATCAGCCTGAGTCAGCGATTTTAACAGGAGAGAATAATAAACTTATATCACATGGAGGCCATTATCACTTAGCATTTCTTTCTTTAAAATTTTATTTATGCATACAAGAAAGAGCTGGGAACAGGCCCGAGACAGAGGGTGAGAGGACTCACCAGAGACAGAGTGGGGAGCAGAACAGGCAGATGGATCGATATACACTGCTGAGGGGAGCGTCAGGTGAGGCAGGAGAGGTCACTGGCACCCTGTGAGTTCCCTCTCTGGCCAGGGATCAATTTCACACTGCAGTGGCCACAGTGTGGTGCTCAACCCATTGAGCCACTAGGGAGGCCCCACATTTTTTAAGACACAGCATCAACTTATAAATAGATGAGCATGTTCTTGGTCTCTGTTGTTCTTCATCTCATAGATTAAATAATGGGAGATTAAAATATCCTAAAAGAGGTGTTCTTCATAATCACCGCAATGCAGTTATCAATTCCAAAATGACCAAGTCTTACATTTAAGAAATACATTTACATAGCTTATGCACAACAAGGACTGTTCTTTTCAGTAAAATTCTCACCTTTGAAATTGCCAGGAAAAAGAAAAGTAACATCTAGTTTATGAAAATGATGAAAAAAAAATCTCCAGAGACCATTCTCGGGCTCAAGCATTAGTATCCTGGCTAACTAAATATCCCTCCTCATTATTCTGTGGATAAATTCCATACAGGACACATTTTCTTTATTCCTCATGACATAAACTACTACCTAGGAAATTCTGACAGTCCAAACAATATTAATTATTTATCACAAATCAACATGTTTTATCACAAACTATAATACAATCAAAAGAACATAAGGTTGAGTAATAACAAATCATTGTCAAGGGTTTCACTGTATATAATTTGAAAAAAGACTCTAAAACTGCCAAAAAGACATAGAAGCTGGTAGTCCCTGGTGACAACCAATATAACTAACTCAGGAATAACTGAGAAGGTGATAGAAAGTATGGATGCAGCAAAGCAACATATATAACCTTTTCACTTTGGCTCAATTTTCCCATCAAAAAAAAATTGGCATATAAATTATATGAAGAAAAACTATAAACTACACAAACATCAAAATATAAAGCCTTTTTTTAAAAAAGATTTATTTTTTTATTCATACAAGAACTGGGGTACAGGCCAGAATTACAGGGGTGAGAGGATCCACCAGAGACAGAGTGGGGAACAGAACAGGCAGATTTGACTGAAATATACTGCTGAGGGGAGCAGCAGGCGAGGCAGGAGAAGTCTGCTGCAACCTGTGGGTCGCCTCCTTGGCCAGAGGCAGGGATCAGGATCGAACTCGTGCTGCAGTGGTTGCAGTTTGCTTCATAGTGCATTGCTTAACCCACTGCGCCACCAGGTAGGGCCCTAAAGCCTTTTTTATAAAATTTTTAAGTAACAGTAGTTTGATCGTAGAATATAATTCAGAGGGATAGGTTTCCAATTCCTCAGATATACATCACCATATGCACCCACCCCAGAGCACCCACATCTCTTTACTCCAAGGGACCCCACCTTACTTTTGCTCCCACTCCATCACCCCCTCTAGCAGCTTCAATTCTGGAGTAATTTCTAAATTTTGCTTTCCAAGTCACATTTAAAAAAAACAAAAACAAAAGCTGTCTTCTTTCAACTCTATGTCAATAAAGAAGTAGAACAAATTATCTGAAATAATCAGTATCTTGCTATTCTTCTATGCCTTTAAGAGATATCTTTACCTACTCCAACAGTGCTTTCTAGTTTATAACAACAGCTAAATAATTCACAGGTCATTAGTTAAAACTATCATTCAGTGCTGAATATGAATGCCCACAATTGTAAAATTCTAGAATTTCTTGGGAAATTCACATGACCTGATTTGATTTTTAATTTCAGGAGAAAATACTTATGAAGAGCGGAAAGAAAATAGACAAGGACTGCTCAGAATATTCTAAATTAGCTAATCACTGCTCACCTTAACATAATTCAAACTTTGCCTTCTGGAACAATACAAACTTATATAAACAGTTGTTACGAAGATGGAAATGTCCTACTGGGCAGCTGCTAGTCAGGAGAGTTTACTGAGTTCTAGAAATGTGACTAGAGCAAATAAAGTTTTAATTCCTTATTTTAATTAATTTTAACTGTCACACATAGCTAGAGGCTATCATATTATATAATAAAGGTCCAGGGGTGTTCCACTTTCACCACTTTTTGAGGTTCCACCAAATGCTTTCTCCTCTATTTAACATTCAGGATCCTGCAGCTTCAAAGTCAGACCTCTTCCCTTGGTATGCCACAGTAATTAAAATATACATAGAGAAGCTGCATGAGATTAGCCAGTACATAAAACAAAAAATTTAGTTTGATTAAAATTACTCTTAAAAATTCTTTATAAAGGAAAACAGTTTTCCTCTGCTTGGAAACAAATTCCAATTTGTTCCATTAAATACCAAATGCAGTAGCAGATTTGCACTTAAGGCCCTGATGTAATAAAACTTCACATCTAACAATGCAACTAAATTAAAAAACTTCCTATCCAAGCAGCAAAAGAAAAAAAGGCAGGAGGTAAATGATAATAAAAACTAGAACAGAAGAGTTCCTTGATCCATATCACTTATTCTGTCACTAACATGCACTCGGTACAGATAGAATATATGCTCAATCACCTATTTCCCTTCCCTCATCTACTGGTCCCCACTTTCTCAATTACCTTTCTTCTCAACTGCCTACTTCCTTTCAGCCTCCCTCCTCCTTCTGCCTTCTTCCTACATATTTCAATTTATGTGAAGTGAATGAGGTATGATGGAACTCTGCTGAATACCACTTAGCACTATCTACTGTTCATTAGCTATTTATGCATAACCTCTGCCCTGATCAATTATTTATCTGCATCTTGCCCGTATGTCAATATAATTTGTATTGTTGTCAAACGCAGAAGCATTACATCTAAGTTACACCATTATCTGTTCTTATTTATGATAAAATGAAGGATGAGTTTGAAAGCAGGGATCCCAAACTCAGTAGCCAAGCAGATTTTAAAAAGAAAGGTTGGCCTCCCTGGTGGCGCAGTGGGTTAAGCAATGCACTATGAAGCAAACAGCAGCCAATGCAACACAAGTTCGATCCCTGCCTCTGGCCAGGGAGGGGACCCACATGGCATAGCAGACCTCTCCTGCTGTGCCCGCTGCTCCCCTCAGCAGTGTACTTCTGTTGATCTGCCTGTTCTGCTCCCTGCTCTCTGTGGTAAATCCTCTCACCCCCCACACCTCTGGCCTGTACCCCAGCTCTTGTATGCATAAATAAATAAATCTTTAAAAAAGAAAAAGAAAAAAGAAAGGTGGCCTGTGTCATGTGTGACAACCATCACCCAGGTCCTGCTGGTGATGCCACATGGTTACTAGGGCCAGGCCTGCTGCTGCCAACTCTTTGAAGCTTTCAAGGGAAACCAGAAACTGAGGTGTTTCTTTGAAATCCAATTTATAAATGTTTAACTTATTCAGTTAAAAGGCACCCTTACACACAGAAAAGGCACTGAATGTATCAAACAAATGTCTGCTGACAAGGCCACAGATTTCTGATCTCTGCCCTCAGGGTAAATGCTCTAGGCAAACTCACTTTCTTGCATTCTATAGCTTTATGCTGTCCACCCCGCTAGGAATCCTTAGCTGAACAAATACTGGAGTTGGCTGCCATGGGGCAACTTAAGTTCTGATATGAAAGACAAAGGATAAACAAATAATTAAGGGAATTTTAAATAATGAAAAAGGTTACTTATAAAGTCAAACAGTGTTTAAAGACTGAAGGGGACCATTTAGATTAAGTGCTAGGGACAAATCTAGCTCCCCCTTGGCTTTCCTTACACAAGTGAAAGATAAAATTACCTCATAGGAAGGTTCAGGGGCCACTATTTTAGAGGTCAGAGCATACATTTATTTAACTTGCTTTGAGAACACACACTCTAAAGTACACTAGACTACTGAATAATGTTACTGAACCCTCAAAGAAAAATCCTGCTGAGCTAAAAAGAGCACCCAGTTCTTAGAAATATCTGTAATAAAGTAAAGCATATATAAAAATGCAATGGCAAGTCTTGAGATACTTTTAAAAACAATGGGCCAAGAGCTATTAGGAGCAAATCAATTCATTAAATGCATATGTTTAAGAAATTTAATTGCCTAACCATTTACTACAGCAATATTATATTAAATGGGATACTAAATTTCACAGACTGGGAGGTTTATTATTTCCTAGGCAAACTCAAGTAAAAGTCACAATTTGACTTGCAGTTATGCATTTTACTATGCGTATAATAATAAATTACTCAAAGATACTTAAATTCTAATGTGATTCACAACCACACACAAAATTCATGTCCAGCAGTTGAATTTTATACCCATGATGAAATATGTAAATTTCAATAAAAAGTTAGAATATGGGTATCTTGCTTCTTCAGATTTTGAGAGAACAATATTAAAAGAAAACAAAACAGCCAGTCATGCAAAATAAGTGTTCTCATATCACTTTTGACTTAGATGTTACAGGATCATCTAGGGAAGTTGATGGCCTGAAAATATGCAACTTCTAGGTCACTGTCATTAATTGTTGAGTAGCTGTAATTACCCTCTCCACCTCACACTAGTGGTGAGATACTGCCAAACTCTACTGATCGAGCTGCTTGCTCCTCCTGAGAAAAGGAGAATGGCTGGATGGGTGGCTCAGTCTTTCTTGGCACTCTCTGGGATCTATTTGGTATACTCTCTGGGCCACACAGAAGCAGCCTCTATCTCTGGAACACAAAGTCTTGATTGCCCACACTATTTGTGGCTGGTTATGGAGGCACTCCCAATGTCCCCTACTCTATGCCACAAACAGCCGTATTGAGATTTAAGCAGAATGCAATCTCCATCTCACTCATCTACTCTATCACTTGGTTCTGTTTGCTAGGTAAAGCAAACAAACAAACAAAAAATAGACTCCCAGAACCTCAACTGCAATGACTAATAAATATACATCTGTAGAAAACCCCACATCAACACTAGAAACTAAGGAAGGACTCCTATCAAGATGCCGGAAACTCTGAGGAATTTCTCCAGGATATATTACATGTGGAACCTAATTAAAAAGACATTAAGGGTCTAAAAAAACACAGCCACACCACCAGAAACCACCCAGTGTTTTAGGCAGTAAACAAAGGGTGTTTGGCAGAATTCCATTAACCATCAACATTTGCAGCGTTGAGAGCTGGAAGTGTGGACAGGTCATGGGAGATGAGGTACGCGCTATTTAGCATAACTCTGAACAGCTGTGCTAGAAAGCCTACTATTCACACAGCCTCTACAACGTGCAGAAGAGCAAGAGTCTTGGGCCTTCTCCTGCTATAAAAAATCAACGCACCAGAAACTGGGCCGGACTCAGCCGTAGCACATCCTGGCACTGTGATCCAAGCAAAAACATAAAAATTAATTATGAATTCTGGCGCTACCACTACACTGAACCACAAAGGGAAGGAAAGCAGGCACAAAATGCTCTCCTTTAGACTTTACAGAGCTTCAGCTTCCTCTTTTTCTCCCCTTTAACTTGTACAACCTTCAAACTTAGTGTTGGTTTTTATCACCCAGCACTTAGGCACAAGTTCTGAGAGGAGAAGCCCCAGGATAATCCTAACAGGTTGTGACATAAACTCCAGTTCTAAACAAACACACCTCTCTACTCCTCTTCATCTGCAAAATCAGTCAGCACGGTATGTGAGTATACAATATAAAGATTCACGATTGACAAGGAATTCCTTCAGGAAAAAGTTCTTAAACTTATGTTTGTATTTTTAATATAGATTTCAGAAAACATGACCTCTGTGAAATAAGAGATATAATAAAAGAGGATTTTGTACAGAGCACAGCAGAACCAGCTGAGTTAGGACTATGGGTTAAAGATAACCAGGTTTCCTTAAGAAAATAGTCAAACAAAACTGGAATTTCAATAGCAGAATTTAAACTATCATGAGAATAATAAATAGAATCAATCAGTAGAAAACAAATTTCCTCTATCTCTAGGAAAAGACAAAAATCAGCTATAGATGGAGAAGCTAGATATGAAGTAAAAAGACACCAAGCTACACAGGTAAAGCCAGAAGGGACAGAACAAACGGAAACAGAAACATTCAGGAGAAAATACTGGCACACACTGATGATAATCGAAAGGACTCAGACAAGGTAATTAATACTCAGTATCAGCAAAAGTAATAAAAATTAACCAATAGCCATAGTCTAATTCATCTTTAATGTATAAGAATTTAAAAATGCATCTGTAAGGTCAGAGAACAATCAGGTCTTTCCACCCTCCCACCACTGTGATGATGGACACCTGTGGTGCTGCGAGCATTCCAGGGTGGGCATGTGCAAGTGGGCGCACCTGTGTTGGACACAGGGCTAAATGGGCGGCGTCATAAGGATGCCAGAACCAACAGGACCAACAGTACTGACGAGCAGCAGCAGCAGAAGGCAGCTGAGAGGGTGAGATGCTCCGGGGCTGGGAGGCCTGCCAGCCTCCCGGCCCCCCGGCACCCATGCCTGCCATGTACCTGGCCACCACTGACAATAAAAAGTGTAAAAGCCACCGAGGGCTCCAAGACTCTCCTTCCTTGACTCATCTGCCCAGAACATCCTGAACCTTTCTCCTGTGCTCCCTTCCTGCCGCTACAGCATCAAACAGAAAAATTTAAATCTACAAAGGAGGAAAATATCAGATAGGAGTCAAACTTTCCAAGAAGCCTAGCACACAGTATTGTAACTGAAGAATAACGTACACAAGTTGTTCATTTACAACAGAAAACAATGAGAGATCAAGGGGCTTTAAAATACATTTGTATGTAAAAACAGTGTTCATACACATACAGAGCCAATATAAAAAAAAAAGTTATTTAAGGTGCCATTATATAAAAGAATGAAAACAGCACTAATAATATCTAAAGAAAAAAATACAAATTTATGAAAACACAAAAAAACTACAATTATACGCCCAAAAGAATGCAGAAGGAAAGATTGATTATAAGGAAGCAAAACTAAGAATGTAAATACTGCTAGTTTTAACAGAGGATAGTTATGTAATAGCTTCATGTATGTCTGTTTCTTTAAAAAGTTAAGTAGCGGCCTCCCTGGTGGCACAAGGGGTTAAGTCTCAGCACTATGAAGCTATCAGCAACCACTGCAGCATGAGTTTGATGCCCTGGCCAGGGAGCTAACCCACATGGTACAGCAGACCTCTCCTGTCTCCCCTGCTACTCCCCTCAGGAGTATATTTCATTCATTCTGCCTATTCTGTTCCCCACTCTGTCTTTGGTTAATCCTCTCACCCCCACACCTCTGGGCTATACCCTAGTTCTTCTATGTAAAAACAAATGAAATTTAAAAATTAAGTAAATAATAAGTTAAAACTAAAAATAGAAAACATTAGGGGAAAATGATAAAATTAGGACCTATGCTTCATTAACAAGTAGCAGAGAGGCAAATTTGTAATAAAATGTTTTCATTTCTAAGCACTATGCTATAAAATAAAAAAGCATTCAACTACATAAGTTAGAAATATAGCACAGAAAATATAACAAAGATAGAAAAATGAGGTCAGAAGTTTATTAATAGAAATAAACAATGTAGAAAAAATAAACATATTCCAGAGTAACTGTTATAAAGCAAAAGTATAAGAAAAAGAGGACCCTCTAGAGCTGTAGTTCTCAAAGTTTGCTGTATTTACATATTGCTTGGGGTATTGATATTAAAAATATAGTGACTGTACCACAGGGAATGGTACACAGGACTACCTACTTTAAACAACACTTCAGAGTTTTGATACTTGTATTCTAAAGATAAGTCTTTGAAAACTGGAGAAAGCATTTTATACCCAGCTAATGTCTACTGAAGATAAATAAGTGAGTAATAGTAAAAAGGGAACACAAAAATATGAAAAAAAATTTTCCAAGTATAAAAAAACAGTATTTTACCATTTTTTCATATTTAAACACAGAGATACAAATTTGCTGTCCAGAAAAGAATGGTTAAAGAAGAAAAATAAAACTGAACAGGTCAACAGCCACAAAAGCAATAAAAAGTTGTCAGTGAAATACCTTCTAAAGAGAGCCAGGCCAATATGGTTATGCAGATAAATTCAAAAGAACCCAAGGGATAGGCCTCCCCTGGTGGCGCAGTGGGTTAAGCAACGCACTACAAAGCAAATCGCAGCCACTGCAGCACGAGTTCGATCCCTGCGAGGGGACCCATATGGCCTGGCAGACCGCTCCTGCTGTGCCCGCTGCTCCCCTCAGCAGTGTACTTCTGTTGATCTGCCTGTTCTGCTCCCCGCTCTCTGTGGTGAATCCTCTCACCCCCCCACACCTCTGGCCTGTGCCCCAGTGCTTGTATGCATAAATAAATAAATCTTTAAAAAAAAAAAAAAAGAACCCAAGGGATAAATACTTGTGTCATATAAAATGTTTCAGAGAATATAAAAGCTTTTCAAATGACTTTATGATGCTAGTTTAATCCTGACAAATACAGCTTATAAAAGGAAAACTAAGTTTTATCTTACTCATGAATAAAAGTACAAAAATAAACTACTTGCAAATAGACTCTAAAAGTATATATCATATGTATGTTGGTTTAACCCTTAAGTTCAATATTTTTAGTGTAATTCTTCATATTAATACATAAAGTCAGCAAAAGAAATGGGTAAAATAATGGGATATATATATATATATTAAATGAAGCTGTTTGTTAAGGATAGCAGAGTGAAAACATGCAATTGCCTCTGCTGTTTTATAAACACTCAGTGAAAAGACATTTTAATGGTCATAAACATCCAAGGAAACTTCAATGAAAGAAGACACTTTCCTTACATAGCCACAGCCATCTTTCTTTATCTCCACATTAAATCATTCACTCAGTAAATATGTATTAAATCTTAGTCTGTGAGAGACAGTATGTTAGTTGTTCTTAACTTCTCTCCTTCACACCAGATAATTATAGCTAAAATAGACACTCTGTCATTATGTTCACTGTTTTCTCATCCCAGTCACATCAATTAGGGCCAAGAAGTAATTGTTAAAAAAGGAATGAAAAGAAGAAAAATCTTATTTTAATATAAGTATCAAAAAGAGATAGACTATCAAGCTAGATTTTTAATTGAAAACACATCAACATTTCAAGAATTTGGTGGCTCTCAACATTTTAGCTCAGCTAATATCCCCGGACGATTCCTTGCTGTGAGAATGACTTTGGATACATATTAGCAAGGTAAGCTAAAGTAAAAGAGCCTCTTATCCTAGTTGAGGTTCGGCTAGCCTAGAACTTTGCAACAGCTAAAGAATATTACTTCATTGAATCATAAAGACTTATAAGTTTTGTTATTTGGGGTTCAACGCTGATGCTGAAAATGTTCCAGCCTTCTACCACTTATTTACAACATCACAAAGCTGAGCACATTTCAGATTTTAGCTTGTCTCTGCCGTCTCCCTTCATCCTGCAAACTTTCCATGTTGAGTTTCCTGAACATCCTAACACATGTGTATTCTTATCTAAAACTACACTCTTCCATTCCTGGGAAGAATCCCAATGAACTAAGTAAGTTACTGTGTCTCTTCCAGTTTCCTGTTTTTTATCAACAAAATGTCAAAAGACAGACAGTGTTCACTGGGTGCTTTCCCCAGTGATGATTCTGTCCTAAGTCAGGAAGAATGGACAAATATCTTCCCACTGACTGATCACCGGCTATATTGTTTTGACATAGTTCCTGCACATCATTTCCTCCTTCTTAAAGGGACCACAACAAATAAATTAATAGCAAATGGACTTTGTTGCTCTTTGCCCTCCCACAGTTATAATATTTTAGCCTACTTCTTATAACAGTAATTCTTCTAAATGTAGTGTGAGGAAAGTGTTAAATATGGCAAACAGTTCCTGAATATTCAGATTGTCTCCAAGATCACCAATAATGCCATTTGCATTACAGTGATACAAGCACACTTCAGGGATATTGAGGATCAGCTCCTGACAATTGCAACACAGAGAATAGCACAATAAAGTTATTCATAATTTTCTTTAGTTTCACGGTGCTATAAGTTATGTTTATACTGTAGTCTATGAGGTATGCAATAGCATTATGTCTATAAAAACAATGTACATACCTAAATTTAAAAAATACTTTATTGCTGAAAATGTTAACCATCATCTGAGCCTTGGCTATAATCTTTTTGCTGTTGTAAAAATCACAGTATCTGTCTAGTGCAATAAAGAAAAATACAATAAAAAAGGTCTGCCTGTACTAACTATTCTTCTAGTCTCCCAGTCTAGAAATTATGGACACATTGCTGATTGCCTCATAGTCATCTCTATGGTCTAGCTCTCAAATCTTACAAAAGGAAATAATGCCTTACTTAATGAGGAAGCGTGAAAGGTTAAATGGGCACAGCATTCTGAGAGAGAGAAGTATTTAGGGGTAAGGTTAGTGTTATATGGAGTGAACCAGGGTACTTCAGGAAAAAACACTTAATCAGTTCTGCAGTAAAACTGTACAAGGATATGAGGGAATGTGGAGGAGTAAGGTACACAGGAGAGACAATATACCCAGCGATGTGGCAGAAAACTGGTACCTGTGTAGAGAGAAGCAGCAATCAATGAACATTTCCCAAAGCAGTGATATCTCAGGGACTTTTAAAGGCTGAGATTTCTAAGGGTCCATTTTAGATGGTGGCTATGTTGCACTGCAAACCGCTTGCTTACATCAAACTTTCATTAAAGTCTGGGTACACAGCTCTAACATCAGTGAGACTCTGTGAAATAAAGAGGTTACTTCAGGCAAACAGGGTCCCAGGGAGTAGAAAAGAAACACCACAGGCAGGAGATAAAATGTATAACACAGTTTCCGACCTCAGCACAAGTAGAAATTTAGCAGTTTCTGTGGCACTTCTACTGGCAGCAGTAGGAACCCCTACAGACACTAGGATCACAGGGAATTCCACCATACATGAGACAGGAATCCAAGCCAATAGTTGAATCTTTGAGGATTGGTTGGTCATGGCTTAGGTTGCATGTCTCTTCCTGGTGAACCATCTCCATTCCAACTAGCATCACACTTGTCCCAAACCTCCTGGGTCTGCAATGTCTCCTCCCTAATCAGGCTCATGAATCATAACAAAGTACTCCCATGCCCCATGACCTGCCAGGCAGGTCAATAAGCACTCTCCATCAGGATCTACTTTAGCATTTACTAGAGTGAGAAAGACACTCCAGACACTCTTGTCAGAGGTAAGAAAAAGGACACTCAGAGAAGTCAACAAACTTGGACTTGATCACAAGACCAATGAGTGGCAAAGAAAAAAACCTGAAAGCGGAAAGGGAAAAAAGCCCAAGACGAAACACTGTGCTCCGTATTGCTCACTGCCTTGCATCCTCAAGCTAAAATGTCCCTTTCCCTGAGTCCCTGGATGAATGCTGTTTCTCACTGTCAATTTGTTACTGAAGCCCCTCCAAGGAAACCTTGAGTACAGTATGAATTAGTTCAATGGGAGCTAATTTTGGTGTATGAGTCAATATTCTCCTAAGACTAAGAAAATACAATTCATTAAATGAGAATATTTGTTTGTCTAGTTTTCTACATGCACTGTAAATAGAAAGATATTACAAAATACATATCAGATCTTTTTTTTTTTTTAAAGATTTATTTATTTATGCACACAAGAGCTGGGGTACAGGCCAGAGGTGTGGGGGTGAGAGGATTCACCAGAGATAGCGTGGGGAGCAGAACAGGCAGACTGACTGAAACACACTGCTGAGGGCAGCAGCAGGCGAGGCAAGAGAGGTCTGCTGCGCCATGTGGGTCCCCTCCCTGGCCGGCAGCAGGGATCGAACTCGTGCTGCAGTGGCTGCGGTTTGCTTCATAGTGCGCTGCTTAACCCACTGTGCCACCAGGGAGGCCCACATATCAGATCTTACTAGGAAGATGCCACAAATATCTGTGCAGAGATTTCACTCAAAAATACTGGCTACACATTTCAAAAATAAAAATTAAAAGATAAATCCAAATCTTTAGATAAATTGGTTAATTCCCAAAAGTATCTGGTTAGTATTTTTTCTAATCTTGAGATTGAACTTTGGCAAACGTCGACCTGTATAAATAGTATGGTTTGGATAATAAATTAAAATGGGGAAGAATAAACAACATTAGCAATAATACAGTAGCATCACCATTCCTCATAGACTTGTTTTAAATGCACTTCTTTAAAAATTAGTTATTAAGGTACCCCATATCTATTAAAATAATATGCTGTGTTTAGCTTAAGGAATGCCAAGTGTTTAAACATGCTCACATTTGTGCAAATCATTTTATACTTCAACTTCCAGGCCTTTAAACCATAGGCATTATTTCATCCATGCATTAACTGCAGTGTCTATTTACAATTTATTTACATTTTACAAACTAGCCTTTGGGCTATCATTTATAAGAGGGCATATTTGTTACCAAAGCTTTTAAAAATGTTGATTTTCAAAGCTTTTTCTATTCCAACTTTTCAAAACACAACATTTCAAAATTATTATTATTAAAGTTTATAATATATCATTATATGTACATGTATATAGTACTTACTGAAATCCAGTACTTACTGAAATTTTTCCGGTAGTTGAGCCAGAACTCAGTGTTGATATATAAATTTTATTAGATAGCTTGTGACACACAGAATCAAGACCTCAATATTGCATAATATCTTCCCCACATAAAAGTACTTTTTCTTTTTTACCATTCTTGGGGATTTTTCCATAAAGAGCCAAGGAAGAATTAAAGATTTACAATTAGAATCTCATCTCTCTTTTATGATAACTTTGAGACAAGTCATTTGCAGGGAAAAATGTTACTTTAAATAACTGGGATAACTTCTTTGTCATTTTATGTAACAAAATAAAAGCAAGTTTGAGTATTAAGCAAGGTTCAAAGCATTCTTTTAAAAAGGTTTTGTTATATATTTATACACACACACACACATACACATACACACACACACACCAGGGCACAGAGACATTCTCTTTATATAAATGTGATCTGGATTTGCTCCCTAAAACAGGGTCCTTCAAACAATAGCAATGGTAACAACAGCACTAAACATTCGCCTGGCAATTGTAAATAGTTTTCCTACATCTTATTACTTAATTGACCTACATAGCCATGGAAGATCTGATAGCATCATCCCTAATTTATCAATGATAAAACCAAAGCTCACAGGTTATAATTACAAAGAGGTTTGAATGGTGGAATTGTACAGGTCACAAGTCTGGACACTTAAGCCCGGAATCTTCCCTTATCACTACACTTTCTCCTGAGTCACCTATACAGTGATTTTGATTTCCCAACCCAAGGTTCATATGAAACATGTAACAAACAGAAAGCTCTCACTAGATAAAGAGGTCCATCAAAATACACTAAACTAACCTACTTTATATTTTGGATTTCTTTTATTTTTAAAACCTATTCTTGCTCTATGAATTAATATGCTTGGAGGTTAAGTTGCCATTTAAATGAAAATTTCCACACCTTAACTTTCAGATTAGTAGTGGTATAATTATAAATCATACATCTAATCTACTATACTATACTTACTGAATACTGTCATGGGTAATTTATGAAATTTGTATTTCAAGTGTTTTTTGTTATTTTAATCATCCTCTTTTGAAGGACCCTTGTCATTATCCATGGGGATAATTGCCTGATCCAATCCTGCCACATTTGTCTATGGCCTGATGTGTTTACTCAGGTCTTGCTGAGCTGCCTCTGACAACTTCATAGAAGATCCTGCATCCTTTACAAAGATAGAAATTTTGACTTTGCATTTTATCATTCATTTGCCTGTATTTTTGATAATTTGATTCCAAAGAGTGAAGATGCTGTTAGGGCTAACTAGAGGGGGTTATAAAGAATCAGTATTTTGGCAAGTCATTAATACAAATTTCCTGTTTTCAAAAGCAACAGCATAACTACAAGCATTGTGATACAAGGATTGTAGAAGTTGTGCAATTAGGAATCCTAAGCATTAACTGCATTTCTTCATCTACAAGAGCTTTAGACTGTTCTCCAATGAAATGACCAATGGAAACATCAATAAACTGCTGGCACTGGGCCCTCCCTGGTGGCACAGGGGATTAAGCAACACACTATGAAGCAGACCAGAGTCACTACAGAATGAGTTTGATGCCTGCTGCCGGCCGGGGAGGTGACCCACTTGGCGCACGCAGACCTCTCCTGCCTTGCCTACTGCTCCCCTCAGCATTGTGTTTCTGTTGATCCGCCAGTTCTGTTCCCCGCTCTGTCTCTGGTGAATCCTCTCACCTCCTGTGCATCTAGCCTGTACCCCAGCTCTTTTATGCATAAATAAATAAATCTTTAAAAAATTTTTCAAAAATAAAAAATAAACTGTTGGCCCCTCAATGTCTTTATGTGAAACTTATGTGAAAAAACTCTGTAAACCTATCCATAGTACCTCTAATCAAGTGCTAATATTTTAAAGAGATTTTTTTCATAAGCAAACAGAAATATGAACCATTTACACAAATGAAACTGCATTTGTTTCAACTTAGAAACAAATGAACAAAATACATAAAGACAAATAAGAGAAGAATACTTTACTAAGCACACCCCCAAAATCACCAGAGGCAGCTAGGTGGCTCCTGTTTGCTTCCTGATAGACTTCCAGTGGAATTAGTTAACTGGAATGTCCTGAATTGTGAGGAAAATTGTTCACAGCATCATTTCTACACTAAACAAACTTAAAGCCATCTCCACACTGTAAACCATGTCAAAACTGAGAATATTTGGGATTTGTCAAGTGTTTTCTTTTTATCCCTGGAAATCAGAATTTTGTTTTAGGAAAAGAACCTAGAATAAAACTCTTAGGACGTTTAAAGTACTTCTAAAATAGCAGTATCACTAGCATACTATTTTAAATTTTCTACACAGGAAGAAAAAAGTGCTGGAGGCAAAGAGTTCATATAGAGCCATTGGGTGAATCCTCCTATAGCAGTGTGATATTTGGATTGCTCATTGCCCATCTGTGTGTACAACCATTAGGGCCATCACATCCACAATGTTAGTAGATTTCCTTCAAAAAAATAAAAAAGTGCTGCAAGGCCAAAAGAATAATGCTATCAAAATCCACAAACTCCTTCACATTCAATGGAGTTAGTGATTATTGCTAAGTAATTCCCCAAAGCCAAATCTCCCCAGGTTCTCTATCTGTTTGCTTTGTTTAAATCAGATCACTGTTCAGGATACTATGTTGATGCTAATTATTCAAAGCAGGAAGGAGGCCTGTATGCTCCTTTGTCCCATGCTGTGATCAAATCTGGAAGCAGTGATACCTGCCAAAGCTGCAAGGCCATATCAGGAAGGTAAATTCCTCATGCAGCTTTCGAGGGCAGGATGACTGCTTCCAAGCGCACCAACTTCTTCTGTTGTAAAGAAAAGGCAGGTTTTCCCCTCAACTCTGAAACAGACAATAACCCAGCTCCTCTGCTCATCAAAGACTGTCTGTCCTTGGCCGTCTTTCAAAGTCCTAATGTTACTACTACAAGTGAAAGTTGTAAATCTTCATTGACCAGAGGGGTACTGGGGAACATGGGTTGTTAAAATTTCAGTTTTATAATTCTACATGCTTTCATTAGCAAAGAACGAGAATATACTAAGCATCCAGCTCAAGAAGTTAGAAAAACAAAACAGAACCCAAAGAAAACACTAGGCTTCAACTATATAGTTTTACACATAATTTAACCATGCAAAGAACAGATAACTCTATTCTTACCCAAAATCTTTCACAGAACTGAAAAAAAGAGAGGAAATGTTCCCTGGACCCATTTTGTGAGTCACTGTAACTCTGTCTCCCAAACTGGCTGACTAACATCACTTATAAGCACAAATGTCAGAGTTTCAAGTTTTTCTATTATATCATTTACATTTAGCACTTTACTTTTTTAATGTGCTTAAAATATTTTTTAACAAAAAATAAATATCTGACTAAAATAAAAAACTCTGATCATACACCAAAAATTAGCTTTGAGGATGAAGGTGGAATAACACTAAACTGACAAAACGGCATCAATCTGTTCTATTTCAGTTATCAGCGACAGAAACCCTACACAGATTGGTTTACACAAAAAAGGAGAATTCACTGGCTCACAAAACCAATGAACGATTTAGACCAGGTTGTCAGGGTTCTGAAGACTTTCCAGCTAGAGTTCGCCTTCCTCTCAGGAATGATGAGAGCTCCCGCCAACACCAGGCTATCTTGCTTACTCTAGCCAAGAATTTCCAAGAGGGGAAAGCCTCCTTTCTAAGAATGCCAACAAAAATTTCAAGAATTGGATCTCACTTGATCAATATTGGTTGCTGTGGGCAGGAGGTGGGTCCCTTGTTCATTACAGTAAGGGGAGGGATTTGAGCAGTTCTTCCTGAGCAGACTGAGAAAAGAGGAGGAGAGAGTCCCAAAGGGAACTCCCTATACTCTAAGAAGGAAAGGGGAATTGATGCCAGAGAGGGACAAACTCTCCAAATACCTACCACAGTCTGTTACTGTGCCATTACCTTAAAGAAAAAACACACTCAGCAGCTCAACTCACCTGCCCATCCCCTTCTTTGTAATAAGGTTCTCAGTAATCAGAATTTAAATTACATTTGCCTGTAACACTAAAGAATTTTTCCCTCAAAGTGACTGCAAGTTGGAATGTTGTCAGGCACTCCAAATACAATAGTATACAGATGAACTTTGATTATAATCTCTATTTCAGGGAGCTTTGATTTGTGAAAGCTGCTCACAAATAGTACTTGGAAAATAATTATGCCTTGCATGATACCTTTTTCTGAGATGCTTTTCCAGCTCATTTAACCCATCCTCCAACATTCCTGTTCACAAGAAGACGTGTGCAGTGGTACTGTACTTTGAGAAAATCAAATATAAGAAACCCAATTTCCAGGTCACATAAATCCTGGAGTGATTTTTTTATATTCTAAAATGTCATACTGTTTCGTGAACTGACTCAGCTGAAGTGCTTTTTAAGTCCAAGTACCTCTGTAACAATCCAAATGTTTAATTAACAAAGGTTTGTTCTATGCATAAATTAGCACAGCATATCTATTATTTTTTAAAAGGGCTATGAACCTCATAATATGAAGCTGCGAAGTCTAATGTTCCACAGAGGTTCAGTTTTGATAACAGTTTTCTTAACTCAGTGAATTAACCACTAGTAAGAAAAATCAGTAACAGAATATGTGTTTCTAGAAGCTACTTAGAATTTTAAAACAATGTAATTATTCTTGACTATTAGTCTCTAAAAAATGTCTTAATTTCTTGATCTCTCAACTTATTTCTGATAAACAAAAGGCAAACTAGTGAGCATATGACATTCCTTTGGGATAGCTCTTCGAGAAACAGGTGGACACACAGGCATAAATCCCAAGTTTCTGGTGACATTTCCATTTGTCCCCTCAAAGATTTAATAAGGGTCCCAGAATGTCCCCATATCTAGTAACTATGACCTACTAACACTCCCTAGAGAATCCACTCAATGATGGCTCTTAACTCTATCAGGTTTTTCTAATTAATGTAGAATGATTTATTTTTACCTGTAATTCCCTAAAAGCACCAACCCCTTTTATCACTTTAAGACACAGGCTGCCTTTAGAAATCAATTACCTTTTGTATCAAAAAACTAAAATGCATTTCAGATGAAAATTTAAATAGCTTTACACATTAATCAATTGGGTCGCCCAGAGAATTTATTATGCCTTTGGCTATCTCACAAGAGAGATCAAAATTTCAGAAGTTATGTGTAAAGGTTTCATACCTTCTTGAAAGAAATGAGCTTTTGAAGCTTTTTTTAATGGATGGTTCTCTATTAAGCAAACATTAATGAATAACTCCTAGTCAGCTTTCTCCTGTTAGAAGTACTAAGCCAACCAATATATAAAATACTTACCAAGATGAAAAGGTAGTTGGTAATAAACTTTTGCTATAAAACATTGTATTTATTTTTCAAACTTCAGTCCTCCACATACTAATGGCATAAATAAGGAAACCACTGAGAGAATAAAGTTTATATATGGTCAGCCTTTGCGTTTATGAAAACCTCACTTAAAAAACCCTCCATTTCTATTTAACTAACACATTGGTACAACATTAGCAAGACTGCAGCAATAAGTTGTTTCCTCATTATGCTTTCATTTAAAAAAAAAATTACAGTTAATCTATGAGGAATGACTTAGTTCCTGAGGGCTGAGGGGCAAGACTGATGAATAGAAGAGATCGCTACCAAAAGGCCCAAAGGTCTGTCTGGTCTGACTGTACGCTTTACTGGAAAAGACAAGCCATGAGGTCAACAGTCTACCTCTATCTTGCTCGCTGATAAGAGCATAGTTCATTCAAAAAGATGATGAAAGAACCCAGAGAGAGAAACTTCATGGTAACTGCTCTCCAGGACAGATGGAACAGTTCCTCTAGGAGCCTGCAGTCTGGTTACCTAAAGACAGCACGATCACAATACCTGAAGTGGGAGATTTCAGAGCTGCTGTGCCATTCCACATCATGCAATGTACATGTTTATAATCCCAGATAGTTTTCTTTTTTTTTTTTTAAAGATTTATTTATTTATGCATACAAGCACTGGGGTACAGGTCAGAGGTGCGGGGAGGTGAGAGAATTCACCAGACAGAGCAGGGGGCAGAACAGACAGATCTACTGAAACACACTGCTGAGGGGAGCAGCGGGCCAGGCAGGAGAGGTCTGCCTGTGCTATGTGGGTCACCTCCCCAGCCGGCAGCATGGATCGAACTTGTGCTGCAGTGACTGCGGTTTGCTTCATAGTGCGTTGCTTAACCCACTGCGCCACCAGGGAGGGCCCCCCAGATAGTTTTCTAAAATAGCATTAGGAAACAGTTATCATAGGAGCAGATGTCAGCAAATTTTAAAAATCAGTATTTTAACTGTGTATGGTTTATGAGAAAAAAAAAACTAACAAATTTGCTAAAGCTCTACTTTCAACTTTTCCTTCTTTTATAGGACTAAAATAATTATTGAGTATATCATAGAATCTTTAGATTTATATCTATTCCCATACCTATTAAGATATGCATATATATACATGTTTCCATAAACAATCAATACTCACATTATCTATGATTTCTTCAAGATTTAATCTATAGCTTTTCCAGAAAAGATTTTATAATAACATCAAAATAACTTTTAGACAGTTTGCAAAATAACCTTTTACCTTTTATTTCTGAAACATAGGAGTATAAATTTGGTTGCAGACATTATCTAAATATTCTCCAGACATTTGTTAAAAACAAAACAAAAAAAAACTCTCATTACACACAGGTAAAGATTCCAGCTTCTGAAGTCACACATGCCTGGGTGAAATCTCACTTCATCATCCGACCTCAAGCAAGAGATTTAACACCTCTCTGTTTAACAGTTTCCTCAACCAAAAACTGGGGATTTGGCCACTCAATAATTTATTTACTAAACTCCTCCCACTGTGATAGCTGCTGTCCTAGGATTTTGCACAAAAGAAGAAAACAAACAAATAAACAATCACTACACTCCCAGAGCCTAAATATTAGTGGGGTGATACCTCAAAAGGCTGTTGTGGAAGAATTAGAAAATAATATTCTGTGAAACAGGATATACTCAACAGAAGAGAGCAACAAAGTCACAGGACTGATGATTATTATTATCTAACAGAATTGATAATAACCATAATTATTTCACAGGATCGTTGTGAAAATTAAATGAGCTCATTCATACAAAGCACTTAGTTCCTAGACAGAAAAAAGAAAAAAGCTATAGATACCAGGTATTATGAAATAATTAATATCATGATTATTTCTGATAACTATAATCTCTGGTAGTTGAGTGGGTACAGAGAATGGCTTGAGGAATGGCAGTAAGAATTTCTAAGTCCTTTGGGCCTCCCTGGTGGCACAAGGGGTTAAGTCACAGCCCTATGAAGCTATCATCACAGCCAGTCTAACGCAAGTTCTATCCCCAGTCTGCTGATCCCATCACCAGTGTATTTTAGTCGATCTGACTGTTCTGCTTCCCACTCTGTCTCTGGTGAATCCTCTTACCCCCGTACCTCTGGCCTATATCTCAGTTCTTTTTGTGCATATATAAATACATCTTTAAAAAAAATAACTTTAAGTCTCTTAAGAAATAGTGAACTAGTGAACTCCAAGCTGTTTCAGGTCACTGCTCAAAAACATGAGGAAAAGAAGTCAAGGATCATCTCTCCCTTTCATCTTATCCACGCATGCCAGTTTCTAACAGAAGCCTGTCTAACTGGGTCAGCATTACAGAAAAGATTACATCACTCATTCTTTGTTTTAAAAATGATTTTATCTTTTAGAATTCAAAGATATACAGCTTCTGAGGCACTTTCTAAGTGAAGTCAATACGGTTAAAGGGAAGGGGGAAAAAATGTACAAATAAGTATACGCCATCACACAAAACCCTGACCTGACCCACTGCATGCTTTTCAGTGAGAACTATACACTTTTCTATTTCTAAAATTATTATTTCCTATCTGTGAACACAATCTTAATCTTCTTTCTTGAAGCACTAATGTTGGTACTGTTATATCTGCTCCAAGAGGCCAAACAAGTAATGCTGTAAGAGGTCAAGAGAATTAGAGTCCACCTGGATCAAAGGGATGGAGACTTTGGGTTCTTTGTGCTGACACTGGGCATTAAGTTAGGAAGGAGTTCAGCTACTACTACACAGACAAAAAAGTACTGAATCTACAAGGTGAAACTGTGACCCCATAACTAGACTCAGCTGAGTGAGGCCAAGCAGTAAGTAGACTGTGACAAATTTAAAAAAAAAAAAGTTTGCCATCCACATATACATCTATATTTCTCACTAGAATGTAAGTTGAGGAGGAAAGGACTTTGTTTTCTCACTGTGTGAATACAAACAAACGAATATTCTAAACTAGAAGCAAGTCCAAGTAGAATTTGGCACACACAAGAGATGCCAAAGTGATTCTGCAGTAGCAGATTTCCTGTCCTCTGGACAGGAAAAGGTTATGAAAACAGAGAACCTTCTCTCTCCATCTCCTTCTGTAGCCAGTAGACACACTGTGAGCCACTACCAAAGAGCTTCTACCCAGATTCAGTATGAAATGAAGAATGGAATATACTGGGGAATTTTATTTCTTGGATTTAAGTAAAACAAGAAACTGTCCCTATTCATCAAACCTAAACAAATCATTTAACTACCATGACAAGTAACATTAACAACAACAAAAAACCCAACACTATGCATATACTTAAGCACAAACTATGCACCAGGTTCATGTGAAAACTTTACACCAGTAATATCACTTAATCCACTCATTTTATTCATTTATTAACTGCTATGTGACAGGCATAAAGTTAAAGCTTTCAGTCTCCATTCAACATAAATAAACCAAGATCTAAAGAGGTTATGTGACTTATCCACGATCACACAGCTAGTAAACTGTCTCACCGTTTTTTCTATTTCTGTCCCTCTTTAACATTTGGCTTTATGATGGAGAAATTAGCATTATTTGGCTTCTCTACAATTTGATTTCAACTTAGAGCTAGAATTCATTATGTATTAATTACACTGGGAAAAAAAAACCAACAACAAAACACTGAAAGCCGATTCAGGATGCAAGTTGCTATCTTAGCTCTGCCACTGGCAACTCCAAAAGCTTTCACAAAATCTTAACTAATCTGGGCTTCTATTTTCTCACATGTAAAACAAGGACATTGATGGTAAATCTGTAATTATGTTAATGTAATCCAATTCTTTTTAATTTGGGTCCTGAAAATTGAAATTAATTGTCTCTAACATGTCTTGGTAAAAAGAAAATTTGCACCCAGGCAAACTGTGTTTGTTTCTCACGTGACCACTTTCATCTTCAAACCATAATGCCCAGGTGAGCAGATTCCTTCTCAGGTTTTCAGTCTCTGATCTTCTTTTCTGCCACTGTCCGAAAAAGAAAGCCCCTGTTTTTAATGGGCTCACCCAGGGGGCCACACCCATTTGGATGATCTACCTAACTAACTTAAAGTTTTGGGACTTTATATTGTAAAATCCCTTTAAAATAATGCCTCAGGCCTCCCTGGTGGGAGAGGGGTTAAAGTCTCAGCACTATCAAGCTATCACCAGCCACTACAGTATGGAGTTCAATCCCCGGCCAGGGAGGTGACCCAGATGGCACAGCAGACCTCCCCTGCCTCTACTGCTGCTCCCCTCAGCAGTGTATTTCAGTCGATCTGCCTGTTCTGCTCCCCACTCTGTGTCTGGTGCACCACTCAGGCCCTGCACCTCTGGCCTACATCCCAGTTCTTGAATGCATAAATAAATAAAAATAAATCTTTAAAAAAAAAAAACCTGAATTTATATTTGGTTGAATAACAAAGGGAGAAGAAGCTAAGGGAAGCCCTCTTCAGAATTCTGCTTGTGTGTGTATGTGTGTGTGTGTGTTTGTGTGTCTCTCTCCAAAAAGTTTGAAGTCACAGTCATTTTTGCATCCCTATTATGCACACCAATGCTGAAATATTAAGTGTGCACTAAATCTGTTCAGCCCAACAAAATACTACTCTGTAGACAAAAACGCACATGGTGCCAAATGCTATTGTTAACTAAGCCCTGGCCCTCCAGATAAGACAGAAATGGAATATATCCTCCTTAAACCACATATTAAACAGATGAATAAAATGTTAATGTTACTAGTCGTTTCAATTTAAAAAATGCCAGATACAGATCAAACCTAAATAATTGAGCAAATGAGGAAACAGATTGTTTTTAATGTACATACAGCTCTTGATTATTCCATAAATGCTAGTGTCCCATACTTTTTTCTGAGAGCTATAAAAGTTCTTTGCATCACAAGAAGAAACTTCTTATACAAAAAAAAGGCCTTGTCTTATGAATTCTTGAATGTATCCCATAATGCTTTCACTAGCACAGTAAGACAGGCCAACAATGCTGTCTCCAGCCAGGGCCAATAAGTTTGACAATTGAGGATCGGCACCTTGAATAGTGCTGACAAGCAAACAGACTATTCATGTAAAGAGCAGGACAAAAGAAGCAAATCATTCTGCCACAGTTCCTAATTCAGAAGGCTGAATCATTTTGCAGTGTTTCTTGATTTTAAAAAGTAGTGAGGGTTCAAAAATACATACTCTTATTTCTAAATGCTCTGAATAAGTCACTGAATTATATCAATTCAAACAATGTATTCTTTAGCCATGATTTACCTTGTCTGCATCTTCATTAAGACAAAATGGAATTTTTTTTCCAAAGCATAATCTTGTTCTATTGCAGGCTGATGTGACATCTGCATAAAGATAATTAATTCCCATCTTACCCTATTATCTAGTTGTCCATTACCAAAGGGTAAGTGATGTTTTCTCGAGGTTCTTCTCTGCTAATGTACAATGTTTACTGGTAAAAAGTGTTTGAAGCTACTGAAAAGCAACCTCCAAAGAACATGAAATTAGTTAAACATACATCACAACACTGATATTTACAACAGACTCCCATGGATAATGAAACTTCACTTAGGACACTCTGTATCTGTTCAGTCAACACATTTCAAATACTGTTAAAGGGATCAGTTCCTACAAAGGACCACAACTGATCGAATTAAACTTTATCTTGTAACACGGGGGAGTTACAGCATTCTTTCTGACAGTTGTCTTTTCAGATACTACAAAAGGTTTTCTGCCACAACTGTTATCTGTCCATCTCCACAACTGCCAGATAAGATTTAATCATCATGTGTTGCACGGCATGAACTGCTTTAATTTGGGGTTGCCTGCACTGTGCCTGTGAATGAAAAATTAAAGGGCACACACATGAACAGAAGGGAAAGTAAATCCCTGTTGTGCCTTTCAAGATGCTCACTAGTGTCCTATTCTTTTTTTTTTCCCTTCCAGCAATAAAACAAGGATTTATATTCTGAGTCATCCTTTAATATCAACCCAAGATTGCAGTGTGTTTTCTATAGTCTTTGACAACAAAAGGAAGCATCAGAATCCCCCTCAAAGAAAAAGTTGTCTTTATTAAGTTAAATAAAATTTTCATTAGCCTGAAAAGTAACTTTTTTTCCCTGAGATTCACATACTAGAATGCGGGCTGCAGTTGGGAAAAAAGATGGTTAAGCTGTTGTTTGATATTTGTGCGGGGCATTACTGGTGTTTCCCCTTTTCCACTTATGCCCCTATTCCCAGCCACTTTCCAGAGAGATCACCTGTGACAACCTCCCATTACCGAGACACAAGTGGAATTTGCTGGTGGAGTGCCATAAAATTTTATGCTGCTTCCACAAATAAAAACAAAATCATTAAGAGCTGACAGAGAGACCCCCTTTTTCTGCCTTTTGCCTCTGCCACATCTCTGCCCAGAACACGGACCTGACATTTAGAAGTGTAGCCACCACCTTGCATGAAGGAAGTGGGATGTGTGAAGATCCTAGTCCACATGCCAGGGGTGAGGAAGGAAAAACACAGGCCCTGGTCTTGGAGGTCAAGCAGCCCCATACTGCTGGCCCTAGTGCTTCCTAGATGAGAAAAGTCAGTCCTTACTTGTTTATAAAGTTTCCAGAGACAGGTTTCCTACTATAAAAACAAAGCATTTCAAACTGATAAAGTACTTGGCTTTTACTCTCTTTGATGATACACTAAAGTTCAAATTTAGTGATTATTACTGGCCAACAGTAGTCAGTTTTAGACTTATGTGACAATTAGTTACCAAACACTGAATACAGGCTTGTTTAACTATTTAAAATGGCCAAAAGACAAAAAATATTTCTCTCCAGCATACCTTCTAGTTGAAGAAGCCAAAGAAAATAACGAAAAAGTAAATGAAAATAAAGGGAAACAATGAGGTTAAAAAAACAAAATATAATTGAAATACATAAATCAACATGTTATCATGATGAGGAAGTCCTATTTTCTATGGTGCTATGAGAATCATAGTCACTATATTAGGGAAGTTCAAACAAAGAGCAGATTAGTGGTAAATAAAGCCATTAGAAAGGCACTTGTAAAGGGGCCTCCCTGGTGGCGCAGTGGGTTGAGCAATGCACTGTGAAGCAAACCTCAGCCATTGCAGCACGAGTTCGATCATACTGCCAGCTGGACGGGGGTGACCCACATGGCAAAGCAGACGTCTCTCGCCCTGCCCACTGCTCCCCTCAGCAGTGTGTTTCAGTCAATCTGCCAGTTCTGCTCCCTGCTCTGTCTCTGGTGAATCCTCTCACCTCCTACACCTCTGGACTGTACCCCAGTGCTTGCATGCATGAATAATCTTTAAAAAAAGAGAGACTTGTAAAGCAAATAGGACTTATGATGAATTCTAATAGATACTTAGAATTTAAATAGGCAAGGTAGAGAAAGAGGGTCTCTCAAAAAATTATAGCATAAAAGGCAAATTGGGGGAGCAAGATAAGAATCACACATGGTATCTTTAGGAAGATAATAACACCCCTCCAACTTAAAGAGGTTTGTGTTGAGGAACTATGAAAAGGAATAACAATAATTAAAATAATACCATTTATTGAATGCCTAGCAGTCTTTGACATAGTGCAAAACACTGTACATCTGCTTTTTCATTTAATCCTACCATTAACTGTATGATTATATTCATTTACCAATAGTTAAACCAAGGCTCGGAATGTAAAGTCTATATTCTAACTCTACCAAAAATCACAGTTACCATTGAACTGCAAGAGAATTCTTACATAATCAAAATTTGTTTAAAAAAAGGTACAGTTATCACATGCACTAGAATGGGCATAAACTTTTACCCATTCTAGTGCATGTCACCTTTTGATAACTTTACCTTTTTTTGACTAAAGGCAAAGAGGTTAATGGTGTGGATATGGATGACAAATGGGGTATTAATAAAAGTGGATGAGATAATGAGAATGAGAACTGTACAAGATATAGTGGAAAATCATCTTCTTACGAAGATGGTTATTTCTATTTTTTTTTTAAAGATTTATTTATTTATGCATACAAGCACTGGGGTACAGGCCAGAGGTGTGGGGGGGGTGAGAGGATCCACCACAGAGAGCGGGGAGCAGAACAGGCAGATCAATGGAAGTACACTGCTGAGGGGAGCAGAGGGCACAGCAGGAGAGGTCTGCTCTGCCATGTGGGTCCCCTCCCTGGCCGGCAGCAGGGATCGAACTCGTGCTGCAGTGGCTGCGATTTGCTTCATAGTGCGTTGCTTAACCCACTGCGCCACCAGGGGAGGCCCTAGTTCTAAACTTTTATTGTTTATCATTTAAACAATACCCATTACTTCCTGTTGCAGTCAAATGGTGGCATATAAGATAAGTATATTAAATATCACAATATTTTTTTTTAAAGATTTATTTATTTATGCATACAAGCACTGGGGTACAGGCCAGAGGTGTGGGAGGGCGGTGAGAGGAGTCACCACAGACAGAGCGGGGAGCAGAACAGGCAGATCAATGGAAGTACACTGCTGAGGGGAGCAGCGGGCACAGCAGAAGAGGTCTGCTGCACCATGTGGGTCCCCTCCCTGGCCGGCAGCAGGGATTGAACTCGTGCTGTAGTGGCTGCAGTTTGCTTCATAGTGTGTTGCTTAACCCACTGCGCCACCAGGGAGGCCCCTAAATATCACAATATTTTTGAAAGACCTCCTGTCTCATTAGATCTTCTTGTCTCATTTAAATTAATTATGAGATTGAAGACATAAAGAAAGACGTCATGACACGGGAAGTTTCAGAAAGAAAGGGTGGTCCCCTGAAACAAAAGTTCTGTGTTGAAGGATTTGGGACTATGCGTACAAAATGCAGAGGGATCTGTAAGTCAAGTACTGAGATCTAGTACTCAGTGGGAAAGTGGTGCGCCTTAGAAGAAGCCCAAAAACATTAGGGATAATAGCCATCTTGGCCATGGTAGGTTTACAAAGGGGAAATGCAATTGCTAAAAAAACATACACAGATGAGACAAAGAGAACTGAGATCCAAAGAAAGAGACTTGTCCAGATTTTCTCAATAGAAAGACAGACTGAGTATTTCAACAATCACTTGTCCTGATTACATTAGCAACAGTCATAAGAATAAATAAGAATTCTAAGGGCTCCACAAAGTACTAAGAACCACATTTCCTTCCATGTCCCACTTTTTTCCACATACAGCAACATAAGATCTTAAAGGTGGACATATAGGAAGACAAAGCCGAAAGCCTCTTGATTTTACCAAAAGATGATTTAATAGCACTGGATTAAATTTATTCTTTTTGACTACATAGTGTTCCTTTCCCTACTATCCAGGAAGCAAGGAGGGTCATATTTGTTAATAAAGTAATGAAAAAAAGCTCCAATTTTTCTCTGCACATCTGGCCTGAGATTGAGTGATTTAGCCAAGTATTAAAATTAAAAAAAAAAAAGAAATAAAATCAGAAAATCAATGCTATCCCTAGGAAAGCCCTCTTGAGAGACAATATAAATAAACAACTTTTATATTTGAAAAGCATGTGTAACTGGATATTAAAATAAGACTTTTGGTCAAAACCTCAGATGATAAATATCAGATACACAGGGAACTGCAAACCAAATGCAAATTTCAAAGTAGACTTCAGAAGTATTTTACTCCTTCCTTGCTAACTCTGTGTATATGAGAGTGTCAGGTAATAGTGACTGAGGAGGACAGGGGTCAGACTGTTACCTCCTTCAAGCCCAAGGCCACATTAAGAGCTTGTTATATTGTGCTAGCTAGCTGAACATCACCATTTACTGGTGTCTCCAGTCTGAGAAATAACAGGTGACCCAAGTAGGCACAAGTGAGCACTGTATCAGGGAGACATCTGTTGGTTTCCCTTTTCAAGAGGAGCTCAAAGATGGGCAAGAGTTTCCTGTGGGTAAGCAGTGAGTCTGGAAGAAGGGAGAGCCTGTTGAGGGAAAACCATTTTGAAAGAAAGAGTTCACTGGGAGCCATTTTGAATCCTTCCTAGGATAGCCACCTGGGAAGGTCACTCACCAAAAGATAGTTGGTGGTACAGACAACTGAAAAAAAAAAAAAAAAAAGCTGAGGGGAAAGTGTCACTCCAGGAAAAGCTGAGGACAGAGGATCCCAGTGAGGAAGGTTCTGAAAGATTCAGTGATAGTCTCATAAGAAAATTACAGCGAAGTCCAGAGTATGCAAAGCCAGTGTAATCTACAACACAAGTGGAACCTTCCTGCAGACCCGTCACGTTATTCTTCTATTTCAGAAGCATCTATAACAACAGCCAGTAAATGGAAGAAGAAATAACAAGGACGAGAGAAGCAGCCACAACTTGTATGTTCCCAGTAACAGGGAATTCACTTTATTTTGTTATATGTTGCATTCCCCAGTCTAAAACTACACCTGCTCAATAGTAGGTGTTTGGTAAATATATGTTCAGTGAACGAGAACCCTTTACACTTCTTCCACTTTCCAGAATGCAGATACCCTTCTATAGTAAGACCCACCAATAATATCAATAGTATATTTGCAATTTATAGGGATAAGACTTTTTGTACCAGAAAAGTCAGAGGACCTGATAGAAAATTTTCACTCAGAACAAAAGACAAACTTTCCCCTCTAAATACATTTTAAGTAGATAGTACAAAACACAATTTAAATTTGCATTATGATTTCATTCCATGAGTTATATCTGTTCAGTATGCTGATTATTCAGGATATGGTTTACAAAGCAATTTACCTACCTGTCCCATTTCATCTTTATAGCAATCAATCATACTTTTGTAGTTTAAAGAACCAGAGCTCAATGATCAGAAAGCAGAATTACTGGTTCTACGACACTGTTGTGTAAAGCAAATCTAGTGTTCTTTCCAATACACGTCTCTGTTTTCCTCTTAGCTTTTCTGATGGGTCTGAAAATCCTTTAGATTTTCTGATTTAGACTGGTCTTCTGGATTCCTATCTGTATCTCCAACCCACATAAAGATTAATAATCCTGGATTCTTGCCTTAATTATACCCCAGCTAGTCCTAACAGATGGCCCTTTCATCCATTACTCAATTCACTTAGCCCACTTGGCTTCCTGAATAGTGATTACAAAATTTGTTTCATTATATGTGAATTTATGATTCAGTTTAGCAAAAATAAATATAAATCCAAAACAATAGTGGCATAAAGAAGATGGGCTTCAAATTTAAACAGGTAATCCTTCTGGAATTTATAGATACCTGTTGATATGGGACCTAGGCAGGCTATCTTACTCCTCTGCTATAGTCAACTCATAGCGCGCCTTTTTGACCACCATCACACCTATATTCCAGGCAGCAGAAACAAGAAAGGAAGTGATGTCTATCAAATTACACACCTTTCTTTTACTTATAGCCCATTGTCCAGAACTAAATCACAAGGCTACACCTTCTCACAAAGAGCCTAGAGAAGATGAATTCTTGTAGGGTAGAAATGTTTCTTATTCAACTGCAAGTATTCAACACATAATCTGTACTGTTTAAAACAATAGCCACTATGTTTCTTAAAATTGTATTCATTCACATGACAAGTATTTATTAAATACCCTTTCTGTATCATCTTTAATTAACTAAAGAGACTTACTAAGACAATTTAATTTTTTAAACACTAATCAAAATAGCTACCACTGACGTAAAAATAACAGTAATGCCTGGTTCTACTTTACCATAATGGGCTCCAAATGTTTAAATATTTATTGGTAAATGATTTGGAATTCTCACTCCATATGAATGACAGCATTTTCAACTATTAAGCTTTCCTATTGGGCCAATAGACAATTTATTCCAAGTGACTCAGAGGAAATCGATTCCGAGTCTTAAAAAAATATATCAATCTACAGTATTAAAGCTTAAACAACACTATAAAATTAAAATGAACATAAGAGTCAACCTCTGGCTTTTTCTGTTTAAGAGGATAAATAAGTAACTATTAACCATTGGAGGGCATTCATTTGTAAAACAATGTCCCAGAGAGTGATCACAAAAGTTAAAAAGGCAAGTCACTGTTCTTAATCAAAATCACAAGAAATATCCTTATTATAAGTTAACTAAAACATAAAAAGGCAAGTTTGATAAAATAGCTAAAACCACAGGACAAAAATCAATCCTTCCATGACATGAACAACTTGCCACTGGTAAAGATGTAGCACTGTGAATAATGAAGACACTTTCACTTGTTTACTAAAGACAATATAGATTTGTTTCTTGGCACACAAATTTAAGGGGACTCAGTAATGCCTGTCATTTGTTCTTTTCAAACTTCCAAATTAAAAGAAAAAAATACCTAATTCTACTAAGTCAAATGATTTATGATATTTTGTGTAACTTGGAACTATTAGATATTTCCAAGAAACGCAAAAATAAACGTATCATAGCAACTCAGTATCTCTGAGTAAAATAGGATTGAGAAACTGAGACAGAGCTTAACATGCATTCCACATCAATGGACTGTCTTCCCTCCTCCCAACATATATTTATTATTCCACATCATTGCCTAAAATGCTTTCTCCTGAATGTGATCCTTTGAAGAACATCAGGGGATTTTCTCCCTTAGGGCTCTGGTATTTAGGCATTATAAAGGTAAAATATTCTTTCTTTAAAAAGCATACAACAAAGCTCAATAGGGGGTTTGTGGCTTATCAGAAGTAAGTTTGAACCTTACAGATTTAAAACTGCCTCAAATTTCCTTACAATCAAATGGTAGTTGGAGAGTTCTATGCTTTTTAAATCTTTTACTTCTATTTATTTAAATTTCCTGAACTAGTTGCAATATGTATCAATATATAAACAAAACCAAGAGGCACACCTATTATGTTGCTTAGTCTGGCATCTACTTCCTACTCCTTTCCTAGAGTAGACAGAGCTGCTTGCCATCTGAAATAAATACATTAATAATAATGGGACTATTTTTAAAAGTTTCCCACAGAGTTGTTGCTTTAAAGCAGTAAACAGACTGTGTAGCCTCACTGTATGGATACTTTGAATATAGGTTCAAATCCATTGCTAAGCAGGGCTTTCACATAACAATTTTAATTATTAACATTTTCTCCCAGTAGCATCATTTCAGACTTGACATATAAAAACGCATTTTAGACTATTTGGTTGAACATAATATAGATATTATTTTGCTAAATTAACACTCTATTTACCATTACTTAAAATTACCATTACCTCGAAAAGAATGGAGATTAAACAATACCATAATTTTATAATTCTAGTCAAATTTTTATTAAGGTAAACACCAAGGCATTCATCATTTAATGCCTATAGCCACTTAGAGCAATTTCTAATAAAAGGTTCATTCCCTCCGTCTAATTAATACTACCTTGTCTTATGGACATTTTATTTTAATGGTCACAAATTCTACGTGATTTTTAGTTGCCTACATTTCATATGACTTATAAATGATCTCAAATCATGAGCATATAATGAATAAAAATGGGACATTTGTTCACTTGTAAAGATTCTAAGTTTCCCTGGTATATCTTATAAGCTGTATAACTGGGACACTCACTAATGTTAGACCTTATTTCAGTTTGGATTAGCTAGAAGCAACCAGTATTTTCCTTCTTCATCTAGCTAATCTTAGGTAAAATTTATTGCTTGGATTACATTCAAAATAGCAAGTGGCAATCTTGGTATGTACTTCTCAGTAATGTTAAAATGCTAGCAATAATATAGCAATCGTGAGGTTAAATATCCATCATGGGAATAATGCCCAGACCATAGAAAATGTCAGCCTTTTCTGACAGGGCTGTGGAAGGAAAACACAATGGAGTAATGATTGGAAATAAAAAAGTCATTCTGATATTAGGTTGCAGTTGCCCTAACCACTTACTTTACTGGAAAGCATGCATAACAGAATGCAATAGCTTAAAAGAATGATTATGCAGCCCTGAAATCAAAGAGGAATTAAAAAAGTCAAAGCTGACAGACTTGCTATTATATGAAACTATAATGAGACTTTATTGATATTGGAAGATGTTTAAAGCAACTCCAAAATATAAAGGAATTTACTTTATACACAGGATATGTTTGTTAAAAAATAGGTCAGTCTCACAATTGGTGATAAGTATTTTAATAAATGAGTAAATTCAAGAACCACTGAGAGGAATACCAGAATGTTAACCTAAAACAAAAAAAGCAGTCAAAATAATATGCAAGTTAAGTTTAATTTTAATTACATTTTCTCTACCATTTACTTCACTTCTGTGTTCTATTGCTTACTTCCTACAGTCCCTCAACAGAACAGAAAAACCTTATACCACGGTTAGAGTAGTGAGGGAGCCTTTCATTTCAGGCACAAAATTCAAAACTCAGTAGTCAAGATAAATATTTCTAATCAAAAAATTTTAAAGATTTTTTTCTAATTAAAATCAATGCCAAAAAAAGTTTAAATAAAAATAGGATTAGAATTCCTGACTTTTTGTTTTTCCTCAGAAAAACAAAATGGCTCAGACTGGTTATTGAGTCTATCTCTATTTTGATGTTTGGTTCAGTGTACAATTTTGCATTAAATTTACTTCTCTCAATATTACCTTAAGATATAATTCATCTTATAACTGGCTTTTTGCACTATCCTGGTTAAATTTCTGCACTAAAGACAAGTATTTCTCTCACTTTATCCTAATCCCAGGCCCCCCTTTTTAGGATCCAATAAATAGCTATAGAATGTGTGAATTAATCTATGTCAATATTTTCTTACCATATGCAACAAATCTCAACCCTTTATGATGTCCCATGCAGGCACTCTTGATAGTTCCATTTCAAACCTTCCTCTTTGTCAGCCACTTTATTTATAATACTTCTAATTCTCACAAGAACCTTTAAAGTGGTATAACTCTCCTTGTTTTAAGTAAGGAAAGGGAGCCTTTAACAGTGCAGTGACTTGCTCCTAACATAGCCCCTTGTCAATACTGGAACGGCAAAACCAGTAAGTAGAGACCACAGGCCCTTAATGCTCGTGAACTAAACTTTTCCATTCTATATAGAGCATGTGCCTGAAAAAATAAAAAGGTTTTCAAAGGTCAGTTTCACAACTATATAAACTTGGATATATACTCAGTCTCATGTTATAATTTATAAAAAACAATACACATTCAGATATAGAGTAGCTCCACAAAGGAGACAGAAAATATCTTAATGTCACTATGTTCCTTACTTTCTGTTCCACTCCATTTGTTCTGTCTTCTAGTTTCTTCTTTGTTGTTGATTAAAAGACAACAAAAGAGCTTTCAAAAAAGTTCCTTTCAAAGCTATTTTCATAGTCTAAGTATATTCCAAGACATATCTTTACAAGGAAAAAAATGAAGTAATTAACACTGATCACCTAGACTGCCTGTAAGTGGTCTGCAGGTAGATCCCTCTACACAAAAAGAAACTGAAGCTGCTCAATGTTGAGCTCCATCCAGAACCCGAAATTCTGCATGAGGAGGAAGCTGGCATGCACACTGGGTCTTTATTCATTTTTAATTCCAGACACTTACCACAATACCTGGTGACACAATAAGTGCTCAATAAATGTTTACTGAACTGAAATAGCACTAACGTCTGTGACATTTTTGGTGTCATTAGACACATATGCTGCACTCACCCATAGCAATTAATTCATTATTTATAATTCAGCTGCATTAAAATACATGATCTTTTCTAATAGTCACCCTTTTTCAACCACATTTATATTATGTAACTTATTTTCTTTACTATATTTATGTATGCATACTGAATAGGGAAAGTGTTATATGAATAGAAAGAATTTTGAGGAAAATAGAGATGTTCTCTAAGAACAATTAAAACCAAGAATTTTTAAAAGACATCTAATGTATAGTCAAAGCCTGTAATTATGTAAATACAGCCTACTAACATCTCCAATATGCTGGTGTAAGTATCCACGTTTTGGAGTCTCTTACAACAAGGTCCTTTTAGGGCAATTAACCCTGTTTGGATGGCACCCAAAAAGAATGTATTTTATCATATTTTAAGCTCCAGTTAAGATGTTTTAGATAGGTACTGGAATATTCCCAATTAGAACCATAAAACTCTTTAATTGTGTGACCTACAGATATACAGATAAACCGTGCTTCCCCACAGCTTAAAAATCTAAACTAGACCTAATATGCCTATTTGTAACTACTGTGTTTAATCGTTCATTGAGCCTTAAAGATCACGAGAACCAAAACAGAATGGTTATCACTGTTCTTCAATAAAACAGTAGCCAGAATTTTAAAAATAATCCTGATTGAGACATTTATTCTAACAGGAATGTGTAAAAATCAATAGAACAGCATGATATAGAACTTTAAACTTCCAGAACTAGTATTACACAGGCAGAGTCAAGGTGAAATTGCCTTTAGTAAAAAAAGGCTGTACAATTTTTTAAAACATAATTAATCCTGAAATTCAATACTAGTAAAAGAGCTTACCAATCTTCAACTTCCAAAACTGCTAGCCAAAATCACTACCAAATAAATTCCCACTGCACTCCCACCCCAAACATCTTCTAAGGATCATTCCTGATTGATATAACAATGAGCAAGACGAGGGAACAAGACAGTGAACAAGAAGAAAGAAGGGAATGTCCTCAAGATTTACAAATTAGATGAACTACCCACTATTCAAGAATTGGCCCTGTGTTGGTTTTACCTATATTATTATGATCTAAGAACTAAAGCCGAGTCATTTAGTGACTTATTACACAAGTCATTCCTTGTGAAATAGAGCCTTGCCAGCTGAACACTTAGTTGGTTTACTCATTCCTGATTACACAGCAATATAATTACAGTACACACATAAAACTAAACTGTATATCCAAGACATTACTTTTGCTAAAGCTCACTTGCTATGTTTCTAAATTTTGTCCAAAATAATGGCTATTTCTTATAAAATCTAAAACATTCAACAGATTGATAAAAAAATTACTATACACATTAAATATTCAAACGTTGGCTTCTAATCCCTAACGTTTCGTTAACAGCAGCCATAAATTTCTAGCCAAAAATTCCCACTGTTCTAAAATTTGTATATGGCCTACTAAATACTTCTCATAAATTATGTTCTGACAGCATGTTATTTCTACTTACTGAAAATATTACTGTACTCACTAACGTATAATTTTCTTTCTTTAAAAGATGAGAGAAAACCCCGAATGCATACATGCCAAGTCTTACCACCACACGACCAGACACTCTGGAGCCCCACATCAGCAACCAAAGAAGTAGCATTTGCTCAGTTCAGAGATAAGCCTGTTAGGTCACCCAACCCAATCTTCTGTGCTACATATTACACAGCAAATTTAGGTGGTGACAACTATCAAGTGGTGGGCTTTGCAAACTCTGAAACAAGGCACATGTGTAATGGTAGCAGCCAACATTAAATAGATTTTTTTTCATTTGCTGAATATATAAACACCGATAAATCTGGCACTTGATTCTAAATTCACCAACTGTAATTACAAACACATGTGCACATTACACAGCTACAGATGCACTTAAAATAATTACCTTATTGAAGATGTCTGCTTCTCCACAAGCTACTAGAAATAGCTGCCGGCTACTCTGAATGCAATAGTTTTCCATGTGCAAACACATTAATCAGAACATCTTACATACTTGAAAAGGCAGAATAGATTATCTATATACCTCACTTCTTCATTTTTACTTCCCTAGAAAATTTATCCAGTTTCCAAGTAGATCTTGCTTTGCAAATGTGCCCACTAGAATTCTAAAGGAGAAGGTGGCTACATTGATACGAAGGCATGATGTACGACAACAGCTTTCTTTTCAGAATGGCTCCATTAAATTTATTTTCTCATTCCTCTCTGGTTCTGAGATTATTAAACTACCTCCCTCTGAAACGAGTGCCTTGTCTAAAGAATATTTATGTGATACACACCAGTACAAAGCAATGTGCTAAGGGTGTTAACCTCCGTTGTGGCACAGGGTTAAAGCGAATGCTCAGCAGCCACAAATATTTAGTGGAGACCAGCAAATAGGTCTCAACTAATGTCAGTGCCGTTCAAAGTAGACAGAGAGTGGCAGACTGCGTCCCCAACATCAGTTCTTCTCTAAAGGAACAAAATTGATAATGGCAAAGCGGGAACTCAAGATCTCAGAGGCACTCTCTAAATATACCAACATGCAGATGCTCAGAAAAGAAGAAAAGCTCCAAGAGAAGAAAATAGTTGTTTGGAGGAAACCCACAACTCTAACAGCAGTGGATGAGGTAATTTCTTTTTCACCGAAAAGAGAAGTCTTACGGTGTTCCTGACTTTTCAAATTAGAAAGATGACAACAAATATTGTATAAAAATCAAGAGTTAAAACATCTCAAACTAATCATATATTCCTTACTACATAACATCCTCTGGGAGCATACAAAAAATAGGATAGATCTTCATGTCTGTAGCATTCTCACAACCGGGGGGGGGGGGGGGGGGGGGGGGGGGGGGGGGGGGGGGGGNGGGGTGTGGGGGGGAGAGTGGGCAGGGAGAGCCAGGAATTCCAGACAGTTAAGTGATGCTGGGCTCAGAGCACAGGACTCAGCAACGCCAGCTTCTCTGAAGAGGCGGTGGCAGTGCCAGAGACGCCTGCTACCGCGGAAGAAGACAGGAGACCAAGATTACAAACAAAGTGGCTGCTCTACCACTGATTCTGCTCTCAAAACTCTGCCTCAAGGGTGTCAGAGGCTAAAAGGAGTAAGGGAGACATCAAAATAAGTGCTGAACCATCAAAACTTGTTTGTTTAATGTTGTGTCATTTTGTCTTCCTTTCTTCTCCAGTTTTTTGGGGTGTTTTTTGGCTTAGAATATCCCATCACTGTGTACCTTACAGTGGAGCTGTGTTATGGCATGATCTCTGCTTCCACTTCTCCATAAATTATAAATATATATAAATTTATATAAATTATATATAATAATTTATATATAACTTATATAATATATAAATTATAGATAGATTTACGTTGCGCATCCCCTGTCTTGGGAATGAGATGTCAAGCATCTCTGAATAAGATTCAGCAACACCAATAAAACGAAATACAAATGAAAATCCGAAGGTCTAACCACTGAATGCAAATGGCTATGAATAAAGAGGGTAGTTTAATTTCAGTGAAGAAATAAAACACAGAAAAAAATTAGAAGATGATACAACAAAGTGATAAGACTTCATAAGATTGAGGTACAGCCTTATAGTTTAATACTTCGATTTTGTTCTATTTTCTATAAGCATTGTAATGGAAGGTAAATTAAAATGTTACAAGAGCTGGGGCCTCCCCTGGTGGCGCAGTGGGTTAAGCAACGCACTATGAAGCAAACCGCAACCACTGCAGCACGAGTTCGATCCCTGCTGCCAGCCAGGGGGGGACACCCACATGGTGCGGCAGACCTCTCCTGTTGTGCCCGCTGCTCCCCTCAGCAGTGTACTTCTGTTGATCTGCCTGTTCTGCTCCCC
>JAGFMF010011752.1:16231955-16269796 GCA_019455555.1 Galemys pyrenaicus | reverse complement strand
TCTGTTGATCTGCCTGTTCTGCTCCCCGCTCTCTGTGGTGAATCCTCTCACCCCCCACACCTCTGGCCTGTACCCCAGTGCTTGTATGCATAAAATAAAAATAAATCTTAAAAAAAAAAAAGAAAACTGTTTAAAAAAAAAAATGTTACAAGAGCTTTTCTCTGATTATTTCAAGAGCGCCAACACAAAAGATCAGAATTAAGAAGGGGAACAAAATCACCTGACTTTCAATATATAACAGATCACTCAACTGCCTATGAGGAAAGAAAAGAGGTCTTCCTCAGGGTAAATGGCAAGTCAGAGGTGATGTGGATAAGTATTTGAACCCTAATTCCATATGCCAGCTATGTGGCCCTGAGCAAATTACAAAACATCTGGGGTTTTAGTTTCTTTATCTGTAAAATGCAAATAATAACAGATTCTTCTGCCAGAGCACTGGAAAGTATATTGGAAAATAAGGGTTTTTGTATGTGTCAATTAGTGACTTGTTCAATAATTGATACATATGAAAAACCCAGCGAATGCTTTTTGTTAAGAGAAAGAGCCACAAATGTTATTACCATCTCATTATCCTTTGGTAGGTATTCCTCATGCATACCATTCAGTCCTCTATGGTTTCCCCTGTGTTTTTAATCTCAATCTGTGTGCACTATAATACTTGAGAACTACTTTCAGTCAGTAGCAAAGAAACCCAGAATAATTTTTCGACATGATATTTAGGTATTAGTAGAAATAAAAATTGTATGAATTACTCATCCCCAAACTGTAATTTCAACTTTCCAAAGCTACCTGTTCAAAAGAAAATTATTACTCAGTGCAAATAAATTCACAGATCTTGAAAAAGGATCCAGGAATTAGGAAACTAACAGAAAATTTTAAAATTAAGTCTACAAAAATGACTCTTGAAAAGAAAATTTACAATGATTAAACAGATTAACAAACTTTTGAAAAATGTTCTTCCCTAATCCCACTTCCAAACCTGGATGCCTTTCAAAATATTCTCTACTGAGACTTTCAAAAGGAGCTTTTTATTAACCCTTATTTTTATTTTTAAAGAAAAGGCCTTTCTCTTGCTCTAGATCTAATTTATAATTTCACTCCCTGATCTCCTACAACTACACAAACAGTTTTGGATAATTAATAGTAAGAGTTTACACTTACTTCTGCCTTCTCTGACTCCCTGGTATTCTATGGTTTGCCTGTATCACCTCCTCCACACCAGAAGCAGAGAGGTGTTTATAGAACAAGCATGAATATTGTGAAAGGTCATGAAGTCACTCAATATTTTTCCTAGGGAAGTATATATCGATACTGCTATCTATCAGAAACAAAATATTAGACAGTTACATCATTTAATAATGGTCCTAAGTTCTCAAAGAGTCACGCCAATCTATCTCTGAAAGATTTACAATGGAATATGAGCCTGGCAATTGATTATCAGTCCTAAATTTCCATCCAACACTTTTAATTCCCTCAGCTATAACAAGAAGTATAATTATTAGTCCCCCACTTAAGACTAGCCAATCCCCTTCATTCCTCATAAAGTGGTAACAGATTCTTAATAAGCACCATGGCACTTTCATCTAAGACTCCAAAATTAATAAATAATTATTTCTTAGTTTTCAGGGTCACTTGCAATCTCAATGCTCTGTGCTAAAACTTGAATTAAGGAAACTGGACAAGAGTTTCTTTTCCCAGGTTATGATGACTAATTCTTAATAAAATATTGTAAACATAATAAATTCTTATAACAGATGCAAGTTATTTGTTTCATCATTTTACTGATGAGGAAATCAGAATTTAGAGAATTAAGTGACTTATCCAGGACCATTCAACTATACGTTTAGAAAGGCCCACATTAAAGTAGTCATTTGTCTTAGACTGTACTCAGCTCTTTTTGTGAACAAAAAACAGGCTAGATATGCTTTCAAAAGTCCTGGAATGTTTTGTAATGTATTCTAACCTGTATTTTGGTTTGTAAAGCAGAAAATTCTGTACTATCAATAGATCACATCTCTTAGCCTTGCACAACCACAGCTAATGGGCCTACAGAAGTGGGGTTCCTAAATTGAAACAAATAGAAACTGCCAATCTTCCAGCTTTGCCATCACAGGAAGGATCCATGGTTCAGAGCAGGTTAACTGCACTTACTCTCAACCTCAAACCAAGAACCAAATTGTCAAGAGCTGATATCTAACAAGTATTACAGATAAACTTCCCTTTATCTGCAGCTGTGCTTCTCCTTCACATCAGCTGATGAATGACTAAATCATTATTCATTCCTTTAGCATACTATTTAATGAGTACTTACTATGTGTCAGGCTCTGCATTAGACACCATGAAGATGCAATGAGTAAACACTTGTAATGAAAAACCTACATTCGTATAGATGAGTTAGGTGGAGCATGTTAAATTCAAAAGGCCATAATGTGAGGCACAAAGTAAAGGCTGCTTATTATAATCCACTTTGTTTCTTAGGATGGATTTTATTGCTAGTCAATGAAGTTTGGGGGGAAATAACTTGAATTCTTTAATGTCACAGAAGTTCATTTTTCTTTAAAACTATCTCTATTCCACAGCTTGATAAATCATGTATTATTGAGATAGCAACACTAGATGAGGTTTCACATCAGTATTAAAATCATTACTTCACAATTTCAAGGGGGAAAAAAGCATGTAAGTGGTAGTATGTTTTCATGCAAGAATACTACTTAAATCCAAGTCCTTTGATTTTTCTTTTTTAAGTCAAATGCTGATGCATAATTCATTAGGAGAGTCTTTATAATGGCAGGAGTGGAAGAGCTGGTGAACAATTTGCAAAATGCACAAAGAACCTTACAGTTCTTCTAGAAGCAATCCAGCAAAAGTGAAACAACCACCAACCATATGAGAAAAACCACTAATGATATTGGAGGACCCAGATTCTCAATCCTTGCTTTATCAATAACCAGAAGAGAGACTTGGGTAGGACGCTGCTGACAAGACCTCAATTTCTTCATCTCCAAAGTAAGAACAATACACTGATTACCCTATTTATACCACATAGTGCTTGTGAGGAGGCAACACAATACTAGATGGGAAAGCACTTGGCAAAACTATATCCTATGTAAACGGTCACACTTATCATTACAGAAATTTTAGAAATTTCAGGGCAAGGCAATGACTTTTCCATGAATATTTAAATAGCCTGCATATTTTTATCTCTATTTCTGTCCTCTCTCACCAAATTTAACTTGGCATTTTTTTCAAAGAGTTGGCTGATCAGTCAGTTGTCTTCTTACTCCACTATTTTTAGAAATTATGTCATAGTCAACTGTTGTATGCAGAGCGTCTTTTTCAGACAACAGGTTCATTGCATTATTATAGATATAGTCCCTCTTCAATAGGAAGCCAAAATAAAGAACACTTGCTTCTTTTTTCATTTTAATATTGAAAATGACCAAAATAGAACTTAATTCAGAAAAAGAAACACAATATGGACAACAATTACATTCTCATGAGGGCAAAAGCAAGCAGACAATCTGTTTTTACTTTCCTTGCTCCTCTGTCAAAATGCCCATGTTTTCTGGTCTATACAAAACTGAACAAGTGTGCTTCGTCCACAGCCAGACAGCCTGCACGGGGAACCTACCCAGCTGCTGCCATCCACAGAAAGCCAGACAAGGAAGTAAAATGTTCTTCTGGATAGTCACTTTTATTTACCAGAAACAGGAGGTAAAACTGCTATTTTACTGGAAGGTAGACAGATTAAACCCAACGACTTGTGTGTCCTTTCAAATTAACTCCGTTTTGAAAACCTCTCATTAAATGTAATCTAATTTAAATGCATATTAGAATCACTTATATTTGTTACTCCTCTCTTGATGAGCAATTAGTTCTTCCCATTCTTGCTTTCCACTCCTGATCTACTTACAGCTAAAATAGAGCAGAGGTGAGAAACACTTTTTAAATCACCTATGTTGAGCTTTGGAGACCCAAATGAATACACCTCAAGTCACTGGGGGTTAGGTGGACAAGACAAAAATTAGAACTTCTAGTTTTATTCAAGTCATCATCAAGTGATAAAGACACATATGAAAAGATATCCAAGAGCACCAGTCATCAAGAAAATGTAAATCAAAACCACAGTGAAATACCATTTCAAATCCAGGAGGATGGCTAGAATGAAAAACGCAATGTTGGGGCCTCCCTGGTGGCGCAGCGGGTTAAGCAAGGCACTATGAAGCAAACCGCAGTCACTGCAGCACGAGTTCAATCCCTGCTGCCGGCCAGGGAGGGGACCCACATGGCAGAGCAGACCTCTCCTGCTGTGCCCTCTGCTCCCCTCAGCAGTGTACTTCCATTGATCTGCCTGTTCTGCTCCCCACTTTGTCTGTGGTGAATCCTCTCACCCCCCACACCTCTGATCTGTACCCCAGTGCCTGTATGCATAAATAAATAAATCTTTAAAAAAATGCAATGTTAAGTGTTGGTGACTACATGGAGAAAACAAAATAACCAAACACTGCAGGAAGGAATATAAAGTAAAAGTCATTTAAGAAAAGTCTGGCAGTTCTCAATTTGTTAAACACAGATTTAAATTATCAGCAATTCCAATCCTACGTATATACCCAAAATAACAAAATAGTTGCATATGGAAACAAATCCAGTGTCCTTGAACAGATAAATGGATAATGAATATGTCATTCACAGTCACACACACACACACAAATATTATTTCATTATAAAAAAGAAATAGTGCAACATGGATAGAATTTGTGGACATAATGTTAAGTGAAATAACGCTGACATAGACAAAGTGATATGATCTTACTTACATGTGGAATCTAAAAATAAGCAAAAAGTTGAACTCAGAGAATAAAATAGTGGTTACAGGAAAGGGGTAACGTGGGCCAAAGAGCAAAAAAATGCAGTTGTATAGATGAAACAAGTCTAAAGATCAATGCAAGTATGATGACAATATTTAATATCTCTATTGGACACTAAAAAATATTCTAAGACTAGATTTCAAGTAGTCATTACACACAAAAAAATAGCAACTATGGGGCCTCCCTGGTGGCACAGCAGGTTGAGAACTACACTGTGAAGCATCCACAGCACTGCAGCGCGAGTTCAATCCCCAGCCAGGGAGTGACCCACATGGTCACTCATTTTTTCTGCCTCACCCGCTGTTCTCCTCAGCAGTGTATTTCAGTCCATCTGCCTTTGTCTCTGGTGATCGATCCTCTCACCTCCCGCTACTCTGGCCTATACCCCGGTTCTTGTATGCATAAATAAATAAATCTTTAAAAGAAAATAGCAACTATGGGAGATACAGCAGTTTGTAATAACCATTTCATTACATGCACATTGACCAAATCATTATGTTGTATGCATTATTAATCTTTACTAAAATGTACAATAAGAACTTTGAATATACAAATTAAATGGCTTATGTCATATGTGAATTATATCTCAATAAAGCTGTTACAAAAAAACACATAAGAAGAGCACAAAGTTTACAATTTTTAGAGACGAGGTAACTACTTAAGGCACTTTAATTACAAATGTTCCTTTATAAATTCATTTCAGGGCGTCCCTGGTGGCGCACTATGAAGCAAACCGCAGCCACAGCAGCATGAGTTCAATCCCTGCAGTCGGCCAGGGAGGGGACCCACATGGCACGGCAGACCTCTCCTGCCTCACCTGCTGCTCCCCTCAGCAGTGTGTTTCAGTCAATCTGCCTGTTCTGCTCCCCACTCTTTCTCTGGTGAATCCTCTCACCTCCTGCGACTCTGGCCTATACCCCAGTACTTCTATGCATAAATAAATAAATCTTTAAAAAAAATTCATTTCAACAAACAACAAAGATGGTAAAAAATACTACCATTTATCTAGCCTATATCATTTGCTTTATCTCAAACCCTTCTAAGCATGCAGATACTGTTATTTCTATTAAATAGTTAAATAAGAGCGTAAGTGGATGCAACACTTGTCTGTGTTCAGGAACAAAACCAATGGAAGCAGAATATTTACCCAAGGTTACCTGGAAAAAAAAAAAAAAAAACTGTGCTCATTCCCCTAATCTACAGTATCATGGTTAAAAAGTTAAGACAGAATCAGGTATTCATTCTCTACCAGGCATATGGCCAAAGGAAATTACTTCATGAGTAATGTAGGTATAAAGAAGAAAAAAGCATTTGCCCAATACTGGGGTAAGTAAATTGCATGACATTTTTACTTATCTCTTAAATAAATACTTTGTGACAAGCCTACTATCTGCAAAACAGAAAACTGGTTGTTAATACTTTTTAAGTGAATTTTTTATCCATTTTCAGTCTTTGTTTATATATCTTATTATTGTAACTGGCTTATTTAAAGTATAATCATCAAAAAGCAATTAAACTGGGCCTCCCTGGTGGCACAGAGATTAAGTCTCAGCACTATGAAGCTTTCCACAGTCACTGCAGCATGAGTTCGATCTCTGGCCAGGGGCCTAACCCACATGGCACAGGAGACCTCCCCTATCCCGCCCACTGCTTCCCTCAGCAGTGTATTTCAGTCAGTCTGCCTGTTCTGCTCCCCACTTTCTCGCTGGTGAATCCTCGCACCCCTGCCCCCTGACACATCTGGCCTGTACTCCAGTTCCTATATGCATAAATAAATAAATCTTTAAAAAAATTGAAAGGACTAACTCTGTATGTTTGCACTCAGAATTCTAAATATATTTGCTAAACTGTGCAAGAAGTGGTGCTTCCTATTTGCAATCAACATGATTAAACTCTCCTGTTTAGGGGTCAGGATGCTAGTATTTGCATTCTGAAGCCCAGGTCTATCTATAGGCGTAATCCTCTTCATTTGGATCCACAACTTCTATCTGGATAAACTGCACAAACCTTCCTAGAACTCTACTACAGAATAATACTAATTTACATTTTTCTATGAAAGGCTAGATCTCTATAAACATGAAGGAAATAAAACATAATAGCACTCATTGAGTCACATGAAATTTCTTCTGCCCTCTAACCGATCTTGACAAAAACAGCACTGTTATGTATGAATTGTCCTACACTCAACAACTATCCATTGTCTGAGCTGGAGTTTAAAACGCAGATTGTTCCCCGCAATCCTTGATCTTCACCGTGTTCCCAAAACCCCTGCACCAAAAGCTGGGGATCCAGGATTCTAATTCAGATGCTGTGTCTCAGTAAATGCCACCATGAGTAAATTAAGCTGAGAATTTCCTGAGCTTCCCATTCTGAATCCTGGGATTATAACCCTACCTGGTTTTACAAACTCATTGTTGGGATGTACTGTGAACTCAAGTTTTATAGATTTAAAGCATTCCCACATGTAGGAAATATTAGCTTATATCTTACTTTGCTATGGCCATAACACTCTGCCACAAGAAAGAAGAAGCTTTTGTGTTTTTTAATTGGATCAGATGAAGTTTGAAATCTAACTCCACAGTAACCACTTTTGTGTCCTTGGGGATGCTGCATAACTCTGCGCTCCCTAAATTGTCTCATCTATAAAAGTGGTAATGAGAGGGCAGTCACTCTTTCACTCCTTCTAATTGGTTCCAGGCAGTAATATGAGCCCACTGTTGTTAAATTATTTTTAATTTTTTTTTAATTAAAAAAACTGGAAATAGGAATCAAAGAGTAACATGTCCTAATTTTTAGGTGTTATTTTCTTATTGCTGTTGTTTAGTTCTTATTTGTTTTGTTGCATTTAGCACAACTCAGGCTAAACAAAAAATCAGGCTCCCAATTTACAACCTTAAACCTAGAAAAATGTGTATTACATTGTCAGTGGATAACAACTTACTGAATGCATGCCCTCTGGATAATTAATAGAGATTCCTTGAAGATTTTTTTTTTTTAAGATTTATTTATGCACACAAGAGCTGGGGTACAGGCCAGAGTCCAGGAAGGTGAGAGGATTCACCAGACAGAGCAGGGAGCAGAACAGGCAGATCAACAGAAGTACACTGCCGAGGGCAGCAGTGGGCGAGGCAGGAGAGGTCTGTTGCGCCATGTGTGCCCCTCCCTGGATGGCAGCAGGGATCGAACTCGTGCTGCAGTGGCTGTGGTTTGCTTCATAGAGCGTTGCTTAACCCACTGCGCCACTAGGGAGGCCCGAAGATTATACTTTGTGTAGTTCATTTTTCTGCTTTGTATTTTCAAATTGTTTCCAGTTTTTTAAAGAGCTGATTTTTAGTTGGTCAATTTATGTGCCTAAAATAGCCTGAGACTCTTAAGAGTAGAATCAGAAAACATAATAAATTTGTTTTGGAACCATATTTTTAATGGATTAAGAATTTTAATCACTAACTGCTTAAAGAACTTCAACTTAACCAGGGTAGAGATGACCGAGTCGTCAGGGGCACAAACATCCCAGCAGTCTAAATCACCCTCTCATCTTCCACTCCTGCATTTGTAATGCATGAAATGTGAAGTTTTTACTTCAGTTTTGTAGAACCATTGTCACTCTACACATACATTTCTTTCTCTCTGTTGAGTCCAGTCTCTCCAAACTGAATAAAGAGTTAATGCCTTTAAGGTAGAAGCAGAAAAACTTCATGGCATTTCAATATCTTTTAAGTCTTGAATTTATGTTTCAAACTTGTCATTTTCTACGTAATGAATGATACAACATATACTGCTGTTATGCATACCACACAGTCACTCTACTTAGATCTGATAGCAAATCCAGGTACCTGACAGGTATCTGCTCCCACCCCGCTCCCATTTAATTGGCACTCACATAGACAATTTATCAAATATTCTAAAACATCCAAGTGAATGCACCAAACACCTGACAACTGTCAACTAACTCTGAAAATAGCATCATTCTCATTTTTAATTCTATCACCAGCATTTTCTCTGATGGCACAAATTAAAAGCAGATGATTACAAATAAAAGTTGAATCCTCAGAACAAAGACAATTCAAAGGTATCATGAGGTTGGAGGGAAGGGATCGAGATGAGGGGAGAAAGAGTACAAAGACTGGGGTGAAGGTGCACTGGGGAAATGGTGGTGAGAACTTCATGGGGACTACAATTGATATCAAATATGTATAAATAAATTAATTTAAAAATAAAATAAAAAAGTTTAATCCTTAGAACATGATATTTAAATCATGATATTTGATATTTATATCAAACTGATATTCTGCTCAAAAATATACCAGATTAGCCAGAAAAGTCCTATTGAATTCAAAATTGGAATCATTTGGCTAAAACAAAATTATTTAGACACCAAGTTTTCCAGAACATAAAGCAAAAGAATCAAAATACCTTCTGTCTTCTATTAAATTTTATATAACATTGGAAAAATCTATATGATAAATAGTCCATAACGAAGGGGAAAATTAACTGATGATAATGCAACAGGATCTGGGAGATGAAAAGTGAAGGAAGGAATTGCTTCAGTTGCCATTACTATCTGGCTTCTAAATATTTATATAGCTAATAAAGTTCTGAGGAACTTCATTGATTATATGAAGACTGGAAACTTCCTAAAAAGTTGTCCCAGATCTGTGTTCAAGTTCCAAGAAGCAAGTAACCAAGATGAATAATGAGGAGCAATGCTGTAAAGATTCTTCCTTGTATCCATGAGGGGAGACAGACCCAGTGGGCCATCTCTAATATCTAATTCTAGAACGTGAGTTATTTGTGTTTTAATTACCTTTCTAAAAATTTCCAGTCCCTAACACAATTTCTGAATAAAGTAGGAGGGACGAGAGCAAAGGACAGCCAAGGGAGGCAGAAGCCAGTTTAGCTATATCACACCTTATCCCAAAACAGATTAGAAGCAGCAAGATACCAAAGGCAACCAGAAAAAGCTTCACAAATAGTAATCAAGCAGCAGCTGAATTTTGACATTGAAAAGAAAACACTTTTTTTTTAACTATTGGCACAATTTTGATGTGCCTTCATCTCTTTAAGAGCATTTTTTTTTATTTCAGTCCAGTGAAAATAAGAGTTAAAATAAAGTATAATTCTTCATTATAATTCTTCAACTTCAAATATTTTAAACAACTTGATTAAAGTTTATTTTGTAATATAAAATTCACCCATTTCAAGTGTGCCATTCAAAGATTTTTAGTAAATTTACTGAGTCATGCACATTTTCATAAATCAGTTTTAAAAATATTTTCATGACTAAGGAGATTCCTGATGTTCACTTACATTAATCCCATTTCCATTCACAGGCAACAACTAGTGTACTTCTCTTTTTATAGAAATTTGTCTTTCGTGGGCATTTCACAGAAATAGAATCACAGAATATTCCACTGCTTTCTACATGTGTTCAGTTCAGTGAAGTCAGTTACTTTGCTATGCTTCATTTTCTTCAATATAATTGTACCTACATTTAATACCTACAAAGCTATTAAAAGGTGGAAAAATTACATAATCCATGTGAAGTAGGCATCACTGGCTGTCATATATCAAGTACTACTTCAACTGTAAAGCAGTGATGACCCTACTGTCATTACTATTAACTCTACCACATTCTCTCTGTCACTGGAGCCTCAAATTCAACAAACATGTCCAAAAGTAAACCTGTACCTTTCCCCTCAAAACTGCTTTCCTCCTATCTCCCTTCACATAGGGAATACCAAGAGCATATAGTCATCAGAAACTCTGAAAATTCTTAAACTCTTTCTCATTCTCAAATCCAGTCACCAAATTGACTTTGCCTTTATTTTCATTCTCTCAGCTTTAGTCACAGCTCTCAATTTTTCCCTCTAATTCTTTGCAAAAGCTCCCTATTTATTCTATCTCCAAAAGAGTCTTCCTCTAATGCTTATTTGTTTCAAAAGATTCTCTCTTAAAATGCAAATCTGGTCATTTCTCTCTTGCTCAAAGACTACTTATGGCACATAGCTCGCTACCCAGTAGCTCATCGAAAACTAATCTTTGTCCACCTTTTTATTTCTACCTCTGGCTGGTCCCCAGAACACACTCCTGACATAGGTCATCCTGAGTCACCTGCTGTTTTCTGCATGTGTCACCTTGTGACAGACCTTCAGGCAAACCAAGCCAACTAACCACACTTTCAAGAAGGTCATTTACCTTTCCCAAATCTTGGCACAAGTACTATTTTGTTTTTCAAACACTGTAAGCCACTGGCCTGATTTGGAGGTGTCTCCTCCATCCAGAGTTGAATGAAATACCACGCAAATAAAGAAGTTTAACTTCAGTGGCATCAACTCAGTGAAGTGGCTCTTCTTGAACCCAAACTCAGCATCAGATGAACTTGGTAAAGCAAAGCGGTAGGGGAAGTGTACTGGGGCAAAAAGGTGACTAGAGACGGGAAAAGGAGAGAGAGCGAATGAAGAGAGGTAGGACAGATGATAAAAGGACAGGAAAGGAGGAGGAAAATGGAAAAAGATAAAGAGGAAGGGCACACTGAGGACAGAGGATGACAGAAGAGGGGGAAAATGGGTAGGATCCAATTCTCTTACAATAGGTAAGAGCCTTTAATAAAAAAATGCAAACCATTCCTTTTACTCCTACCTGTGACAATAACCATGCAATTTTTCTTTCTGGTCTTCTGATTCTGAAATACTACCACTCACAGTGATTGTAGTTCTAAAGTGGAGGGAAAATTTACACATTTCCATCTACTGGAGACAACATTTCATTTCCTTTTTAAAGCATTCTCTACATTTACTGTCAATCAACCAAGAGTAACTTTTCAGGTTTTCCATCTGTTTTCATTTTTTTTTTTCTTTCATCAGAATCCATGGAAAACTAGGCTTACTTCAATATGTCATAAACATCAGGATATTTGAGTGAAAGAATCAGAGTTAAAAGAGTATCAGAGATTATCCAAATTGGCACTTTCCAATATTTTCTTCACAGACTCCTTTAAGCATACCCATTCCTCATTCAATCCAAAGCCTGGCTTTCAAATAGTTTCTATGCTTAATTCAGTCTTTTCATAATTGATTTTCCCAATTTATTAATCAAAAGGTAAAGCTAAATATCAGATTTTCTGACCAATGTAAGCAACTCAGTGAATATGTATGTAATTACTGACCATAACCCAAAAAAAAATAAGCAAAAGTCCAACACTGTATTAGCCTACATAATCTTATATTGAATAACTGTAAGCCCCAGGGTTTTAATGGAAGTTGAGGGTGGACTCTGATTATTAACTTCCCAGCTCTTACCATGCCTCAGCTACTGACGCCAGCCAAATTCTTCAAGTTTGAAGAGGTGAAAACCCTAATTTCTACCCCCAGACTTCTAATGACACTCATTTTCTGCATAATTAGCATCTTCTTGTCCTTCTAGGGGTTCTTATCCTGGGATTCACAGAAGGAATTGGAGTACATGAACTTGCTTGGGAACAAAAGTACATGCTACTTTTTATTTAAGGAACTTTGCATTGTCTTTAATTATAAATAAAAGCAAAACTCATGGCAATGACCTTATCAACAGTGGAATTGAAGATGCATTTCTACTACAGTACAGTTGTTGGCGAAGTTCTTGAAAAATCATTTATACTCATAATTACTATGAGTTTTTGGCAGTTAATGGATCTGCCACTTGTTTTTGTTATTAAATAGATTAAAGGACATACATTGTCTAAAGTGATTCAAGGTCTCAGTATTTTGTTATATTTTAATATGTTGGCTTCTTTATATTTTATTTTCTGTGAAGAGATTCAAAACAGGTTACTCAGAATCATGCCACCTTGACATATTGATTATTTTGAATGAAAGTTACATAATAAATAGCCTGTTCAAAAACACTCTAACCCACCTTTGTCTTTGAAAGTACCAAGTAAAAAACTACTTTCCCTGTAACAGAAGAGAGGTACCCTTTTCATTACAGCGAGGTAACTTAGGATGGAAAAGACCATGGAAACAAATATCACTTCTTAACTAACATACAAACCTGAACCTCTTCTCAATTCTTCTTTGTCAAATGATAAAAAACCGAGCACTTTGGCCACTTCTCTATGTCATAAATCTGAGAAATTCATATATGTGAAATGGAATTTTGCATTTCTCCTCCTGTTAATCTGCTTTGTATCAACTTAATTATTTAGACCATTCAAAGAACCTAAATGGAAGAGAAACATTTTGTTCCCCTCCATATGCATTTAAAACAATTCTCCGCAAAAATGTTCACAGGTATCACCAGATGACCAAAGGGATCCATGACACAAACATACAGCTTTGAAATCAAAATTCACTCAAGTTCATCTCTGCACACTCTAAAACAGATAGGCTAATACTAAATAAATACTTGTTTTAATAAACATGCAAATTCACACAGTCAATGGGAAAAAAACAGGACTCAAACTCTCATAAATTCTAAAGCTGTAATGGAGCTCTGGAGCCTAAGGAGACATGTATATTTCCAAATCTGATTCATCACTGAATGGCCTGATGACTTCAGCAAGTTACTTCACCTCACAGAGCCTATTTCCATCTTCATAATAACTGCCTTATTAGATTGAATTAATTGAAATAAATTATGTAAAGAACATAGTATGACACTATGTACATATTTCATTTCTTTAAAATAAACAAACAATAGTTTCCTTTAAGCCAAAATAGCTTTATGGAATTTTTATAATACTACTTGCATTCTTATGGAGCTTTGTATTCCCTAAAACTTTTTCATTACCAATATTATAATGACACTTATCATATTACCCCCTCAAAACTCACAGTTTACTTTATTTATAAAATAACTCATGACTTAGGAAGATCTGAGGTTAGGAAGTAAAGCACCATCTGGATTCTTATCTCTGTCTTCTGACCACCATCTTAGAAACCTCACTAATATGTCAATCTTCAAACTCCACAACATTAAGTCACACTACCTCCCCTATCCTCACTATCTGATAGCCAAAGATCATCATCCCATCATCTGAACAGCTTTTTTTTGTTTTGGTCCACCATTATCCATGCTGAGTACATAAAACTGTGCAGTCAGTTGTGAGACCTCCACCATTGCAACAACCTGGTATTTCCACCATGAATCTTTCTCCAGACTCTCCAAAAGTAATCAATTGTCCCTTCAGGCCTCTGCTATACATTCTCATACTTCAGTAGGTTGTTCATTCATGTAAGAAACAAAAATATGTGATGATAATCCAACAGGTTTTTGATCTTTGAAACCATTTGCAAGCTATTCTGTGAACACAGTAGCTCACATATTAGGTGGAAAATTAAAGTGTATGAGGCTGAATGAGATTTCGTGCTCACAACAACTCTATGAGAGCAGGAATAACTGTTCTCTTCACAAATGAGAAGAACCAGGTTCAGACAAGTCACTGACTGGTGCACTGTCACACTGCCAGAACTGGAGAAACTCATGAACATACACTAGCCAGAGATCCATCATGCTTGGTTTCTCTTTTCCTCAATATGAAAACTTTAGCCCATATTCTCAGTTTCTATTTCCCTGGAGAAATAAAATATACAACTTCTAAATATATTATTTATTTGTCACATCCATAATTATCACAATTCATTCAGACCTTGATTTCAGCACACAATAGATACTGGAAGTGACTTGGGATGGAAATAGCGGGCCACCAAGAAGACAGAGGCATTCTTAGAAATGAAAGGCTCCATGCCAAGTCCTGTTTACAACAATCATTCTGGACTAAGGATAAACTATGACAACCACGTCTAGAGATGAAAAACTAAAAGTGAGATTGTAATGTACTTCAAAGCTTTGTAGAAGTAAACAGTGCATCCACATTGGAAGCCATGTTTTCTTTGAGAAAAGCTCCAAATGATCACTGTGATTAGAATAGAGCCAATAAGATGTCTACATTCAGACATGAATACTTGCCAGCAGGGAACTGTGTTCAACGGATCACATAGTACCAAGCAAAACCTTTAAACCTGAAAAATGAGGTGGGTGGGAAACTTCTATGTAAACACTGATTTTATGGATATGATTCAACAGTACCCATTTTCTTATTACTCCCATAAAGTATTTCACTGATATCAAAATACCTCCAAGCCTTACATAATGTAAGTGCTGCCTGAACACATTCACATATCACTGTATCTTTGGCTCACAGCAACATCAACAATTCACCACTTGCATACTGAAAAAACTACGAAATTATGACAGGCCTAGAACTGCCGCCAACAAATTTACTGCCTCCGTGTTATTTGCAAATTGATTGTTTCTTCTTTGGGTTATGGCAAGTAGAGAACTGCACATAAATGCATATATATTACATAACAACTTGTAAGAGTTAGTATTAGGATTGAACTTTTCCCAAACTCAGATTATATACCCTTAAAACAAGACTTATATATGTCGGATTTTAATGTGCCTCTAATAGCTTATTTTTAAAATCAATTTCACTAGCTCCAGGTCAAAACCTTCCTACCTAAACATCTGCTTTTACAGAAATTGATCATTACCTGGCATATGAATTAAGAATTTTTAATGGGCTCTTACTGAAAATCAAATTAAGAGATTTTTTTGCTGTTGATTTTAAGTAGAACAGGTTGCTGTTGGCTAAGATGCATTCTGTTTATTTATCATGTCTTAAAATTTCATTTCACGTGCATACATAATAACAATTTTCAAAATCACTACTGAAAATATCACAGCAGCAAAAAGGATTAATTTATGTATTATTTTTAAAAATCTCCAAATCAACCCTTTAGGCTATAATATTTGAAAAGTCAGATGCTAAAATTCTATAAAGCTCTTTTCTCTGGCCTAATAAATTAACAACGTTCCCAAAAAGCAGATGTACTCCTGCAATACACAACCCTGGTCCTGACACCATTCTTTGTACTTGAGGACAACTGTATCCAAACTGCACCCATTCGACATCCAAACTGCACAACATTAGACTCTCAAGGAGTGCAGAGGATGGTAATTCAGGTCAAAGCAAAACACACCACCTTTTTCCTTGCCAGTAAGAAAAATCATGTATAACTACGATGCATTATTGCACACATTTTATCAACCTCCTGGGGAGTCCAAAGAACAAAAAGCATCACCAGGAGGCTGTCAGCAACCAAGCAGTGATGCAGAGTCACTTTGCAGGTGTCAAAACCTCAATCAGAGAAAATCAGGACCAGTGGGCAGACCACATGAGAAAATGGATACCAGAAGAATACCAAACAGCTGCTTAATGCTGAACTAAAGCAAGGCAGATACCCAGGGGGAGGTCAAGCAAAATACTTGGAGAACACATTGAAGCAGAGCCTGAAACAATGTAACAAAGCAGCAGACAGCTGGGCAACAACTGCTTGGAAACACAGTCAGATGCTGCAGGGGCAGGGGGGGCAGGTTCATAAACAGCTAAGCAAGCATCCTAGAGGTGAACACTCTGAAATGAAGCAGCAGGCTCTTCTGCGGGCTAAACAGGACTCCAGGGCCGCATGGCAGGGGCTGACTGTGCCAGCACACAAAGACTGTACAGAAGAATCACTGTTCACCAAATGCTTAGGCTGGAGGGGCAAATTCATACAAAGCTTGGAGAGGTGGGAGGATGACACTATCTAGTTACTTACCGCTGTCCTAAAGGAGCAGGTAACGTGTTTGCCAACATTTACCAAAACCGAATCACCACATAGCACTCAATACAGTGCTGGGGATGGGAAAGGTTAAGTCAGTAACATTTTACATCTGCAAGTGATCTTAAGCTTTAACTCCTAACAATTGCACAGGTATCCCAAGTTTTTTAAAGTTCATGGCATACCTCTGGTTTTTAAGCTATACCTACAATAGTACCTGCTTTTGCTAAATGAAAGAAATCCAAAGATGACGTTCACTTCTATCACAAAAAGCAAAAATAGCATTCAGCGTTTGTTTTGCAGCAGCTATCATAGAAGTAGCTTTCACAACACACAGCCAGAGTGACACGACCAAGCTCCTTCCTTGAGAGCTACTTCATATGGCCTGAGTATTTATCACTTCATTCCTGCTCTTACTGTAGGTTAGTGCTATTTTAGGTTTTATGTATTATATGGTATGATTGTATAGGTCATTTAGGGGGATCTGGGAATGCTCAATTTTTTTCCTATAGAAATAGTAATTACTTCTTCACTTTGTGCCATTTCAGCTTATGAGTGGTTTCATAAGAGTTCTCTAAGTGCTGAAAGCAGAGAAAACTTATATATTAAACCTGGGTTTCCCTAATAATGTTGGGGAACCCTTGAGAGCACCAAGATGTGCTCTCAGGGTCAGTTAGATCACTAGGAGATTTTTTTAAGTATATGTTTATGTTCAGATAAGGGCTTGCAAAATTTTCTGGTTTGGGCCAGATGGCAAATATTTTAGGCTCCAAGCTCCCTTTTACAACTACGCAATTCTGTCACTTCAGTGAGAAAGTAGCCAGAGACAATACACTCACAGATGGATACAGAGTTTAAAAAACAAACTACTGGTAGATTTGGCCCATAGGTCATTGCCTACTCCCAACTTAGATGTTCATCCAAAGTACAGACACATCTATACGAATGTTCTGCCTCTCCCGGATGACCACTTCTTAGCTGAGGAAGGTCACATCATTTCTGAAATTGCATTTATGATCAAGTTGGCACCAAAGTCTAAAAGTAAACCTCATGAGTTCCATGAACACCTCAGATCTCCTCCTCTTCTCAAAAAGACTTGCTCTCCTTCTAACAAAGAGGCTTTCTTGCAGTGAACCTATCACACACCATCTGGAGTGGGCCAACCTGCCTCCTCTCTACTCATATCCCACCTTGGCCAATAACTGTGTTTCAAGGATGAGCTTGACATCTAAGTCAGAATACTTAAGGTCCCAAGCATTTCTGGGAGAGCCAGGAAAGAAATTTTAAGTTGCTACCAGTCACAATGACCTGATGGCGAGAGACCCAAAGATGGAAAGAAAAATGAAGTCCTCATGGCCTCACTGGAGCTCATACAAGCAAGTGGTTCTAGCTTCCCTGAATTGGATTTCTGTCACGCACAATCAAGAGACCTTTTGTTAAAACTGAGAATATGCTAGCAAAACTAAAGGTCCAGTGACAATGTTTTAGCAACTGTTCGAAATAGCAAACCAGGCATACAGAATTCCCAAAGTTCCCATACTGACATCTCACTTTTCCTCTTACTCATTAAAGTAAGTAAACACAAGCTTCTAATCCCTTCCCCCAAAATTGATCTTTTTCTCCATTTACTAAAGACAAATCTGTGAGTAGTCTTTAACTTCTCCTTCATCTAACCCTCTACATTAGGTTAGTTAACAAGTAAGATCAACTTTCCTTCACCTTTCCATTTTTTTTTAAGATTTTATTTATTTATGCATACAAGAGCTGGGGCACAGGCCAGAGTCCAGGGAGGTGAGCAGATTCACCAGAGACAGAGCCAGGAACAGAACAGGCAGACTGACTGAAACACACTGCTGAGGGGAGCAGCGGGCGAGGCAGGAGAGGTCTGCTATGCCATGTGTGTCCCCTCCCTGGCAGGTGGCAGGGATCAAACTCGTGCTGTAGTGGCTGCAGTTTGCTTCACAGTGCATTGCTTAACCCACTGCGCCACCAGGGAGGCCCACACCTTTCCATTTCTAATACACCCACATTTCTTTTAAATCACCGTTTCTACCATATTTTAATCCTTATCACCACCGAGAATATATATCCCCCCAATGTAATCCTACATAGTCAATATAATCCTACCTAGTGGGTATAATCCTATAATGGGCATGTTTTCAGTCTCTCTATTTCAGATTTCACCTTACTTCACACATTTCTCCAAATTTTATCATAAACACACAAGGGCTCAGTTATCTGGCTCACAACTACTTTGTCAATTCATCTTTCTTCCCACCTTTTCTACCCTCACCACTAGCTTTATGCCTTGCTCTTTGGACACCCTGCCTTTCCTCCCTTTGGCTCATCTTTAATAAGTTAATTCTTACTAATTCTTGAGGCATCAAATGAGTCAGTCTGAGTCAGTTTGTCCCTCTTTGATACTCACTTGGAATAATAAACACGTCTCTAGTTTTGACAACTCATCTCCCCACCAGGCTCTAAGCTCCTTGAAAATATGGACTATATCTTCTGGGTCAGCACCCCCAATATTTAACATGGTGTCTGACTCAGCAAAGTACTGACAAAAGCTTGTTAGAGGAAAACAAGGATGACATGAGCTGAAAGCATCCCACACTGATGCTTTATTGAGAGCTAGTGTATTTTTAGATAAGAATGCCTTAACACTTTTAAATCAAAGACCAATGCCTGTTTGAGCTGATTTCCTAAATTCAAAATAAACCAAATTCAAATCCTTCCTCCAAATTTTGAATAAAATTATCATATTTTAACACTATAATATATAGAACTGAGACTAGTTAGTGGTAAACATACCTTAATTCTTCTTTTCTCTCATCATTTCTAGTTAGGACTCTCATTTCTGGCCTCTGAAGTTGAGTACTCAGAAATACACAAAACAACTGACAATGTCACTAGTAAATATTGTTAAATCTTTTCGTTGACGTACACATAAGAGCAATTGTTTCATCATTTTTTGTTGCTTTCTTAATTTCCATCCATCTCCTTTTTCTAATATCAGTATTGATACACAGTGGAAATACTTTGTAAAGAGTGCCAATTGACTGGCAGCAACTGTTAGAACTTTCTGGAGGGAAAGTCCTTAAAATATAGATAATTGTCTTTACATAAACAAAAAGCAATAATACTTTACAAATCATTGAGTGTTCTTAGAGAAATTTTGAATTTACAACAAAAGATTAAATGTAATAAGCAAAGGAAATTTAAAAATTCATAATAGAAGCAATGGCAAGGTAGACTCTCAGGATTTATGGAGATGAATGTGGCTTTAGAATTTATGTTCGTTTATCTAAATCTCCATAAAGCAATGAAGGATGGGTTACAATTTTTAAAGGAAATAAATCATTAATTAATTTCTACTTACTCAATATTTCAGAAGAGAATATCATTCCAGTTTTTTAAAAATGTGTAACTGCAGGTATTTGTCCTATTTCTACCAATTTTAGTCTTTTATAAGAAATTCCTTCTGAAAACACAATGCAGACACACACAAAAAAATTTTCTTCAAATACAGTAGATATGCTGCATACAAAGCATTTACTCTAGTTTTATCTGTATTTCCAAAGATACTTAAAGAAAAAACACTTGCACTAAGTTCTAGTTTCTAGGTTTACAAAAAAAGTTTAAAAATGTAAAGTTCATGTCAAATCTTACGATTTTCAAGGAATCTTTGAACTTAATTTTCCTAAAATATAACATAAAAATTAAAGGAAAGCAATCTTAAGATTATTCTTAGTATTAAAATAATGTTTTAATTTAAATGTTATCAATGATTTACCTTAAATATCTCTAGTTTAACATTAAAGTTACCAAATCTTTCGGATTTTAATTTGAAAAATAAGCCCAACAACCCTCTCTAAAATAAGTTATCAGAATTCAAATTCCAAGTATGCAAAGATGAGCATATGGATATTTATTATGATGAGGACCTTTTAAAATACTTAGAAATGAACTGCTATTTTATAACACACACCAAGAGTTCAGCATGCAACCAGAACATATCCAGAATTCTTTAAATTACCAAAGAGCTATTTCCACAAACACAGTTGTAATTAAAGGACTTCCATTCTAATAAACTGTCTTCATTTCATCTTAAAAGTTAACAATCATTTTCTCTTCTGGTTCTAATTCATAAAGACCTCAATCAAAACTATCTATCCTACACAGTAGTACCTTTGTTTTTTTCCCACAAATAGAAAGTTCATCCAAATTTGTCCAGAATCATCCCTCCTCCAGTCCATAAAATGAAAGCCCCGTATCATAAACACTAAAGGAGTAAAATCCAAAAACAAGCAAACCAATTAAAGAATGAGCGGAGAGGATCTGAATAGACATTTCCCCCAAGGAATTCATGTAGCTGGCCAACAGGGACATGAAAAGATGATCAACAGCCCTAATCATCATGGAAATGAAAAGCAAAACCACAATGAGATACCATTTCACACCTGTCAGAGTGACTGCCATTTATAAAAAGTAGTACTGGCAAAGCTGTAGAGAAAAGAGAACCCTGGAGCATTGTTCGTGGGAATGTAAATTGCTATAGTTGCTATGGAAAACAGAATGAAGTTTCCTCAAAAAATTAAAATTGAACTGCCATATGATCCAGCAATTCCCACTTCTAGGTATTTATCTAAAGAAAGCAAAAATACTAATTTGAAAAAGATATGTGCACCCCCATGTTCATTTCAGCATTATTTACAATCATCAAGATGTGGAAAAAGCTAAGCTAAGTACCCATCAATAGATGAATGGATAAAGAAGATGCAGTATGTCTATATTTATATGTACAGACAGACATACATGTAAACACACAGTGGAATAATATGTTGAAATAAAAAAGATAGAATTCTTACCGCTTGCAACAACATGGGTGAACCTGGTAGATATAATGTTAAATGAAATAAATCACAAAGGCAAGTACCACCTGATTTCACTTATATATGTGATCTTAGAAATGAAACAAAATTCACAGATACAGAGAAAAAACTATTGGTTACTAGAGGGGACATAGGTTGAGAGCAAGCAAAATACGTAGAAGATCAAAAGGTACAAATTTCCAGTTATAAAATTAATAAATCATAAGAATGTAGTGTATGGGATCCATAGGAATTAAGATTGTATTGCAAATTTGAAAAATGGCTAAGAATAGATGGAAAATAAACTTATGGTGATCATTTCAAATTATATACAAATGTCAGATCATTATGCTGTACATCTGAAACTAATATAATGTTGTGTGTCACTTATCCTTCAATTAAAAAAAGGGGCAGGGGAGGGGAAAATTCTCTTTATGTCAACTTCTCTCAAACTCACCACAGTTCGCTTATAGGAATGGCATACTTAACCACACCTTCCCATCCATCCAAACTTCCCAGGAGAAATCCACTCTCTGGTCTATTGTTTAGTCCTAAAAGTCAACTGCTGAGGCATGTTTAAGAAGGTCTTGAATTATTGGTTTCTTGTACTAATTTAAATTAATTCCAGAGTTGAGAGTCATCCTCCAAAAAACATTTATTGTTTTCCTTTAATAAATTAGAACAGTATGACTCATTTTTTTTAACCCATCAGTAACTTAATCTGGTTTATTAAAATACTGGGTGAATTTTCACCTGAATATTCTAAAAATGTTCCAAGGAACAGATGTGCACTAGAGAAAACCAGGCTGCTATCCAACAAGAATCAAAAGTGTTCTCTTTTTTAGGAGATTGCCACTTGCTGTTAGTATTTAGTTATCAATAGGAACAGAGTAAACATTACACTGAGAATAAGGTAACACTAAGAAATAAAATGATTATCGTGACTGAGGTCAACATGTCTCAGATTGACATGGTTTGTTGCATTGATTGTCTTCTCTTCCAGTGCACCTGCGGCAACATGGCCAGTCGTTCCACCCAAAATATTAATTGTCCAAAATGGTCAGTTTTGTGGAAAATGTGGTATTTTTTATGGAAATGAACCCAAAACATAACCATAGAATTGTGACAAATTTTGACTTGGAAAAACTGCTGGGAAAATCATTAGAGCCACACCTTGACTTTAAAGCGAAAGTCATCTTCCAATGTGATAAAAAGTCAACTTCAGGGTCAGGGAGTGGGGCAGTTTTTCTTTTGTGGGGGGAAAGGGAAGCAAGAAGTGATAGTGTTTAAAAGTAATGCATTCTTTTTAGATAGGGAATCCTTCCAAAAAATGTTAACTCACCCCATTAAATTCTCCCAAAAACCCTACGAAGTAGGTATCTATCCTCATTCAACAGGACAGGGAACAGAGGTTAAAGGAGTTTTAGTTATAAAATTACTTAATTAGCAAGTAATAATTCTGGAGTTAGGTCTCTAAATCACATGATTCCAAAGTTCTTGTGCTCTTTTATTTTTACCACCCTGTTGCTTGAAAAGCTTTTAAAAGAAATGTTTTCTGGGGCCTCCCTGGTGGCGCAGTGGGTTAAGCAACGCACTGTGAAGCAAACCACAGCCACTGCAGCACGAGTTCGATCCCTGCTGCCGGCCAGGGAGGGGACNCACATGGCACAGCAGACCTCTCCTGCTGTGCCCACTGCTCCCCTCAGCAGTGTACTTCTGTCGATCTGCCTGTTCTGCTCTCTGTGGTGAATCCTCTCACCCCCCCACACCTCTAGCCTGTACCCCAGTGCTTGTATGCATAAATAAAGAAATCTTTAAAAAAAAATGTTTTCTAATCAGGTACAAAAATGTATGACCAGGTTTAGATATTAACGTTCCATGTTGCCACGCAGTGCATGTACTAAGCATACTTACTGCAAATTTTCTCACTGCAGATTCTCAACAAACTACTCACACAACCACATCGATGCTAGAAAATTTCAGTTCATCCATAGCTTTCCTAATCACAGGGCTGCTAGAACTGCTCTGAATCTGAACATACTCCCAAAAGAAAAAGGTTTGCTATTGAACAGAGACCATGCGTGCTCAGTAGCAATATGCCCTGCCAGGCAGAACCAAAGAACTGAGTATTATTCACACTCCACGTACTGTAATTGGTCCTTTTACCCTGCAGAAGGAAAGAAGTGCTCAGATTGGTCAGAAAGTCTTTTGAAAATAAGCCTTCATGCACAGAGAACAAAGCAACAGAAAAGAAAGAGTAAGAACTGCTTATGCAGTAAGACTAGGGAGTGCTAACGAAAAGGGTAGACAGATTAGAAACTGAGAAGGAGCACAGGTGGCAACAGAAGCGAGGCTAGCAGAAGCCAGCTACTAACTTCAAGTGAAACAATTAGCAACATGAAGAGAAGAGAGATGGGAATAAGGGAATCATTCATCCTGTGGCCCAACACCCCCTACATCTACATGTAAGTACGCAGATACACAAAGAACATTCTTTGTATTATTTCATTTGATCCTTACTCTGTGGTCAGCAGTTATCATTTTCACTCCGACCAATAAAAAGGACAGAATTCTAGGTAGTAAAATAGCTCAAATATTTATATAGTAAAATGGTAATTCTAAAACTACAACTCTGGTCTCATTTCAGTCTAAAGTTCATTCCTGACATTTCCACTAGTACATATCTTAAAAAGAAGTGGGGGAATGTTAATTCATTTTAGAATGAGTTCTTCAAAAAGATTCTTAAGTAGGAACTTAGAACCTCAGAATTATAATGCCTGCACCTATTTAGAAATCCACCTAAAGTGTCCAAAGACACTTATGTAAATAGAGCATCCTTCACCTGATAATATCTCTCAAGGTTTCAGAATCACTAACAAACCTTTGTCTTTTCCTACTCTCAGGGCCTAAATAAACATTTATATTTTACTGCTTGCCTGAAGTGTACAAAATCCTCATGCATGTAAGTCAAGCTTTCTTAAGCAAGGGTTATTCAACAACAGTACAAACTAAGAAAGACACTGATGACTGAGACTCAGTTTAGTATCAGTGTCTATTCCAGTCATCAGCCTAAGGCAACCACATATCAGATTGTCAAAATCGGACTCCAACATCTGTCTTCGCATTAATGTTACAAAGAAGATAATATTGTTATACAAGATGGTGACAGATATTTCAATAGACTTCTGGAATTTCAATAGGCTCTCTACCTTTCAAAGTCTCCTCCATACCTCAATTCCATATGATCAATTTAAAGAAGATGTCATGATCAAACAAATAAAAAAGCCAAGCAGAGTGAGATCAAAGAAATTAACTAAACTCATACTCGGAAGAGAGGGATTTTTATCCTCAAGCTTTTTTAATACAGGAATTCAGGCAGCCTTTTCAGCCTTTCCAAACATCTGTAAAATGCACTGATCTGAAAGTTTCCGGTGTAAAACACACCAATCACTATTATTTAAACGAAATAGGAACTTATTACTCATACGCTACTCCATGAACCGGCAGCATCTGCTGCACCTGGGATGATAAAAATGCAGAATCTTGGGCCCACACTAGGAGGAATCTGCATTTTAACAACCTCAAATGATTCACAGAAGGACTGAAGTATAGGAAGCACTGATCTAGAGACATATACATAATCACAGACAGAAAGAGACCCAGCTCAAAAGTGTCCCTTTAGGAAAGGCATAGGGAGATTCAGCTAGTTCAAAGAAACTGGGAGTTTAAGCTGCACTTAGGCGAGAAACTTAAAGGCAAGTGTGCATATCAAAGGATGAAGGCAAGGCAGGCTGGGGAGGCAAGTTTTAAGAGTCCACCAGGTCTCAAGTGCTCTTGCTTGCCACAGGCATCTTAATATCCTGCCCCTGCACCTGCTTAAAAGCAACCATTGGGCCTCCCTGGTGGGGTTAAGTCACAGCAATGTGAAGCTATCCACAGCCTGTTCTGTTTCTGGGGAATCCTCTCCTGCCCCAGTGCACCTCTGGTCTGAACACAGTTCTTGTATGCATAAATAAATCTTTTAGGGGGAAAAAAAATGAGAAACTCTCATAGAAATGGTTTTCAGTTTTCATGTTGATGACATACAAGAAGTTTTGAAACTTGTCTCATCTTCTGATCAACATGGAACAAAAGCAGAAGACAGTCTTTAACAGAAAAAGTATAGGCTCTTAACTTACAATGGGCAATTTCAGGCCACATACTAGTGTCTTCAAAATATTTTTATTCAGATGTCAAGTCTTTTTTAATTTTATTTTCTTATACCATTATTCATTTTGTAAAGTATTTGATTTTTCCCCTCACGTGTATTCCCAGTAGTTCTCCCACCACCATAGCACAAGTGATATATCACCATGGAAAATTATTTTCTTTGGTTAAATCAGCCCATATCCCTATAAAAGCAGGTTAAAATATAAAACCTTACTTACTTCGTCGATATAAAGATAATTCAGCACCATTTTTTTCCCCAATAGAATAACAAGAATATCCTTCCTATTTTAAATGAGGTTTACCAAATGAATTCAGGTATATCCCTTTTTCACATCAGCTATAAATAATTGCCTCCCTCTAACGGTCCTATTTCTGCAAATAAAAATGTCTTTTTGCCTGATTAAACTTCTTCATCATGTGAGAACTTTTCTTCTGCAAATTTGTACTTGGAAAATTTGTCATTAGAAGCTTGCTTTGTCAAAATGAGCTCTTTTCAATTGCTTTGGGAGAGCAGTCCTATAGTTAATTACTTGGAGGAGGAGAAGAACATCCTGTTCTAAAAGGAATACATTTGACAAAATATTTGGACCCAAGCATTCAACCTTAAGACATGCCTTGCAATCCAAGGCAGCAAGCTCAGTATTTATAATGCCTTTAAAAAACTGAAGACAGGAAGGCAAAAGTGGTCAAAAGGTACCTTATAAAACAATGAGAATGTCCCCAGAGAACCATCATAGCTGCCAGCACTATCTCAAGAACTTCTCCCAAGGGAACTTTTTTGTACTTTGTTGGTGGGAATATAAAATGGTTCAGCCATTATGGAAAGCAATGATTCCTCAAATAATTAAAACTGAAATTCCATAAGATCCAGTTACCCAATTCTATGTATTTACCTGAAGTATAAAAAAACCACTAATTTAAAGGGCTATTGTACCCCCATGTTCATTTTAGTATTATTTACAATAGACAAAAGCTGGAAAAAAAAAACCTAAGTGCTCAGGAAAGGATAGAGAAGATGGTACACTATTCAGATATAAAAAAAAAAAATGAAATGGACGGGCCTAGATATTATTATATTTAGTGAAGTAAGACAGATGGAGAAAGATAAACCGTATGATTTCACTCATTATGTGGTACATAGAGAAACAAAAAAATGAGTGAGTGAACTAAATAAAACAACTATAAGAACAAAATCATGGTTACCAGAAGGGAAGGAGGAAAAGGGAAGGACAACTAGGTAAAAGGAGTCAAATCTACATATGACCACATTAAGGAACCTGCTACTGTGAAGGCAGGTTGCCTTCCACAAGCCCTTCCACAGCTTGCACGTCTACATGCACTAACGTAAAGAGTTAAATCTATTGACTCCTATTGCTAATGCAAGAGTTATCACAAACAGAAGAGAAAGCAGGGTAGACATGCTTTCACTGTGGAACAAATTGGAAATTAACAAAAACAAGATGTTTGTTTTTCCCAAAGTACTTTCATTTATCTGCCTTTCTCAAAGACTAGTTTTATAATCTTGGATTTATAATTGCCACTCAATAACAATATACTTTATAAAAATATCCTAAACACCAATAGATTACAACAAACAAAAAACAAAGCTATGGTTTGCATCCTTTCAGTGTCTTTACAGACTACGTACAAGCAATTGAAAAAAAATAAAACTTCACACAGCTGTAAAAATTTTACTTGCCTTCTTCATCTTTTAAAAAAATTATTTTGTAAGAAGCAGACTTGTGAATTGCATTAAAAATTAATACCCAAAGAATTCCAAGTATGCAGGGTAATATGGATCTGCCATTCTTCCCACTGGATTTTTTAAACAATGTTGAAACACGGCTGTTTGAAATACTTCAATGCCATCATTTAACTCTGTTCAAAATGTCAAGAGCCATATTGCGCCCCAGTGGCCACTCTTCAGCAAATAACACATCCTTTGAAGTTAAAATACTCCTAAATGATGCCAAGTGAGAATTTCTAGGTTAGTGCAGTCAAAGTTTTCTACTTGTACAGAAATCAATAATCTCTGGAGTCACAATTAGGAAAAAAAAAACAAACACTTTCATTATCAATACTCTTGAATATTTCAGTTTCAAATGTAAATACATTCCTTTGCACACAGCAGCATTTTTATATATTCTTAATTATGCCATAATCATAGTTTATAGTGATTTTGTTTTTTTCTCCATTTGTTGTTCCTTTGGAATAATCAAACATTTATTATAATAAAATAAACTAAAATGAAGGGTAATCAGCAAAGACGGAGAGATCTGACAGAAACATTTTACCTGGCCTCAACACCTACCACACAACTGCTATTCCAAAGGCACTTAGGTGTCCTTCATTTCACAAATCATGTTAATTTTGTCAGTCTCCTTGACTATAACTATATGCTGTGCCACACTTCATACCCTGTCTCACTCTGATATCACAAAATGTCCCAGAAAGGAAACCAAGAAACAAAAACTTACATGAAATTATCATAAGCAAATAGCATCTCCTTTGCCAAATAGTAAGGTCTTTTAAAACAGATACCATAGGGGCCTCCCTGGTGACACAGCATGTTGAGTGCCATGCTATGAAGCAGTGGCTACACAGCAGCACGAGTTCAATCCCTAGCCAGGGAGGGGACCCACATGGCACAGCAGATCTCTCCTGCCTTGCCCCTGCTCCCCTCAACAGTGTATTTCAGTCAATCTGCCTGCTCTGCTCCCCACTCTGTCTCTGTGAATCCTCTCACCGCCCTGGACTCTGGCCTATACCACTGCTCTGGTATACATAAAAAAATAAATTTAAAAAAACCAGATATCATAGCACTGTCCTCACACAATGCCTACAGCCTTCGAATAAATACTTACATAATTTCACTTAATATTACGAAAAATGGAATCTGAATCCAGAGTTAGGATTATCAATTCTAGTCTGTTTTCCATGTTAATTTTTTAGACATGAGCAAAACAAAATCTCTCTCTCCAAGTTCATCTTTAAAACAACCTTTCCCAGTAATTCAAATTTATTGCATCCTATGAAATGCCCTTAGATAAACTACTCTAAAATTCTGATAGCAGCTTGTATAGGATATCATGAAATAAATCATTTCAGTACTCTAGCTGTCTTCAACATTCTCCTGAGTAGACAGCTCACTCAATTCTTTTCCATTTACCTGTAAAGAAAGGTCTCAACCTCAAATTGTAGTCCCCAAAAGTTTCTAAAAGACAGAAACAAATTTACACCTATCTTCAGTACCAGAGAAAACTGACAAATGTGATGGGAAAATAAACTATCAGAGGGGAGAAAAAAAGAGGAAGAAAGATCAATAAGAATTTGATAATGTGGCATCTTGCTAGCATTAACTGCCTGGAAAATAAAGCCAAAAAAAATCTGAGGCAAATGCCTCAGTCCCTATGACCAGTGAAGCCAAATGTAGTTAAGTGGAACACCTACAAGGAAAACAACTGACCTGAACAATTAGGAGGGAGACATTTGGGAGAAGTATTCTAAAGCTCCCACACATCTCGGTAAGTTGTCAATGAGCACCAGACCAAGAAAAGAGTCAGTTCAAACCATCTGCCATGGGTCCTAGGCACGGATGTTCTGAGAAAGAAAACAATAGAATCCCAATAAAAATTTTAAAAGGTGGGTGTCAATCAACATCAGTAGGAGTAAGTTCAAATGAAATTCTGATACAGGATACGCATCCACCATTTTAAAAGTCTATCATCAGATTCCCAGGTTCGAACACTTTACAACCGATGCTAAAGTACAGGTTGAGTGGACAGTGGATGATTGTTGACAGCTGCTGTTTATATTATGCACCATATACATAAGAAAGCCAAGCTTATATTCATAATTAATGAGTTACTGGATGTAATCATTTATTCCTCAAAAGCACATCCAAATCAAAGAAATAACCTAGTATTGTACATAACACCTGTAGTTATTAAAAATACTTTTCTGTTTTCATTAACTCCCCCTCCCCCCAAAAAAGAAGGCAGGCACTTCCTGATGCTATCCTGTGTGTTGTTTGAAGTAGGCTCTAAATATAACCAACCTTTCATAGAGGAGGAGTCTTCACCTCCAACAGCCTACTTGTCCTCTCTATCAAGGCTGTCACACTTGAGACTTACACGAGATCATTAATGAACCCAAAGTTGATGTAATACTCAAGCTTCTAAAAAAGAATTAAAATTTTAAAGAATGAATGTTACGATGTTAAAAGCACTTTGAGAAAGAATTATAAAGTTATAAGAAAGTAGGTCTATCAACAGGAGATTTTTCTGAGCACATTAAGGGTAAACTTTGTCTTTTCCTAATATTATGAAGGTGCCTGATTTAGAAAAAAATATGCCGTCCATCTATGATAAACAGCTGCACCATCAAGGCATTTTAAGCAAGTGCTTTTAGTGTGCTGAACAGTAACAAAGAGATTAGAAAGACAAACTGTGCTCTTAACTCATGTTGGAATCCAAAAGGTTATTTGTAGCTATTTAAGAAATACAGCAGCAGGGAATTCATATTACCAAAGGAGCACATTAGCATTGAAAGGCTAAGTGCAGATGACAAGATAATGTAAATTAATCATCAAATAAATACAAACATACATCACGCGTAAATATATATATATAAACATACATCACACACGCACCCACACCCACACATAAGTGTACCTACACACACACATAAATATACACACACATATATGAAAGTAACTAAGAGACAGATGGCCAGTAAGCAGTTTTCCCTATGGCATTTAAACACATCCGTTAAGTGCTTGTATTTGGGTCATTTGCTAGGATAAAAACCCCATGTAACAGGATCAGTAGAGGTAAGGTAAAGTGGTCCATACTGGTTTCACCTAACTTTAGTTTTAATTTACCACTAAGAGATGTACTTGATCAAACAGCAAAATGAAACTTTCCAAATATATTTGATTAATCAATCAAAACTTAACTAGAAAATAAAATGCCACATAAAATATTTAATAACCTATAAATTGCATCCACTTGCTTTTTTTTCCCAGTGTACTATAAACTAAAAAGAGGCAAGCTTTGATGCAAAGCAAACTTCTCCCTTATTCACTTTGATTTTAGAGTAATTCTTTTTAAACATGTTTTTAACTAAATACCCAGCATACTGTCAATGGTTGAACATACTAGAATTTAAGATAACAATCCCAGATTGGTCTCAAGCAAATTTAATAGAGAGAACTTTTTAGAGGGATGTTAACAGTGATGGATCCTTTACAAGGGATTCTAACCATGCTAGGTCAAAAATTCAAAATAACTATAACATTAAAAGACCAAGCCCAAGGAACAGTTAAGTATCCTTAGGAAAAAACAGGTTTTTTGGTTTTTTTTAAAGATTTATTTATTTATGCATTACAGGAGCTGGGGTAAAGGCCAGAGGTGTGGGCGATGAGAGGATCCACCAGAGACAGAGTGGGGAGCAGAACAGGCAGAATGACTGAAACACACTGCTGAGGGGAGCAGTGGGGTGAGGCAGGAAAGGTCTGCTGCACCATGTGGGTTCCCTCCCTGGCCAGGGGCAAGAATCCAACTCGTGCTATAGTGGCTGCAGTTTGCTTCATAGCACGTTCCTTAACCCACTGAGCCAACAGGGAAACCCCAAAAACAGGTTTTAAAAGATGTTAACATGCCTTAAATTGTCATGACTTCACTTTAAATCTTTATGATTTTAAGGATATAATCTTAGGAACAGGTTATTACGAGGTGGGGGTAGGACTGATTCTTTGTTTATGCTGTTCATTTGTTTCTCCCAATCTCATACAATTATTGCACAAAAAATAGCTAGGAGACCTTTAGGAAATTTTAATAATCAGGGTGGAGTTTATCAAATGCAAAGGGGGTAAAAAGGAAAAGAAATTTAAAGCATCTATAAATCCATTTCCCACTTCCCAAAAGACAAATGGTATGTTTTCAAATATATTATTTATTCATAGTGAATAAAACATGTAGAAATTGCATTATCTTATTTACTTGTTATCTAGAATACCACTGTTTAGGGGATAGGTCCAAAATGAAATCAGACCTCAAAACAACAATTATAGTTTATTTTTGTTGCCTTGAACTGATTCTCCTTTTAGTGAACAGTATTATTAAAGGAGTGGAGGGTTAATAATGATGCAATGTCATATTTAACAAATATGAGAGTGGAGAATTCGGTGCCAGCAAGTTTTTTCACCAACCTCAACACCAATTTCTCCTGAAAATGAGAGGGTCCTTCAGGAAGTCATATGCAACATGATTTAAAATTTGGCAAGGACTGCATATTTGTAATTCCAATTTTACTCTAATCACAGCTTAAGATTCAATATAGTCCTACCAGACTGAAGACCAGAGGAGGGGATGAACTTGAAACCATATATGGTTTTTCATCAGACACTTTGAATTCTGCTCTATTACTGTTTGTTTCAGCATATCACAGTCATATTCTTGACACAGAAAACACTTGTAAAATATTAAATTTGACCATAGGGAAATTGATTTTGCTATAAGAAAGCTTCATGTTACTACTTAATCTCAATCAAACTACATCAAACACTGAAAGCAATTATATATATATATAATTTATAAAGTAAACTTGATCACTGTATTTAAAAGAAATGATAACTTTGAGAAGTACCACAGCAATAATGTTTAAGCTACAGCAATATAAAGCCCTCCGAAAGTAAATGCCAGATTCTTCAGCTGAAATGCAGTCTTGATTTAGTTAGGCAAGTCAAGCATAAGTGCCATCTCCCTCCTTGAGAGCTGCTCTTTTCTCCTGCAGTCCAGGCATCTCCTTACAAAACTGTATTTCACAAAAGTTCCTTGGAGGCAGTGGAATCCACCAATGCAATTTAAACAAAATTTTAAACTTGAGTCTTTGTAGTCCAGAATTTAGTGGTGGAAATAAACACTTACCATCATTCTATATTTTCCACTTGACTCCCAGCTCTCTTCCCCCTTCACACATCAGTGAATTAGGAAGAAAGTATATTTGAACAGTCATAATTTATAGTGAATTTCTGGCACTAAATCAACTGAACATGCTATGCAGACACCAACTCAGCCCCATGCTCCTATTAACATACTTCATAATTTCTAGGGCACATAAAAGCCAAGTATGACACTCTCAAGAGCTCATTCTCTTAAAAACATGAGGCTGCATAGTTTACTAAGAAGAACATCATAGTAGAAACATTTTTTGAATTGTAGTAAAGTACAATTTATATTTACAGGCCCTCAACATCAAATTGGTATACAATATCCAAATACCACCTTTACCATGTCATCAATTGGAAGAGTAGGCAAATCACATTAAATTCAACGATGTAGTCAGGTAGAAGTCAACAATCTTGACACTTCTTTGACTCTATAGCATTTAAAAACTTAGAACTGCCAACCTCTAAAGCCAACTGATATATCATCACTCTTGCACTCTTTTCAAGTCACAAAGCCCTAGCACTTCTGACTAATAAACACTGAACCTACAGTGTATGCAATAGTAGTTTAATTCCAGCCTTCACCTTGTTCTGACAAGTACTTTAAGGAAAGAACTAGACAGCAATAAGGAACAGCATAGAATAGGAATGCCTGATTTATCAGTGTTCTACAACAGAGTGGCACTGTTATAGTAAGTTACTTATTTTATGTCCTATAGTCTTGGTTTAAATGACTATTATTCAAACTGGCTCCAACAGAGCCAGTAACTATGCAGACTCACCCACTTTTGCAATCAAAAGCTTTTTATTCCAATACCATAGAAATAGCAGGTGCAGAGCAACACAAATTTGGAGGGTACAGAAACAGTTCACTGTACTAATATACACAGACCATTTACTTCTCAGAAAACGTATCATGATTGTTAAAATCTGTACAGTTTAAAAGTTGAGCAAAAGTTTATGTCTAACAGTGGCTACCTGTCACTAGTTTCTGACAGACATTACATAAAATGCCTTAAGGGTTCACTGGATGTTTTGCACCTACTTAACCAAGGGATTTCATAGCAGAGGTGGGTGTAAACTAAGATTTGCTGATTTAAGGCATACATCCTTGAACATGCTTTAGCCGGGGAGTAGGCACACAGGAGAATACAGAATATGGCCAATTACCACCAGGAGAAAAGTCTGCCTTCACCTAGCCTCACTATCAACCACTTTGCTCAAGTTCACTCACTGCCTCGCCCTGACCCTGGGGATCCATTCACTTTCCACTGCCCAGAGAGGCTGTTGAAAAGCTGTCAAAGTAAATCTGTGCTCACTTTTTGGATGGTTTAATTTCAATGGAGCATGAAACACCCCAGGATGGTTAATAAGTTTGGCCAAGCATGCTGTTCTTCCTAATATATTTTAATTGTGCATCTGTTTTAATTGTAATCAGAGTAAGTCTCCAAAAAGGCACAAATTGGAATTTTCCTTAATGGGTATTGAAGATTTTCATCAATTTCCAAACATTAACAACTTTTAAAAAATAGTAGAGACATAAGTACAACTGTAACATTTTCCAGAAATCAATGCAGTTTCTTTGACAACACAGTTCAGTTCTCATTAGCCACCCAAACTAAAGCAAATGCAAAAGACAACTTCAGTCTCTAGGGGCGTCTTCTTCTCCAATTAGCACAAAAGAGTCGCTAAAGTCCAACGTAAAACTCCCAAACAGAGATAAAAGCCCAGGCTTTTATGAAGTGCTAGTTCCATAGATAGCCAGAGGGGAGCGGGGACAGAGAAGGGGTGAGCGGAGAACCCCAGAGAGACCAGAAGCAGAAACATCTTGGTCAAAGTACAGTACATGTCAAAAGGGAAAGCTGAAGCCGAGTAAGATCTCTCTCTCTCTCTCTCTCTCTCTCTCTCTCTCTCTCTCTCTCTCTCTCTCTCTCTCTNAAGCCGAGTGAGATCTCTCTCTCTCTCTCTCTCTCTCTCTCTCTCTCTCTCTCTCTCTCTCTCTCTCTCTCTCTCTCTCTCTCCCCACTTTTCTGGCAACTGTCAAACGCGTGTTTAACCTCGGGAAATAAAAGTGCCCCATCAATAAAAGGAAATGTTAAGGGATGATCTATTAGGGGGCGGTAAGCAGCTTCCTTCCAGCCCAGACGTAAAATCGCTTAATATGCTTTTGTTGCACCAAGGAACACCTAAGACTATTTTTTTAAGTGCGTTCATTAAGCAGTTTCCCAAAACTGCCGCGATTTCCGCTAAGAAACTTAAGCATCTGCCAACAGCCCAGAAGCAAGGGCGAGAGAACCTGCTGCAAACTAGAAGTCGAAACTCCCTCCGCCTGCCCAGTGCGCTCGCCGAGTCCAGGGTGTTTAAGTGTTACTGTTTACATGTTCCCGACACCTTCAGGTGCAGGACCACTTCCTCCCAGACGTACTTAGACATTTAAAGCGGGAAGCTTCAGACTCCTCGCGGAGTCCCCACACAGCCCGTCACCTCTTCCTCTCGCCCGCTTACCTGTCATCATAGCAGAAATCCGCACTCAGGGTATTGAGATACAAGGCGAGCCCCAGAGCGCTGCTCACCAACTCAGCAATCATCTCTCCACCGCCTTCCCTCCGGCTCGGCTCCCAGAGCGAGGGCAGCAGCGGCAACAAAAAACAGAAGCATCAATCCCCACCTTCTGCCGCCTTCTCCTCCCAGCTTCACTTTTCACTCGCTTCCACGCCCTCCCCGGTCTCCCTCCCTCGCTCCCTCGGGTCCTTATAATCCACTGCTCTCCTCCTCCTCCTCCTCTTCCGAGCCGTCTCCGCAGCTCCTGCGTCCTCCCGGGGTGCGGACTCACACCGCGCTCCCCATGCCGGGCGCCAGCGAGAGCGGCGAGCTGCGTTCGGGTTCCGCGCCCCCGGCGGATGCACAGGGCTGGTCCTTCGCACTGCTTGCAGTCCCCACCCTAACCCATGGCAGTTCGGGGCGTCCTAGGTGAGGAGTGGGACTCGGAGGTGGAAGAGTGCGGGATGGGGGCAGAGGGACAGACCAAGCTGGGATCTGGGATCAGCTAGAGGCAGGGAGAGAAAGAGGGGAGGGTGGGAGGGACGAAGCGAACCGCCTCCCCTCGCTGCCTCCCGGGTGCACGGCTCTCGTGCAGCTAGGGATGACTCCGGCCACCACAGCGGCTGCAGCTCATTCACTCTTTATTAGCTCCCGCCCAGCCCCAGCCCCAGCCCCTTCTCCAGTGAAGTGAGAAGCGGTGGCTGGAGACTCCAGAAGCTCCCGCGTGGGGTTCTCAGCTCTGCCCCCCGCGCCTGCGTGCCCAACCCTCCACCCGGACTTGTCCCACCCCTTTCCCCACCCAGATCCTCCCCTAAGGCTCCGCCCACACAACCTCCCCTGGCTGGAGGCTCCTCCCACCACCTTAGACCCGGGGCTCCTCCTACCCATTTCACGGCCTTCTCTGGTTTCTTTCACCTTCGATTTCCCTTTGGAAAGCCCCCCGGACTCTAGGGTGACTGCTGGAAGACAGCGCAAAGGGCTAGCTGGAGTGAGTCCTGGAGTGGGGGAGAGGGGACTAGAAGAGAAAGGACACCAAGGAATAGGTCCTGGAGAAGTGGTCCCTAGCCTGGCAGCTACCTGGCAGCGTCTGGCATCGGCTGGATCTCAACTCCAGCGCCGTGTCTGCCAAACGTAGCCAAGGGTAAGTCGCTCAGCTAGGGAGACTTCTAGGGAGCAGAAGAGAAGGAACAGGTTTAGCAAGTCCTGCAGCCTCAGCTGCCGGGAACATTCGTAAACTCACAAATGCTTTAGCTGCAATGTGTAACATGGTTATTGAAGAGCTTGGGGGGGGGGGGGCGGAGATGGGGGCTCTTAGGAAGAGGAGATTTCAGCTCTGAGCATGCGATTGCCCCGAATGTCAGTGGAAAGATATTTAGGGAGGGAAATATCCCACAATCAGGTTAAAAAGAAAGGACCCCAAAAGAGACTCGCGCACACACATACACACCCCGCAGCTGCGAGGGTCCTTTCATGGTTTTAGGGAGACTGTCAGGCTGACTCTGAGAACATAGAGAAAAGATGCCTGTGCTGCCTTGGTACAGCACTATCCTTAAATCTAGGAAAGTGGGAAGCTAATGCCCTTTCCTTTACTCCCGGATGCAGGACACTGGATGGAAGGCATCCAACATGATGAAATATGGTGTCGAAGAATGGTGTAGAACGAGCTCTGGGTACTAAAGTTGCAAGACCAAAGGAGGACCTTGGGCTGCCTGCCACACCTCCTGGCTAGATGAATGGCTCCCTAGGACTACAATGAACACTACTGCAGCGCCCCCTGCTGTATGGTATCCATAATGCATGGCTCGCTGATACTTCCATCCCCTCTTGAGGCAGCACCTTAATCAGAAAACTCTAAAACTGAGGCAAGAAATTGAGCCCCATAGACCTGAAAAGCAAATACCGTGGTCTGGCCATCTTAAAAACAAAGTTACATCTTTTTTTGATTTCACAAGGGAATATATGTAGACACAGATGAAATGATGAATGTTTTTTATACCTATTATCCATACCCATCCCCTTTTTGTGTCTTGAAAAACATACCTAAATATGAACATAAGGAAATTGTCTCTTTAAAGACAGGCACGGATCTTTTACCTTTTTCTACTCCATCCCCCAAACTACTGACTATTGATTAGTTATTAAAATCGTATCATTTGTTCCATCAAGTTTCTCTTTATCTGTGTCCTTCCATTGGGCTTACATCTTGATATTGGATCCTAGTACACTAGAAGAAGAGCAACCAATTCTAGGATCAGATGTCTGTGTTTGAGTCCCCACTCTAGTATTATCATAGTGACCTCTTCACGCCTGAGTTTACTCACTTATAAAATACTGATAACAAATATACCTATCTATGGGTACTGTCATTATGAAGATTAAAATAGTTAATCTGTTTGAAGCATCTAGAAAGTTCCTAAGGGTAATAAACGTGTTATTCTTATCACTGTTGTTACTTTCTCTAAATTCATTTTTTTCCTTTTAGTTGTTAACGCAGAGCTATCCCTTCACATCTTCACTGTCCAGTGGTAGTCCCAGCTACCCTCATTTGTTGCTTGGATCAATGCAGTAGCCTTCTAAGTGATCTCCTTACTTCTACTTCTGCAATCACTACCCCCCCACACACACTTTTAGCTTCAGTCATTAGAAAGAAGATTCTGTTAACCCAGTCAAAACATGGGCAAAAGAGCTAAAAAGGCAATTCTCCAAAGAGGACATGCAAATGGCCAACAGGCATATGAAAAAATGCTCAACTTCTCTT
>JAGFMF010011752.1:16184916-16231528 GCA_019455555.1 Galemys pyrenaicus | reverse complement strand
GAGGTGATGGTGCACTGGTGAGATGGTGATGGGGAATACATGGGGATTACAATTAATGGCAAGTATATGTAAATTTTAAAATATTTTAATTAAAAAATACAAAAAAAAGATTCTGTTAAAAAACCTGAATCTTTAAAAAAATCTTTAAAACCTGCAATCTGTTAAAAAACCTTTACTTGAAAATGTTTAAAAACCTTCCTTTGTATACACCAAATAAAATTAATTATTTCCATGGCCAGCCAGGCCTAATTATCCCTTTCCATTCACATTTTCTTTGAACAACACAGGTATATAGCCTCTCCCTCACCACTTCTTTTCCTACTTAGAATAATTTCTTCCCAGATCTTCTCTAGTGCCTTAGCTTTCAAGTCTTAGTTTAAGTGTCATCACTTCAGAAAGGTTTTCCCAGCCTACATTTCATAAAGAAGCCTCTTCCCTAGCAATCTCTGTCCCATCACCCTGCATTTTCTTCATCTGAATCACACCTAAAATAGAAGTTCCAGGAGAACAACAATTTATCAGTTTTGTTTTCCACTTCATAATACCAAAAGCCTAAAACATCTGATCAGGTAGAAGAAACAAACAAGTTAGTGCTGATTGTTGACAATAAATAAGTGTGCTTAGCAAAAACCAAATATTCACAAATTTTCATCATGAGAGAATAAGGTGATTTGATTTGTTGTTGACCTTAAAGATAGTAAAGAACAGAGAAAGAGGGGAAATAGGTTAAACATTCTTAAGAATGCATCAACTCTGCAGGAAAACCTGTGCTGCGAAGTCACCCACAGATAGCCCTTTTCAATAATGGAGAACTCCAAGGCATAAAAGTATTAGTGATGTTTGGGCTCAGCATGGTAAAACACAGTAGCATTTTCCAGAGCTGTATCCATTTTAAGGCTCCAATACTTTTAAATAAATGTTTTCTACCTTCTTCCTTCACTTCCTCTTTTCCTCCTTTCTCCACTTCCAGCTCCTCTGAATTAAAAGCCTTGGGGACTGTCAGAAATGTTGTGAAGTGGCACACCTAGTCATCCCTGGTAACTGGAAGGCTGAAACTCCAGCTGTTTTGAGAAACCCAGTTGCTTTTAACAAATTTTCCTATTATAATTTAATGTGGGTCCCAAGATTCTTGCAGTGCATTAAGTCTTGGTCTTTTTCAGACTGTTCTCCAAGAGCTGAGAAGCAATCAGTGTCTGAATTTTTTACCTATCTTGACGAGCTATGATCAGAGGTGAGGTGAATCAGACTAAATATGTCATCACTATCCTTGGAAAGCACTTCAAATTTGGAGATGCTGCTTTTGGTTTATTAAGGTGTGCTTAAGCATTGTGAGAGGACTACATTCTGAATACATACACACATATGTAAATATTCTATTTAAAGCTACTGTTGCTTTCCATAGATGAAGGAAATTAGGCTGGTTGGATTGAGTTTTCTACCTTAGACACCAGACCGGCCAGAAAACAGCTAAGCCCTTATTTTCCCCAAGTAGGTTCCACACATCTGCTACCTCACCACTTCCTCAATGAATTCTTTTTTATAGTTGCTCCACCTACCCTGCATTTGTTCTGCATTCCCAGTCCTTTGTTGTATAATTCATACCTTTGCAGTGCCAGTTCCTCAGGGTAAAGATTTCCTTATTTGCCTAAGACATTTTTAGTTTATTGTGCAACACCATCTTCCCTTTGGGTGTTGCATAAATATTAACTAAAAATCCACATCTGGCCTTGGTCGTCATTTCTATTTGTCCTAATATAACTTCTCTTTGAACAATTCATTTGGAAAGTGTGCCAAGGGTGAAATGTGGCACATAAATTCTCCTGCTGCACTGAATGCTTTTTAAAATGCCCACAGATTTGGTTATTTATGAACAGAAGATTTGCACCTCTTCCTTGCTCTCTCAATTCTAAAACTGTACCCGGCCAAAGTAATTACAATCTCCCATATGTTTTGTGAAAAGGTATCCAAGAATCTCCTGCTAAATCTTAACAGATTGACTAGGAAACAGAAAAACACTAGCCCAGCAGGTGAAAGTGCCTGTTTAGGAAGGTCAGAACAGAGCTCTCTGCTGGGGGATTCATAAGCTCTGAGCTTTACTCAGGAAATAACCCTGTAGGAGAAAAACAGCAGAGCGTGGATGAAATGTGGGTCAGGGAGCTGAAAGAGGCACATGGGCTGCTTGGTTAACTAATGACAGTAAATTCATTGGCTACACATGTTACATTTCGATGTTTCCCAGCATACCATAAAATGCTGCCCTGCAGACACTACAATGTGTAACATCGCTTTATTCCTGAATTTGTGATCCATTAGGAATATAATTAGGACAATGCAGCCACGGAAACAGATCCTGTCACCTCTGTCACAAAACCAGGGCTGTTAAGAACCAGCTGCTACTAAAATAATGATCACTTTAAGAATCTGTCTCCCAGCTTCCAACTCAGCGGATGTGGGGGTGGGGAGAAGAAAAGGAGGAGGAGTGTAGAAATAACATGTTAATAACCAGATATGGATAATTGTAGAGATGTTGAGGCTAATGATAGAATTCAGAAACCATCAGGAAAAGCAAAGACAGCCTTCTTTATAGAATGTCTTTGAATGCATTTCACATGCACTGGTATAAACAGTGATCAAAAATATTCTAACAGCTTGAAAAATTGCAGAATCTTGGTAACAGAATTTGATAAGCTTCAGATTTCATAAAATAAATGAACTTTGTACAAAGGTAGTTCTGTATCTGTGCTGTCTAAAGTAGTTACTAGCAGCTAGCTACATGTGGTTAGAGAGCACTTAAAATGTGGCTAGGATGACTAAGGAAATTGAATTTTAAATTTTGTTTAAATTGAATTAATTTGAATTTAAATAGCAACATCAGTTAGGGGTCACTGTATAGGACCACACAACTTCTGATAGCTTTATCAGAACCCCCAAGCCAGTTCCTGGTCCCTGTGCCTTAATAGAGAAGTCCACATAAGAGACTACACCCTCCTCCCCTTGCTTAGAGCTTTAGTGCTGACCTTGCTCTGACCTGCCCACAACCACCTGTAAGTTACCCTCCAGGCTCCAAGTTCTCTGCAGGTTCTGAGGAGGATCCCCAACTATGTGGCATCATCCTGAGCTACACCATGACAAACAGCTTTGATGGCCAACTTGGCACATCTGGCTTGGGAGTTTTGGAGGCATGAATGTCATGTCTAAACCTGCCCAGATCCTGCATGAGACGGAGCAGGCAGATTGGACATGCTATCAGGGTTTTAGTTTTGACTTCTGAGTTGGATTTGAAAATGGACCAAGTCAGGGCCCCACAAGCACCAGTTAGGTTCAAATTTGCACTGATAGATACCAACTAAATCTTGAAAATAACTGGTTTGAAAATGGATCAATCAGGTTAGAAAGGTGGGCACCCAGAAGGGGCATTATAAATATAAGCCAAAGCTTCAGAAAGGTTTCACTGGGCTTGAGAGGAGAGGATTGAAGCTGCTTGGGAAGGCTTCAGTTGGTTGAGAAGCATTAAGAGAGATGACCTTAGCTACCTCAGCAGCGCCATCTGCGACTACCCCCAGCTACTGCAGGTTAATTGGATCCTGGTTCACCATTTAGCAGTGCGCCACCAGCTTCAGACTCCCTTCAGAGGGAGGACACTGTCTTGAATGAGCAACATTTGGTTTGGACTACTGGACATTGTGGACACTGCAGACTCTATTTGGGGTAGGACAGATGGCCTTAAAAACATTTTCCTTTTTTCCAGTCTCTACTCTAGAAATAAACCCCATTATTGTTGCACCCTGACCCTCAGTGGTTATCTTGAAGTTGGGAGCACATGGGTGAGAACCCAGAGTCACCTGTCCCCCTACCTTTGCTCCCTTTCACACCCACAGATGATCTTCTTTTATTTACATAGTAATTACCAACTCTGCAACACTGTTCAGAGACTAGACATTTTACAGAGCACCTTATTTTTATGATTTCATTTCATCCTCACATCAGCCCTGGGATGTGACAAGAAAATGGAGGTTCATAGAGGTTTAGTAAATTGCCCAGAGCCTTATAAACTCAAGTGAGGTAGAGCTAACTTCAAATGCCTGTGTTTTGAGTACTACTTGGGACAGCCTTTTGCTCTTAAGTCATTCAAAAGGATGCATCCCCATAAGGATTCCAGAGAGACAATTCCTGCTACAGCCAAGATATTTTTATTCACTTGATATACCTCCTCTACCCACCTTAGATGATCTGAAATAAAAAAATTATAGAAGTTTTCCTCCTACCATTTCTGCTTGAATGGTATTATAGATACCTTTAATCTATAATAGAAATGCTTTTCCATAAAATACATATGTATATACATATACACATTATATATCATTTTAAGAATGTATTCAAATCACTTTTCCTAACATAATCCATACCATCTATGAGAAAAATAGTTGGGGTAAGTAATACAACCCAAACTCTAGCACAATAATAAAAGTGCTAAGTTACAATTTGGAAAACCAAATAAAGCATTTATAAAATAAAACAATATTATGTTTAAAACCCCACTACACAGTTGCATCTGATAAAGCATTTACTCCATTTATTATTCCTATGAGATGATGAAAAAGTCTATTTGCAACTTAGTCTATTAATCTAATAATAAATGACAGAAAGTCAGTGCATTTAAAATTTTCCCAATAGATTCATTATCCATGGTAATGAATTAATATCTTACAATTTACAATACTATTATTTTATTTAACAGTTATAAGTGAATGACATATTAATAGCTTTACTTAGAGACTTTCACTTACACTGTATTTTTCATTCCAAGTGTTCTATATTTCTTTCATTTTTTGGCATCTTCAGGCTATTCTATTTTGCATGATTTGCACCTACAAAAGCATTAATATCTTAATGCACAAAACAGCAAAGTTATGACACACATGTTAAGACTGCCCTGAATACACAAACTAATTTTAAAAATAAACAGGTTGCACAGGTTGTCTGCAATGGTAGATCTAAGTTTAAAACATATGTTTTTTCTTGGCAGTCAATTCTAGGGAATCAGTCCTTAGAATGAAGTGGACAAAAGAAGACACTGAATTTATCAATTCCAAGCTGAGCACCAACGGGAATCCACTCAGGAGCCTCTCCTCTGTCTAAACCTCTTCCCTGAAGTTAATCACATGCCAGTACTAGGCTGAAAGGTCATGAGCCATTGGGAATGATAATTTTGGCCAAGGTCTTCCCTGATCTGTATTACAAACATGTGACTCAGACAACCACTGATTGCTTCCTGCCATTATAGATGAATAAGCATTTAATGCTTTGTGCATTAAGATGTTATCAGCATCCTTGGTTCAGGCCCAACCACATCCCCATTTCTTTGCCTTTCAGCTATTGGAGGCTGCCCGGATTCCTCTTCACACAGACTTCTCTGTTTGCAAATTGCCAGTGTTCTTAGAGTCCCTGCCATGCTTCAGATAGCTAACTCCCCACCCCCCGCCCCGCCCCGTTTGAAAAAAAATGCAATGTCCTTATTGCACTTTGATAGCTTTTATTCAAAATACAAGTCTTTTGTTAGACCTGTGTCTCACAAAATTTTCTCTCAGCCTGAAGTTTATCTTTTCATTCTCGATGTTGTTCATGTCTTTCAAAGAACAGCTCCTAACTTTGATACAATTTCTCTTTTTTAAATTTTAGATTGTGGTGTTGGGTTGTATTGAAGAAATGTTTCCTTGTGCAAGGTCACAAAGATTATTTCCTGTTTTCGCTAGAAAAGGGTTTAGAGTTAGATCTATGATGCATTTTGATTTAGCTTTTACATATATGATGACATATGGTTCAAAGTTCACTTTATTTTGTCTTTGGATGTCTAATTTTTCCAGCGTGATTTGCTAAGAAGTCTGCTTTCTCTCTTGAGTTGTTTTTGTATCCTTGTTAATTGATTTTATACACACACACACACACACACACACATTTCAGAACATATATTCTGCCAACTGATCCTTTTGTCATTTTTTATGCTAATATCAGACTGTCTTGATTACTGAAGTATTATTAAGTCGAGGTTGGGTTGTATAATTCTTACAACTTGTTCTCTCTTTTCAAAGTTGTTCCATAGCTCTATTTGAACACAATCTTTTTGTTAATTTTCATTTGCTGTTATAAGGCCCTATCATTTGACACTTTTTTCTTCCATTTTTTCCTTGATTTATTAATTTTATAAGTGTACTTATATGTGACCATGCAATTATGTGTGTATGGGTCACTAAGAATGTAACTATAATTGTGTCTTTTCCCAGAGTTAGTTTCTTTGTGTGAGTAGAACAAACATAAATCATCTAAGATATCAGTTAGTAAAATGGGCAGAGCAAGATTAGGCTATACAGCTGAGTCAATCACACCATCTAATCAATATCCTTAAAATATTTGTTCAACTGTACTTCGTTATATTCAGAATGAAGCATTTATTCTATGCATTGTAAGTAACACAACACTAACTTCACTGGATTACCATGTATCTCTGTTGTCATTGGATAGCATTCATCACTTGCATTTATAAGAGGTAAGTGATTTAAATGGATATAGTTATCAGTTTCTTGCTAGTATTTAAGTGTTCTCTGACTCTATCCCTCCCCCTACCCCGAAGCCCCTAAACACATACACATTCATGTAAGAAAAAACATTTGCCATTTTCCTTTGGTTCTTGTTCTATCACCAGTTTTATTTTTGCAATGTTTCTGAACAAGATAGCATCTTTAGAAGTATCTTGCCAAGTTTAACCTGTAGTTGGAAGTCACTGGTTCTCAGCAAACTGCATATATCATGTGCTGTAGTCAGTTTTAACATTTCAGCTGACAGAAAGTGCAGACCTCAGTCCCAGGGTTGGGGGTCTGGCCAGTTACTGTCCTATGCCACCTATTTACAGGAGCATACCACAAAATTATTCATTGGAGATAGGTTGATTCTACCCAAAGTGATTTTTGAATTGCAAGTCAAGGTGTTGAGCACCTTGACATTTTGTCAGTTATGAAAAAAGACACTGCTTTTCCAATTATTTCTCTTGTGATTATGAATTCCCAAGGATCAGAACACTGGACCTACCTAGTCCATGTTTTCACCTGCCTCTAGATCCAGGAGCCAATTCTCTTGCCCAACTGCTACTACTAAAGGTCCATAATATGGCTGCTCACGTGATAGGCTTCTGTGAATGTAATATTTTTTCTTATCTTCTCTCCGTCTTCCTTACCCACTAACAAGTTAAGCCAAGCTTCTAAAGTTAAGGTAGAGAACAAAAAGTGTTTATATATGTATTCTTGTTGAGCACCTACTAAGTACTTGCACTATGCCAGGTATTTTAAATACATGATGTAACTTAATTCTCACAACAGTCTGGCCAGATGGATGTTATTGTTGTCTCTACACAAACAATAAAACTAAAAGTCAAAGACAAAACTGAAAGTCAAAGATTTTAAGTAACTTGGCATTCAACAGCACAACTAGTAAATGATGAACAAAATTCTATATCATGTCTACCTTATTCCAAAAGCCTTTCATTTTATTTTAAATCTTACACAATGGCCATCTTCTTAACAGTGTTAAGAACCATTTGAGAAGCAGATGGCTTTTTCAGATTATCTTCTTTAAGGACTTTGTAAAATAATAAAGGAACAGTTTCTGGGAGGACAAAAAATCTCTGGTGAGATTTTTTGTGAGATAATGAAATAGACAATAGACTCATGGACCATTCAACACAATCATGCTTATGTTGTGCATAAACAACAATGGAGAAAAAGTCCAAACTACTACTTACTGTATATGGGCACTATATGAAGAATTTGGAATGTAAAAGGCAGAAAAGCTAGCTAGTGGAAATTAATTCCTGTAGAGAACACAAGAAAGCTGACTCGGGCAGGGAATGGACTATTTCTCTCTGCTTGAATTTTTATCTCTCAATTTAGTGTTTAGAGCCAGGGGAGGGGATGCCACTTTGCAAAGATAGACATCAAGGAATACCTTTTTAAACAGTTTTGTAGATAAAGAGAAGACCAACTTTTCTTGAGGCCAGATGCAATGATTAAAGAATACCATGTATACATAAAGATATACAAATTACATTTCCGATCTCTTCATCTTATTAAAATTATCTTTTAAAATTTATGTTTTCTAACAAAAACACCAGATAACAAAGAAGCAAAAATTGGCCATCCATTCCTGGACTATTTTCAACATTTCTGGAAACAATTATTCTGCAAAAACAATTCAAAACAAAAAAAAAACTCTTTAGTAAGGATATGTTGAAGATTTCTAGAATTATATAATATTAAATGAAAGATAATTCACTAAAAGTGATGCTTGGTTGCTGAGGGCTGAGGAAGGGGAACAGAGCTGGTTACTATTTAATGGGTACAGTTTCAGTAATTCACAATAAAACTATCTAGTGATGTATTGTAGAGATGTGTATTTGAGTGCAGATTTCACACTATTTGTTATTGAACACAATTTTTAAATTGATGCTGGAAAATCAACTTTAAGTGATCATGAATGGATTCTTGTTTCACGCCATTTCAGTTTCTCAAATATCATTGTAGTTAATGGTTATTATTATCATTTGAATATATTTTTGAAAGTTATTCTAATAAACATATTTTTAAAATATACATTACAATATATCTTTATAAAGCCAACACTTATTTCAATAAGATGACTGTTCGCAGAATAATTTTAGCAAAGTAGAAGCATGTATTCAAAGAAAGATTGATCAGTTGGCTATTTTTCAAGGAAATAAGAATGAAATAATATGAAAACTACAGGTAAAGTCAAAGTGTTTGCCTGAACATCAGCAAAATAAACCACTCACCAAAGCATTTCCATAGGAGAGGTCATTTCCTAGCACAGATCAGTCAGTGATGCTTATTATTTAAGATCCAACCTTTTTCGGAAAGAGTCAATAAAAATTGCTTCCACTTCTTATGATTCACTAATTACCACTTAATTTTAAAGTGTAGAGTCCGTAAATCTAAGTGATTACTTGACTCTTTAATTATGCTTCTTCTGTTTCAGATAAAAACACAGTCTTTTAAATTAAAAGCCAATAAGGCAAATATGGAACCATCCTTGCAATCCTTGGAAACCCAAGTTCCCAATTCAAAACTTTTTTCTCTAAAGTCTAATACAATGTGAATATTACTGACAACATTGAAAGTCACCTTTAGAATATATAAGAATATAGCTTGTCTGTTAAGATCTTGTGTTTAGAACTTTGCATTTTCTCAGACAAAACTGATCTATGGATAAGCTTAGTCTCACAAGAGAGATAGTGTTTTACATTTCATACTAAAATGCAATACACAAATTACAACCTCTCAGCAATGTCATATAAACTACACACATTAAAGTAATTGCAGAGTCACTGGACCCTGGACTAAACCATAGAGAACAGCAGTTTCAAGAGTCTTAAGACATACCATAAGGTTTTTTTCAAAATTGACTTCTCATCCACAGAGGTAAAATTTGCATAATAATTTAACACAGAATTTACCCACAAATATCAGATCAAAATGTCATCATAGTTAACATTAATGGAAAATTCACTAGTATAGTAGTCCTACAAATTAAATCCATAATAATTTTCCCAACAGTCCCATGATGCTCTCAAAAATATGTATGCAATGTCATGGTACTACTGAAAAATTACTGATCCCATGTCTTCTTGAGCTCCTCTCCACTGTAATCACAAGTGAATTTCCATTCAGGTTCAACTTCAACCAAAACTAGAAACAATTCTCACATGGCAGAAAATATATCTGTACCATCAGCGAGTGAAGGACCTGGAACCTGGGGCCCACATGCTTCTGGTCTCACCCCCACTACTTGCCTATTGAATCAATATTTTCCTCTTCTCCCTAGTTGTGTTAGCTCAAACTATGTATATATATATCCAGACATCTGCTTTAACTTTCTCCCATTATTTCAAAACCCATCTGGACATAGAGCTTCTCCTTGCACGCAAGCCCACTTGGCTGGGACCCTGTCATCTTGCCTAGTTTTGACGTGCTTTTCAATAGAAGCTGAGTTCTATTACCTGGAGCCTCCTTCTTCTAAGAAGTGTTCTGCTATATTTCACTTGAAGCTGCAGTTTCATTCATCTCTGGACTTCTAGTTTAGCCTGATGTCTATGGATTCATTTGGCTGTATTCCCACCTAGCAGTCTGACTCTCCCTGGATATCCATACCTACTGGAATCAAGCCCGAATTCATCAAGCATTTTAGGACTCTGAGTTGGACTGAAAGAGACTCCCTTCATGCAGTTGCCTAACAACTGGGGTGATTTTTTGTCCCACAGTAACTTTTTTCCCCCATGGTCAAATTTGGTGTGCTGACTAGGTTCCTATGTTTCTTACTTCTTCATTTATGCCCACTCATGATTTCTGTTGTTAATCACAAATTTAATGAATTAGCCCCAACTGTTGTATATGGTAGCTGTGGAACACTAAACAATTCCACTTATTTAAAACCTGTATTTGTAGGTCTAGTAATAAAATAGGAAGTGGATTCTTCACATTGGTAACTAATGTACCTCAAATGGTGGAATTATAAATTGACTTATTTTTCACAAAATTATTTAATAAAATTTATTTTATTATTTTGTAAAGATTTTATTTATTTTACATATAAGAACTGGGGTACAGGCCAGAGGCATGAGGGTGAAAGGAGATTCAACCAAAATACACTGCTGAGGGGAGCAGTGGGCCAGGCAGGAGAGGTCTGCTGTGCCATGTGGGTTACCGCCCTGGCGGGAGATCAAACTTAAACTGCAGTGACTGTGGAAGCACCACTGTGTATTGCTCAACCCCTTGAATCACCAGAGAGGCCCCTAATAACATTTAATTTAATATTTATTTAAAATATTTCTAGTTATTATGTTTTCTTTATGATAATACTTTAGAAACATTCCATTCAAAAACATTAATTTATATGTTTATTTTTATATAAACTTACATTTTGATAAAATATATTTCAAATTTTAACATTTGAATATAAGTACATATTAAGTTCTTTAGATTATCACTGTTAATGGAAAACAAGTTATGTAAAAATCTGGATTTTAATAACATACTGAGTTTGCTGAGACTGAGCAGGTTTGACACCAATTATTTTCATTTATCTCTTAAATCAATGAATTTTACAACAGTCACAGCACCTTTAGTTACACTGGAACTTTCCTAGCTCTATTCAATAGTCACAGTTCTTCCCTTTGGCCCCATAATAACCACCACAGCATCAACTAAAAGGTCTATACCTTGAAGCATTAAGGCTTGGTCATCTGCTCCAGAATTCACTGAGATTGAAAGAGTGAATGCCAAAAAAAATACATTTTATAGAAAACAGAGTAATATAAGTACAATTGTTTATTTTGTGACCTGTCTTTATTAGCATGCCAACTGAACACCCAACATGAACAATAATTAAATTTATTCATCTTTGGAATTTTGTGAATTTTAGTCATGGAAAAAAATAGCTTGACACATATTTTCTGATGTTGTTATGAAAATATATTTGTCACAGTAGAAGTAAAGAATTATATGCTTGATTTAAAAAGTAGATAGTATATAGACCTCCACTGACACTCTTGCCTTGGGCTCCACAAATGTTAGAAGAAGGTTTAAGTTTCATTTTACATCACAACAACTGAAACATAACATATACGTAAACTAGAGTAACAGACATTTGCTGCTAATTTCTCTTAGTTTTGGTTGTTGTTGTTACCATTTGTCTGTGTCGTTAATGGATTTCCACTATGGTATTCTACTTTCTAGACTACTGTTTATGTAGACCTGATTACTGAGGTTAAAAGTTATTTTGAACTGCTTTCTATAGAGCATCATAGAAAGACTCATTTGTTCTGCTTGATTTCTTATGATATGAGAAGATGATTTCTCTTGATGGGTAGGTCTCCTGCTATTGAATCAAAGAAATACTTTAACTTGCCAGGGTGTGAAACGGATAGAAGTGTTATATGGGTGTCAAAATCTGTGTATCTTCATTTCTTGGCAGCTTTGTTGTCCAATAAGAGGAAAACTTAAGGAAAGATGAAATCTGTTTCTTATCATCATCACATTTTCCAAAGAATGGAGCAAGTCCTCTTGTCATCTGCTGGCTCAGTATCTATCTTTGCCATTCATTCTGTAAGATTTCCCTTGAGATAAAAATGTTGAAAAACAGCTTCATTCCTTTCGTCTCAGTCCTTTGCATAACACCTGCTCCATAATGCACATCACTTGTGTAAAACTGTAGGTTGTTAAATTCTCAAGTGATCTGTTTTAAAATGTTAATTTGACAATAAAAATACTTTGTTTGATGCTTTCACTACCCTGTAAGTCAGCTATTTTATCGTTTCTGCTATTTATCTTTCCTTGTATATCCAGTGTAAATCTGATTTTATAAACTATGAAAAAGCCTATATGCAAAGCATACACTTCCAGACAATGGCATTCATGCATCACTCAGGGCACTTTGAAATAATCTTCAACCATGACAAGACAAGAGGAGGTGAGAGGACTGCCTGGGGGAGGAGGTCAGTGGAGTTGAAGGTGGGACTATGTGATGACATGTCCCTTTCTTCTGAAAAGAAGTTTTATCTGCAATTTTCTGGCCATAGTCCCAGTTGGCCAGTGGTATACTGGCTCCCTGCATTCTACAACTTCAATCATATTCATTGTCCTAACGCACTTCCTGTCAGGAATGGTTGTGTTGATGTGCCAGTTAAAACAGCTGTTCCATCTGATGTGTGAGAAGCTGTGACCAGGAGACAATAGTGATTCTCCCAGACACTGCCAATGTAATTTGCCAAATAAATTAATTATTTCACATTTTTGAAGTATTCCCAAGTGTTCCTGGTTTATTTCAACATATTCCTTCATTCTACCATAACTTAATAATTTGCAAAAGCCAACCTGGTTATAATTATTTTGAACTTTTAAGATTTCCCAGACATTCCAATTAGAATGGACAGGCTGCCTCCTCTTGGTGATCACACTAAAGAGTCACTGCTTTGATCCATTGTGCTGTGCATTTAAAAACAGCATCACACAGGCATACGTTGAACACACTTTGTTAGCCCAGTGCCACCGCACCTAATATACAGATTCAACCTTTATTTAGGAACACCAGAAAGATTGCTTCCAAATAGGCATACTGATCACAAAATAATCTTTACTTTTTTCCCTTTAAATAACAAAATCTAATTTTCCATTTCCAGACAGAGAAGAAATAAGAACCATATTCTACCCACAATTAAGCCATGCATCTTGTTTGATCTTCTCTTTTACTTTCACAGTGAGCACAAAGATCTTTAAAAATTTAAGCATCCTGAAAGTACCCAAATATTGAAAAACTTCCAGAAATTTTTCCCTCTTATTGTGGTTAAAATCAAATCCCTCAATAGTGCTGGTACCCACTAGTTGCACAGTAAGTGCTTGGTGGGCTGATTTGCACCCTTTCTCTGCACTTATCTCTACAAGAGGAAGCTTTAAAATTCAATTTGAACTTGATTCTTTAGAGGAAACTTGGCTTTTTGATAAAGTCCAATTTAATAGCATATGTTAAATCATTAACTATTAGAAAGTGATGAGTACCAACAGTGAAAACAGTCTACAGCTACTTATTTATAGACTATCTTCCTATTTTTGTGTATTTTTTTTTCAATTTCTAAAATGGAATCATAAGCCAGGGGGTAGCACACTCCTTTTCTCTACCATTGTATCACACTCCTTTTCTCTACCACTGTATGCACATCATAAAATGATTGCTCATAAGCAGAATGCTTGTTATTTTGTATGTGATCATCAAGAAACAACTGGAGTGATTATGTGGCCTATGTGCTGCTGCTTTTTTTTAAAGTTTTTTATTTATGTATACAAGAACTGGGGTACAGGTCAGAGGTGGGGGGGGTGGTGTGAGAGGATACACCAGGGACAGAGTGGAGAACAGGACAGGCAGATTAACTGAAATGCACTGCTGAGGGGAGCAGCGGGCAAGACAGGAATGGTCTGCTATGCCATGTGGGTCCCCTCCCTGGTTGGGGATCAAACTCATTCTGCAGTGGCTGCTGCGAGCTTCATAGTGCTGAGACTTAACCCCTTGCACCACCAGGCGAGGCCCTTTTAAATCTTGATGAAGTAATTAGATCATTGTTTAGTGTATAGTGAAGTATCTGTAGATGTCTAGCATATGGATAGAAAGCAGAATTTGTTAGACTGTTCAGCCACCATAAAACTTGGGAAGTTTCACTAAGTAATTTCTAATTACAAGATGCTGGGGTTATAAAGATGAAAAAAATATAGCATAGTTCCTGACATCACAGAATGCAAATATGAGGTGGTTATCATTACCCCTCTGATATTTTTATCATGAGCAATACAACTTAAAGAGCACAAGGGACTGAGGTGACAGTGCACGGGTGAAATGGTGGTGGGAACCCCCTAGGGACTACAAATGATATCAAATACAATTACATATAATAAAAAAAATAAAGGTTCTTGGCTATAGTTGTCCAGTAGGTGACTACTACACAGACATTATGATGAATCTCCACAGGAAGGATTAACAAGATTAATGGAAATTCATTACTTTTGTCCTTTGGGCTTTAATCCCTTGGTCCTCTTACTCTTCAATCATGTTTCTGTCTTCTCTTCTTTTTCGCATGTGTAGACTTGTCTGCTCTATTCCTGAATGGCTAACTACATTAGCACAAATCTCTCCTTCATTTCTCCTCTTTCTAGTGCTATTTTAATAGATGTGAATCTTAGCCTTCCCTCCTCAATAAAGTATGTAGGGATCATCACACTGTATAATTGTTGCATTAATAAAAATAAATTTAACTGGAAACCTATGACACTGGGTTGCTTAGAGCTGAAGTTCAATCATCTGAGATTTTATTAATGAAAGAGAATGACTGCTTCCTGGGTTCTCTTGAATTTCCAGTGGTTAATATGACTGACTAATGGAAGAGGAACCCTTCATGCTCAACCCGCCATGTTACTACAGGTTGTCACACATTTTTTAAAAAAATATTTATTTATGCATGCAAGAGCATAATATAAGGGTGCAGGCCAGTGATGAGTAGGCTTGAGAGGATACACCAGAGACAGAGTGGGGAACAGAATAGACAGATCAACTGAAACACACAGCTGAGGGGAGCAGTGGGCGAGGCAGGAGAGGTCTGCCACACCATGTGGGTCCCCTCCCTGGGCAGGGATCAAACTCATGCTGCTGTGGCTGCAGAAGCCCCACAGTGCAGTACTCAATCCCTTGTATCACCAGGGAGGCCTTGTCATACATTTTCAACCTTGAAGCTCAGTAGTCCTTTATGTATGCTTAGGCCCAAGACTCTCATTGGCATAAAAGTCAAGTTTTCAGCCCATCAGGATCTGCCAAGTGTTTTGTTTTGTTTTGTTTTTAAAGACCTCTTCACTTCTTTCAGGTACTACACAAAGACATGTGTTGAAATATATGAGACTCTCCACTAATCCCAGAGTCTTTAATATTGGATACCAAACATTTTAATCTATGAATCTGGATAAGGAGAGAGACTACGCTTCAGCTAAATTTATTTTAACTGTGCCCCACAAACATCTCTTAAGACAAGGGAGCTCAAAGGCTCTGGACTGTCTTAGAATTAGCAAGGGGACAGAAAATTATAAAAAATAAAGCCTAATATCTCATAATAATTTCTCTCTCAGGACTTAACCATCTTTTCCTTCTGGTTTCCATTAACATAATAATTGAATGTTTTCTAGGGGTCAGCCTCCCTGAAATCTTTTAGAGGTCAAAATTATTAATCCTTGTCATGGGGTGAAGAAACTGGAGAGCAAAAATAGATGAAGTAACAGAGTTAAAATTTGGAAGAGACTCTTGCACTGTCAACCAAGCTCCTACAAAGTAGATGATATTAACAAAGTTGCTTAATCTCCTAGACCCCTAGTTTTCTTGTCCAAAACCTGAGCTACTTACTCACACAGTTTATCTGAACATTGAATAACAGACAATAAACTACTAAGTGAAGTTGGAAGCACTGTACAAATATCGTGCAACATGAAGTCTCTACAAGTTAAGAGAGGCAAGATGGTCAGTGTTTGCTGTGGTGAAATAGTCAACCAACCATTTGAGATAGTTCTAGGAAATCAGCAAAAGGGGACCTGTGTGTAGATTAATAGGGATCTGATTTTAAGTGGAAAGGTTAGCCTATCCATACATCAGAAAGAACGACACAGAAGAAAGTTGTAGGCTCTCTTAGAAGATATAAATCTATGGTGGTTTTAGACAGTAAATAGAGAATTAAAAATTAGATTCAGTGATTCTAGGCTACTAAAGATACAAAGATTGTGCCTAAGTGTGATTGAACATCAATTAGGAAATAAGCAGCAACCAAGTGAAGAGTCATCTCTGAAGTATCTATAAATATTAAATTAAAATGAAAAAATATAAGCATTTTGACAGGGCCAGTTATAGACCAAAAATGAGAATAGCCTGGAAGTGTTATTATTAAAGACAAAACACACACACAATTGAGGCTCCAACTTGGGAATAATAACTAGAAAGCCTGCAATAATTTCTATTCTCATTGTGTCTAGCATATACCAGGCACAGTGCCAGGTATGCTTGAAGGTAAGTGTTAGATGATTATTAATATGCCTCTATTTTCTTTGCATTATATCCAATTGAAAAATTATAGACCAAAGTTAGGGAGGGACTGAAACAAAAACTTTTTTCTAGAAATAATAATTGTTTATTTTTTATTGAAAATTTACTAAGTGCTTTTCAGGGATTACTTAAACAAATCTCTTAGTAATGTTTTAAGAAATCCTCTACTATTATTTTCATTTCACAGATGAGGAAACAAAGTAAGAGAAAGACAAACAGAAATGTTTTACAGCAGAATGAAACTGGGATATATCGTAAGTAGCAGAACAGTATTTGAATCCAAGAAGTCTGGTTTCAGGACATGGCACTTAAACAGTATGATCTGATGCTGGATTGGAGAAGTTAATTTTGCCTTTAGGTCAGCAGTGGCCTCCTAACAATAGTTCAGGTATAAATCTCCAAATCCACACTTGAATTTGATATTATATTGTATTAGGAAGATTTAGTACCTGTCTCATCAAGCACAGAAACCAAGAAGACAAAATATTAGAAGCTACTGAATTTTTACCCAAAGTACTGTGGTATGCCATCAAATCGTTTAAGATAACAGAAGCCTCTCTTCTGCCTTTTTCTTCCAGTGAGATGCCAATAACTGCAAGACTAAGGGATAGTAGAACTACAAGTACAAGGATGTGCACCATGGCACGAAGGAAAGGTACTTCCAATCAGCTATACCTGTCTTGGACTGTTACAGAGGAAAACAAACCTTTACTATAATTGAGTCATTACACACCTTAAGGCTCTATTTGTTATTGCAGCTAGCCCACCCCTAACCAAAATAAAGGTGTGGAGAGAGGAAGACCACATGTGTACACAAAGTTTTTAACACATCCCTGGTCAACAAATATGAATTGATGGGTATTAGATTCTTCATTTCACCAGTTATCTAAATTACTTCTCATCCTGTGGGACAAACCAGTGAGAAGAGTGAAAAGGGGTCAGAAAGTTTTAATCCAATATTTCTAAGAGCAAGAAGTTTCTATTTTGAGACAGGAATGTGAGGCAAGTGAGAAAATTGGGAGAAAATGTTTTCCCTGTTCTGTAGGTATTATTGTCCTTGTTTGAGAGATGAGAAAATTGAGGTACAAAAAGGTTAAGTAACTTCTCTATGTTTGCTTCTATTTATACTTTTATTTGTAGGACATGATTTGATTATATGACAGCACAACTAAAGATCTGAAAAGCAAATTGTGTCAAATGGGAACATAATTATGGAAAAGTGAACATATATTCATTTGCTAAAGACCAAAGTTAGGGAAGAGACTTTTAAAACAAATTTTCTTTGATAATAAAAGTACAAACCAAAACTGCAACAAATTTGCCCAATATACTTTCCTACTGTGCACATTAATTCCTCTTGAGTGCTTAACCATTTTTTATTTCAAAAAGAATACCTAGAAAACATAAGAAACTAAGGTTTGACTACCTGGTTTTGAGGAAGAAAGTCACATAAAGGCTCATTCCAGGTTTGCGATAAACTCAGAATCTTTACCTAAAATTAGTTCTTTATTTAAGGCAATTAACTCATACCATGTTGATCCCCTAGAATTTCACTTAGTGCTATTTCCAACCATTTATATCTTCCTTGAGGTCAGAGTCTCTCCAGAATCCCTTGACAGCAGACCCTTGTTTTCGGTTCTACAGAGACTGAACATTAGGATCGAAGAATAAATAAGCTGTGTGGGAGCCAGTTCTGGGAGGGAGATTTTGACTGGTTGTGACCCTCTCGACTTTCTTGTGGAGTTCTGAAAGACTTACTCACCCTATCTAAACTGTAGGAAAGGGAGTTGTGAAGATGTATTCTTCAAATCTTTCAGTTATATAACCTAGTGACAAATCAATAAAACTCAGAAAAAAATCAAAATTTCATCTCATTCACATGACCTGCATATTTTCTTCTCATGTGCAACTCTACATGAAAATGACCTTTGTGAAAAGCTGAACATGAAAGTAAGGATAGAGTCTATCACGAGGATAAGTGTTTTCTCTCCCAACAGTCAGGTCAACCTAAATCTGAAGGTTGCTTGGAAGGCAGGAATCAGAATTGGGGTATGGAATGAAAGCTGCACCTTCCCCAGCTTTCTTTGTTAGCCCTTTTCTTCTCATTCTATATCCTTTACCCAGGCAATCTCTCCCACACACATAACTTACATCATTGAAGGAAGGCAGATGACTCACAGATTCATACCTTCTGGCCTCAACCTCTTCTTTGTATCTAACTGCCTACTGACATTTCCATTTAAAGTTCTCAACAGCATTTCAAAATAAATATATACCCAACCAACTCATGAGCTTCTCCTCAAAGTTTCCCCCTTCTGCTCTTCTGTTGAATTGAATGGCAATGCGTTCATCAGGCTGTATAAGACAGAATCCCTGGAGTCATCCTTAATAATGTCTTCCCCCTGATTCATAACTGATTTCAAAGAACTGTCCATTCTTTCTTCTAAAAAATATCTCACCTTCCTCTACATTTCAATCCATCACTACCAACGAAACTGTGTTCAAATTATCTTCATCTCTCACATGACAAAATATAATAACCTCAAATGGATTTCTATGATTCTCCTGAATTCATCTTTCATATTGTAATTTATAATGGTCTAAGTTACCAAGAGAGTAGATCTTTAAAAAAAAAAAAAACAAAAAATGTTTTAACTGTGTATGGTGATGGATGCTAACTAACTAGATTTATTGTGGTAATCATTTGGAATATATACAAATATTGATTCAGTATACCTCAAACTAGATGTTATATGTCAATTATATCTCAATTTTTAAAAAGTTCTCCTAAATAAGACCAATATTTATCAATAAAATTTACCACATAAAATTATGCTTTTATGCCTGCTTCCCCAAAGGTGCTAAAGAATATTCACAATACAAATTCCCAATGTTTTGGGAGTTGTGACACTATTTGTATAGCCAAAGCAAATAAATCCAAGAAAAATAACACCAAGGATTTGAGAGCTGCACAAATCTATTTCAACTCAATACATTCTAAGTCTCCAAAGGTCAGCAAACAGAAAAGACAACAATAAAAATTATGCAGATTTAATTGATTACTAAGATAGTTAAATGGTATTACATAATTTGTATATGTTCAGCTAAAGTACATTTTAAAAAATGATAACCCGTATACAAGGTTGAATACAATGAAGAAGAAAAAGGAAAAATATTGTGAAAAATCAGCATCCTCAACTTTATTTTTTTAAGAAATGTACTTACCTTGCTCTAATCATTTTAATTTAAACTTTATAGTTTCAGGAATGTATGACTTAGAATAAACTTGTTTTCTAGTGTAAAATCTACAGTGTGAGTTAAGAAAACACACACACACACACACACACACCAAAAAAAACCCCAAAAAATGATTTCTCACTGTTTTAGGTAAAATAAAGTAAATAAATAGTTAAAATAGTAAAAAAATAAAAAGTGAGAAAACTACCATCTGATGTTCTTCTGCCTGGTCTCAGGAGCCTCTCTGCCTTGTCCTCCTCATCCCTTTCCCCCACAGCTCCAACACCTTGTGTTTCAGTCTCCTGTACTGTTCTCCCTCCGCAGGTCACAGCAATTGGGCACACAGTATTCCTCCTGTTCCAGTACCTGCTCCTACCGTCCCCTCTTCATGCAGTTAGCTGCTGTACATGTCAGGGCTTGGGTGAAATAGCACATCCTCAAGGAACCTTTCTCTGGCTTCACTGACTTAGACAAATTGCCCTGGTTTAGACCTCCCCGATCCAATTTATGTTGGAAAAATTGTGCTGGTTTAGATTCTTAAGGCCCCATTTACCTCCACGGACTGTTATCGCCATGGCCATTTTATATTTGTAAGCTCCATGATGGAAAGAATTGTCTGTTTTTACTCATGATTTTGTCTCCCAAAACTTTGCACAATTTTGCCCTTACTAGGTATTCTCTGGTTTTTGTCAAATAAGCAAATAAAAAGTAAGTAGAATATATACTCATGGCACCAGGATGAGATTGCCCGATACGGCTCTCACACCTGGACAGTGGGCATGCGTTAAGAAATAAACACTTGAAGCCAGATGTCTTTCTTCCTTGTCCTAGGATAGTGACCTTTATGTGCATGGGGACCTGGAACCAGGCTGTCTGGATTAGCACTCAATTTGCCACCACTTAGTTCTGTTGCCAGGACAAGTGGTTTGACTTCACTGTCTCAGGCATCTCATCCATAGAATAGGAGGAATTTGGTACTTAAATAATTAATAACTATGAGAATTGAGTAATACTATGGCTGCACAAATCATGGGAAATAAGAAATACTATGGCTGCACAAAGTGAATTCTCAGTAAGTTTTGGCTATTAGTATTATAGATTTCTCTCTTTTACTGTGCTTTTTCTGTACTTCTAAATCTGATCAGTGGCTTCACAGTCTGACTGACTGAAACTTTTGGTAGTTATGTTAGCTTTTAAGGTCAGTATCCTCTGTCTTCAGAGATATGGAAGCTGGTATCTGGTATAATGTGAAAGGATAAAGATATCCTCCCTTGTCTTCCACGCCCTCCCCCATACCACCACACATACACACGGCACATGCATGCTTCTCACATACAGGAGTCTACACCTGTGATCACTACAGCTTACAATCCAGGCTGCTTTACTAACACCTCTGAAATAACATTCTTCCTGCAATGAGTTGTGACGACTTCCAAAATATTCTCTTTTCCAACTGAACAACTCCAGTTCTTCACACACCATTTCTGAAACCCTCATAATTCCATTCAAGTCCTACTTCCATTACATTTCCCTTTTCTGGATAGTATACCAGATTCAGTACAGTGAGTAAATTGTAATGCAGTGAAGTGCCTTGTTTAACACAGTAATAACTTCTCAGCATGCACACATGTAGCTCCACCAGCACAGCCTATTTTAAATTGTGTAAGGGAAGTATACTACATCGAATAGTGTCCCTCCAAAACTTGCATGCTCCCTGAAGTCTCAGGGAGTTTCCTTATTTGGAAATAGGGTCAACGCAAATGTAATTAAGATGAGGTCATACTAGAGCAGGATGAGAACTTAATCCAATATCACTGGTCTCAGTAAGAGAGGAGACATTTAAGGAGATAAAGGGAGGAGAATGTTATGAGAAGACAAAGATGAACAGACTGCCATGGAACCACAAAAGGAGACATTGGGGTTATTATGCAGCTGCAAGCCAAGGAATGCCAAGGATAGCTGGCAACTACCCGGAGGTAGGAGAGAGGCAAGGAACAAATTCCCCTCTGAGCCCCAGAATGGAATTATTCCTATGACAACTTGATTTTCTTTTTGTATGAAGTTATTTATTTATGGTAATGTTAGTTTATATCATTGTATTTTGGGGAATATAAGACCCTCCCTTCAAGTGTTATCGCCTCAGTGCATTTACCATCAAAACACCTGTACCCACCACCTTAGTCCATTTTGCTCCCTGCCCACCATGCTCTCAGACATCTTGGTTTTGAACTTCTGGTCTCCAGAACTGTGTGGAATAAGTTTTGATTGTTTGAAGCCTCAAAAATAAAAAAGATTTTAAAATGAAAAACAAAGTCAGTATTCCCTGCAAGAACCCCCTTCCCTCCTCCCTACCACTCCACATGTACCTTGAAGCTATGGACTGCTTTCAGTGACTTTGCATATCTAGGCTTGGATCTACTGTGTGTTGGTCTCAAAATTCACCAATATTCAAATTTTCAGGATCTCCTTGCCATAGTCTCAGAACTAACCACAAGTAAAATGTTGCTGAATCTGTATTTGATTCTTGCCATAAGCATTTGCATTAATGCTGCAGTATCTCAGTGATGAATCTAAAGACTTTTAAAAAATGAAATATCTTTGCTATGTTCCTCATATATTATTCCTAAAACACAGAGTTAAGGGAAACTGAAAACATGCACAGATTTGATAATTTTCTACCTGTACTTCCTTTCAGGTTATCTATCATGTTTAAGTGGTAAAGTTAAAATTTGGCACATTCTTTGCATAGATCAAGAATGCAGCATTCAGCTTTCTGTATTTTCCTTCACTTTGAATCATCACCTCCACTGCTATCATCATGAGTAAATCTGCTTGTCAAACCTCATAGCTTCTCTACTTTTCACAAAGGCTGGGCCTCAGAAATATTATAGTCTCCATTTTCATTTCAAATACAAAGCTTTATCTATCCCAGAAAATGTCTTTATAAAGCATGCCAATCTCACAAATGTGATGCTTCTCAACTTGTGTGTAAACAGGATGGCTGCTGTGATTCTGAGTTAGATTTTCTACCATCACTTCCTCAGTTGGCTAGGTTAGTGGCAGCAATTATTTATAGTGAGCTTATTATGTGCCAGGCCTGGGTCATAGTACTAGAATTATCCTTTATTTGGGGGCCTGGGACCTGTAATCAGAATAAGACTGACACTGAATAAAAGCAATTGTGACTACCTGCATATCTTGTAGAATCTCCTATATCTATAATAATGTTGCAGCTAGAAAGTCAACATACATTCAACATGTTGCTAGAAAATGGGATGCCAAAAACTAAAACCCACAGTAAAAACCAGTGACTTTGTATAGTTTAAGGAAGAGACTGTCAGAAGAAAGAATTCCTGCTATTAAAAAATTACAAGAAAATCAAAGACATTAATTTGCATCTCTTATATTACTGTGTTTACAATCTGTTTTGTCTTATATAAAGGTCTAGAAAAGATTTCTCATACTTTGCATGCAGTTTAGTTTCAGTGTACTCCTCCAGGGGAAAAGAATGAGGAAAAATCAAATAAATATGTTTGTGCGTAAGGAAAAAATAACTTGGTTGCCAAAGGGAAAATTTATCAAGTTGAAAGTTACTCTCTCTAGAGATAGTTTTTGTGAAATCAAGGTTTGGTTTTTTTCTCCTTTAAAACTTCTTTGATCTTCCATTTTTACCCTTTGTGGAAATGCTCAATGTCACGAAAAGTATCAAAGTATATAATCATTAAAAGCTACAAGTTCTGGAACAAAACATATGTAAAATATTAGGAATTCAAGTCCTTAAAAATACCTAATGTATCCAAAAATCAAAGCATAAAAATAACATTTTTTTTCTGGTTCCTTTGGAGTCCCAAAATTTAATCTCTCATTTCTAGGAAATCTATGGATGGCTGATGGGTTTCTGGGTCCCTGAGCCTCATGAATTTGATTATAAAATTTTAAACATGAGCATATTCACTGTCCTCTGAGACAAGAGTCTTCTATTTCATCAGGTATTCAAGACCAATGATGCCCTGAAATTAAGGTCCACCAAAAAGGAAAAAAAAATCTAGTCCAAAGTTTTAATTATAAAAATTTGAATTTTTGTAATAGAAGTAATAATTTAACACTAAATAATTTAACATTTCATTGGAAGGGGAGGGGAAAAAAATAAGATTTTCTGTCTTATTTTCTATCAACAAGTTAAGGAACAAAGTAGAATACCACATTACAGAAAAAGATAGTATAGCTGCAACTTAGGTAAAAGAATGAGGGGAAGAGGGTCAAATGACAAAAAATCTTCATTATATTTTCCTGAAGGACATGTTATAGTTCATCCAATACCTCTTGAATTAATCGAAAGGCCCACTTCTGCTAAACTCTAAACTTCCTGAAAGTCACCTGTACTCATATTCTAATCTCTCTCCTCCTTACTTGGGATATCTGTCCCTATCTGTTCTTTAACAATCTTCACATCTCTCTTGCTCAGCTATTTCTTCTAAGAGCCAAGAGCTTGGTACATCTCTACTTTGTGATTCAACTACTTGTACATCTAGTCCAAAACTCACACTATCCTTTCTCTATTGTATATTATTAGCTCTCTTGTTGAAATCAGTTGACTGTATATATGTATAAGGGTTAATTTCTAGGCACTCTTTGGTTCCATTGGTCTATATATCTGTTGTTATGCCAATACCATACAATTTTGATTAATGTGGTTTTATGATACAGCTTTAAATCAGGAAATGTGATGCTTCCAACTTTCTTCTCAATTCTCAGGATTGCTTTGACTATTCATGGTCTCTTGTGATTCTGAGGTAGTCTAGGTAAACTGCCCAGTGCCTAGTTCAAACAACTAGATTGAATCTCAGGTTAGAATGTCCAAGAATACTGTTTTACAGCTAAATAGGATCTTGGTTTAGATTTTCCTAGCATCCTGTTTAAACAGGTGCACTAAATTGGATGAGTGGTTCTGCTTTTCATTCTGTTCAGACAACTTGAGCCATCAAACTGACTAAAGGTGCCACAGTGGAAAAAAAGGCACCAACTTCTGACTAATATTCACCTTACAGTTTTCTGGAGGGGGGAGCCTGAATGCCCGCAGTTGGAATGTAACCAGACTTCACATGCTCAGGCACGGCCCAATCCAGAACAAGCTATAAAACCACTCTGCCCCGCCTGCCACATTTACCTGCCCTTTAAAAGCTTCTCCCCATCTCCTATTGGGGTATCAGGCCCAAATTCTCTTTTACTGGCATTGGTTCCCTCATATGAACCTCAAATAAAGTCTTGTCAGGTTTACCCAAAACTGGTAAGTCCTTTCTCCTAGAGGTTTCCCAGAGCCATACATTTTTTTTTTGGGGGGTGGGGGGTGGCGGGTAGGGAGATGGGGAGAGGGTCTATAATAGTTTCATATGAACCTTGGGGTTTCTTTTCTGTAAAATATCTGTTATCATTAACAATATTATATTATATATTTAAAACTTTGGTAAAAGGTTAGACCTCATATTTAGTGTTCTTAACATAATAATAATAAGAAAAATAGAAGTCACATCAAAGCAGCATTTCCTAAACCACACGTATGCTCTTCCTTCTGAACCTGGACATCCCCCATTGTTCCCTCTGTCATTAAAGGACTCTTCCAGTTGCACAAACTAAAACTTAGGACACATTCTTGACACTTCTTTTTGAAATTTTTAATCCTCATTTGTTATTTTTCAGAAATTCCTGCTACTTTTAAACCTCTTTCAAATTTGTTTTCCTTTCTTTCTCTTCTAGCTCCCTCCAGGCTCATGCTCCCCTCAGCACACTTCTCTGGATGATAATTTTTCAGACTGCTAACTTCACGTTTTGTTAATTTCTTACAAACCATTATTTCAATTTTTATGTTTTTAAAATTTAATTTCTAAATTTTAATATATATTTTTATATATACTCAGCTGATTTTAATAAGAGAACTAAGAATATACAATAAAGGATAATCATTTTAATAAATTATGTTGGAGAAACTGGATATCCACATTTAATTTTATTTTTAAATTTAATTTATATTTAATTTAATTTTATTAATAAAATTTATTTTATTTACTTAAAAATAAAATTTTTACTTTTATAATGTACAAATTATCATTTCTATGGCAGCCAGTGATTATTCAAAAACAGAAATCTTGTCTTTCATTAAAACCATGACCTCCAGTCACTCTCAAGATGATGAACTAAATGTTTAACATGAACAAAAAATCCTAATTTCACACCTGACTTTTTTGCCATGAAATTTTCACAATTCTCCTTGCTCAGACAATTCAGCTTTATAAGTTTCTGCATTCATCCAAACTGTTCTGTCTGTGCAAGGCCTTTGTACATTTTTTGCTCTCACAAACATATCACAAGTGTCCTACTTCCCCCAGAGTTAATACTCTCTCTTCAAACCTCAGCACATACTTCACTTCATGAGCAAGTTTCCATTGACTCCCTTCCAAAGTCAGTCAGGTCTTCCACTTCCATGCTCACAGCCACCCGTATTTTTCTTTTAAAATAGGTAAGAGTTTGAATTTTATGTTTCTGTGATAATTTGGGAAATTTCCCTCCAGCTCTCCCTACTTAGCTATACTTGCCAACATTGTCTGTTTTGCACAAAAAAATAACAAATATTAAATAATAAATGAATGAGTAGGTGGGGATTCTGATTTCTATGAGGAAACTATGCAACAGGAGCATGAGAGGTAGAAAACAGAGGACAGAATGACCCTGCTGGCTACCTTTTCTCTCTCTTTTTTTAAAAATGATCGATTGATTGATTTATATATAAGAATTGTGGTACAGGCCAGAAGTGTGGAAGGCAGGACAGGGTGGTGAGAGAATTTACCAGAGACAGAGTGGGGAACAGAACAGGCAGACAGATTGAAACACACTGCTGAGGGGAATAGCGGGTGAGAGAGGAGAGGTCTGCTGTGCCATGTGGGTCATCTCCCTGGCCAGGGATTGCACTCATGCTGTAATGGCCATGGATAGCTTCATAGTGCTGCAATTTAACCCCTTGCACCACTTTCTTCTCTCTTTTTTTGATGGCTATTTTTATATATTACCAAAGCAGAACTATTGGCTCTGTTAAGATGGAGATCTGTTTATTTTGCCACTAATAAGAGGTAAAAATGCCCTTTCTGCAAAAGTTGCTTGGGGAGATTGTGTCAGAGTCCCATCAAAAAACAGGATTGATTTCAAATAAAGAAATGCATTGAAAAACTTCTCATAGAATTATGGGTAAATGAAGAGAGCAAAGACAGGATGGTGAGGAACCAGAGACAAGCATCATTGGGACACTATTACTACCCTTAGCACCAAGTGGGATAGTGGAGGAAACACCAAGACTTGGATGGAACTGGGCTGTGGACCAGGGATCTCTCAGTGAAAGTTATGGTTGAGGAGGCATTTGGAATCAGCCCTTTGTAAATTTAGTGCCAAAGGAGGGAGACTACAGGGGAGAAATACCTTATGCTCTCTGTCTCACACTGGTTAAACCCACTGAGCAGTTAAATGTATGCAATTCTGGGATTTGTCTTTCACAGCTTCTTCTTCTATGAACAACGCACATTTGACAAGAGGAAAGGGTGGATCTGCAGTGGAGTGTGGACATTTTCTGTTTATGCCATGGGAGGATGTATCTCCACTAGGAATGGAGACTTTTACAGAATAAAATAGATGTCTGGGATGTCAAAAGTTATGAAAACCTCAAGAAATGTGGTTGACAGTATGTGTGTAATCAAAACTGGGTCACAAAGATGGGTCATCCTCTTAGGAAGACTACAATAAAAATTCAGATTTTTGAAGTAAGCAAGTCTTTGCCCAAAAGTATTCTTTATCTTAGTGAAAAGAGTTTGCAGGATGGATTTTCTCAGCTATACAAAAAGCTAACAGATGGAAAGATACAAATAGAGTCATGGTATCTTTACCATTAGTAGTGCTAACCTGACATCTCTTAAGTCTCAGTTGGGTAGTCAACAGAATAATGCCCCCACCAGCCCCCGCCAAATGTCTAATTCCCAGTGCCTGACACCTGTAATGTATTAGGGTACATGGAGGAGGAGAATTAAATTTGCAGATGGAAACATTTGTCAATTAGTTGACCTTAAAACGGAAAGATTATCCTGAATTATCAGTTTGGGTCCAATGTAATCTCAAGTTTTCTTAAAAGTGGAAGAGGGAAGCAGAAGTGAAGCAGAGGTCAAAGTGATGCTATGAAAGCACTTGATCACTGTTTTTCCAGACTTTGAAAATGGAGTAAGAGAGTGATAAGTCAAGGAATGTGGACAGCTTTTAGAATCTAGAAAAGGAAAGGAAACAGAGTCTCATGGTGCCTTTAGAAAGGAATGCAGTCTTGAGGAAATCTTTGATTTGGCCCAATGATACATGCTAGACTTACAACCTATACAACTCCGAGAGCATACATTTCTGTAGTTTTGTCAGTAAGTATATGGCATTTTTAAATAGCAGCAACAGAAAACTAGTACTGTCTCCTTATGAAATGGTGGCTATTAATTTATAGTTTGACTGAAATTTAAAATATGACCACACTCCCTCAAAAAACATTTAAGAGAATTAATGAAATGATAGACTCAAAGCATAGACACCTGAATTACACAGAAATCAGTTAATATTTTTTCCTTGTTTGTGAAGCACAACTGCTCTAAGTCAACCAGACAGCTTATTTTTTTAAAATTAGTGAATGAGTTATTTATTTATTGCTAGTGACAAGAATAAAAACTGCATATGTTTATAAAATTCATAATGAAATACAGAGAAAATCTATAGTGTGCTCTTTTTTGTTTGGGAAAGAGTCGCCTGTAGAAACTGAAATCAAATCCTCAGCAGCTGCTCAAGTAGCCAGAGTAACCCTCCTTTGGGCTCTGTCCTTCTCAAGTCTCCTTCCCCTGTGCCTTGTAACTGTCCGCATCCAGCCAGTGGGATAGGAAACTTCTTGGAACAGCACAGCAGGGACACTTGTGGGGAAGTTCTGAAAGATGCTCAAGTCCCTGAACATAGGTGATTCAATCACTTAGATGCACCTCTCACCAGAGATAAGTGCTGCTTGTGAATCTACAAAGAAATTCTGTACAGATGTATATGTTTTGAGGTTTTGATAAAAAGTTAAAGGAGATGCTAAAACAATTTTTCTATACAAAAAAGTTATTTTCTGAAGGAGGGGGCAATGTGAAATAAATAACTAAATAGGCATAGCTACAGAGAAAATTATTTATAAAGAAAAGAATCAGAAAATTGAAAATTGCCTCAGGACAATTCTAAACTGCTGGGTTACTTATCAGTGTTCAGATAACTCTTGATTCTCCATGCTAATGATTGGACACATTGCCTAGAAAAATCTAATTTTAGCCAATGGTTTCAGTCGTAACTTTATGAGAGTTTCTAATAAGTAGCAGAATTGATTTTTTCCCTGCTTCCCACTAGACCTCTGAAGGCATTAATCAATTACTGAAATGGCAAAGGACACAAAGCAGAAGAGGAAAATAAAAAGAATGGATAATCCTCAATTTGGAAAATTCATTCCAGAAAACTGAACAATAATAGCTTTTGGACACAAGGAATTATTTAGGTCTCGTCAGGTAATGATCTGAAGAGAGAGAGAGAAAAAAAAAGAAAACAGAAGTTTAGGCTAACATTTTCGGTGTAAATAAGTTTAGGAAAGGAAAATGTTTTCCTTGACCCTCTTAGGGTTCCTGGGTGGGTCTGAAAATTAAACTGATAAAGATAAATTAACAGAAAAAGCATACAAATTATTTTTTAAGTTTTACATAGCACAGGGTCTTCATAGGAAATGAAAATCTGAAGAAATTGTTAGACCTGCCTTTAGGTTTGTTGAAGTGTAGATAGTCATGGAGAAATTTAATTAAAGCGTATGAGGCAAGTATAGTAAAATAGGGAAAACAGGGCTGTTTGTCTGGATTCTTCTCAAAGTCCCTTTTTTCTCAAAGGGATGCTCCATTCCTCCTGGTAGAAGGACACCCCTCACATGAAGGTTTTATGACTGTATGAGAGGAGATTTAGAAGGAAAGTGTGACAGATACACCTCTATGAAGGAGAGGTACCACTTCCTACTCCCATTTATATGCAGTTGTCTTGGATTATAGGCCCCAGTGTGCCATAAACCAAACCTCTTGAGCTGGGGGAGCTACTGAGTGGCCAGGTGAAACTATACAACATGGAAGGCAGGTAGACTGTGGGGGTTCTTGTTTATGCCGACCAACTTGCACCCTGGGAAGAAGACTTGGAGAAGACACATGGGTGAGAGCCATGAGGACATTGTCCTTGGCAGAGATGATGGCAGCCATTATCTTAATTTGTACTTTTGCATGTCCTTCTGTCCCAGACTTGCCTGGCCCTATTCAACCCCTTTCTTATGGTTCAAGCTGCTGGGCATTTGTTTGGCTGGACACTTGACCACAAGGGGATGGTTAATTTGGAGAGCTTTATTGGGAAGTGTCTGCTTCCTTTGTGTGGTAGATGGCTGGATCCTTTTAGAAAGCAAATACCTTAAGTTTTGGGTCCCTGGGTGTCCCTCAGTCACATGTTAACAGAAGAACAGCGTGACCTTCTGGCTTCTACTATTCTCTCAAACTCCTTCAATTTAAAAGCTTCAATACACCACATTCTATATTTTGGGGTAGCATATCCAAACCCATGTCTGGTATTATAACTTGAGTTAGAATAACAATGATGAAGAATATTCTAGAACAATGTAGAATTATTACATTGGTGGTTTCTATTAGTGAAAATGGTACCACATTTCAAATTGTTACATACTTACGGAAAACACCACATTCTAATTTGTTGCCAGCTTAAGACTTTTTGGAGTTTATAATTTCTCCTTCCATCTATTTACAAATGCATCATAATTGGGGTGAGGGTGGTCATCACCTTTATGTCTTGTACTTGAAGCACAGATCTGCATGTCTATAGTCAGAATTATACAGGTGAATGAATCAGTCAATATAAGTGTGTCAGGTTTAAGTGTCAACTCAGGTAACTCACATCATATTGGGGGTATCTGTTAACTGACCTATTCTCCTGTGACAATATTCAGTTGTGTAAATTATAATGAATCACCCACCAAGCTGTTAAATGTATCAGAGATATATTGTAGTGTTTATTTTAGATTTGGACTATTTCAAGGGAAGAGAGCAACTGGTATTTATAGCCAGTTATTAAAATTCCAAAATAAATAGACTGTACACAATAAATTAAATGACTCTGGCTTAAACAGGACTTTAAGATTTTTAAAAACCTTTAGTGAGGAGAGATTAGCAAAAATAACCAGGAAATGGTTTTAAATATTTTTGTGCTCTACATTTTGGACATTTGTATTTAACTCTGAGGTAGACCACCCATTGAATTTTTTGGGAGAAAAAGACAAAACAAAACAACACCATGGGATTTTTTAATGATGAAATTGTATAACTAGATCCCTCACATTATTCTGAAGAAAGACAGGGAAATTTTTTGAATGCAGATGTTTCAGATCTAAGAAATTATATGTTCTATTTGGAAATGTAAATTATCATCTAGTAGAACCTGACCTCTGTGGATAGAGTTGTCTTTGGGAAAAATGTTAATTTTTATAAACTTCTCAGTGCTATATTGTTTATTCCCAGAGAGTTGTGGGTGTTCTCCTTCAGGCAACTATTTACAGGAAATGTGTAACTGAGTTCCTAGGGAGTGCTGGAAACACCGGGGGCATAAAGCTCACAATGGAGGAAACCCTGACAGAGAAACTTGATGTTCCATTTGTGGCTTATCTGAGATTGAATAATTTGATTGCAGGGATGGTGGATAATTTTGCTCTGTTGAGTCACAGGTCCATGACCTTGTAGGTGGGGTTTCCCTAATTAATATTCCCACTGTCCCCTATGCAGGAAAGGTTAGGGTGAGGGCAGGAAATAAAGCAAGCCCTGTGTGAAATGGTATCTGATAAAAACATCTCTCTCTGAGTCTGTTGGCAGTTTGATCCAGATTACTGGTGTGGAAAGTGGCCTTGTTTAAGCATTCAGAATAAAATCTTAGTGTTAAAAGAATCATGATCTTTTACTGAAAATGATTCCTGAATATTGTCACTCAAAATATAGTCTGTATTTCAGAGCCAATCCAAGAAGTGTATGTTGTCAGCTCCCCCCAGATGTTCAGATAGGCCCCCCAAGTTGTTGAGAACAGGCCCTCACAAGGCATGTCACTTTGGCATGTGAATTATTTTGAGGTGAAGTCAATCAAAATCCTTCAGACTTACAAGAAAGTTGTTGCCTCTTTAACTGTCTATAAGAATGAAAATTGAGAGCATTACCTAGTTAGGGTTTTTTATCAAAAATACACTTACTTGGATCCTCCCTGGTGGCACAGTGGGTTAAGCAACACACTATGAAGCAAACCACAGCCACTGTTGCACAAGTTCAATCCCTGACACTGGCTGGGGAGGGGACCCACATGGCACAACAGACCTCTCCTGCCTCGCCTGCTGTTTCTCTCAGCAGTATATTTCAGATAACCTGCCTGTTCTGTGCTGCACTTTGTCTCTGGTGGATCCACTCACCCCCCCACACCTCTGACCTGTACCCCAGTTTTTGTATGCATAAATAAATAAATCTTAAAAAAAAAACTGTCTCTCAGAAAATCCTATCTCTAGCAGGGTAGACATCTGATTACAGAGCATCTGGTCTTCATCATATTAGTCCCTTTCCTCTTTTCTGAAAACCTCAGACTCCTATCCCATTCCATAGCTCAAGTTATAGAACCCTGCTTCTCCTCACTGACCTTAGAATTCTCATTTTTATGTTGATTCCTCCCATATATGTGGGGAAATCTCTCCACTAATCTGTCTGATATTTACTTGATTAGTCAACCAGTCTAAGAAGAACAGAAAGGGTTAGGGGGAACTTTCTTCTCTGACACAGCAATTGATGAGAAAATACAGAAATGTAGAGTTATATGCCTTTAGATAGAATAAGTTTATGTCTGTTGAATCTATAATAAATAAATTTGGGTTTGTTTTTATAGCTTTATTCATTTCATGTTTTCAGTTATTTATATTTTATAAAAGTTTCAAGCAATGATAGATTGGAAATAAAAATAAAATGATCCTTTATAACATTCAGTTTGAGAACTATTACGTTAACCTTTGAATTAATTTTTCTTGTCTATCACAAACTTATGGAAGATAATAAAAGAAATGGCATTTTAAAAAGTGCTAGCCTAATATTTGGTGCTTAGTAACCATTCAATAGATAGCTCATTTTAACATATATAATGTGTTACTATTTAAATTGAGACAAAAAGAATGAGGAGGAATTCAATAGGTGAAGAAATTAAAGGGGAAGTCTAGTAAATGGGACTAGGAGATAGTAAAAAAGCATAAATTTATAAAAAGCTATGCCAACTTGTTGCAAACTTGAATGTACAGGTCTAAAAAGCACTCGAGCATTTTAGTGCAGTCCTAAAAGCTAAATTACATGTGTGAGGCCATTATATTTCCTGAGGTTTGATGAATAATCAATAGTCAGATTTATTCTCCTTAAAAATTATTTGCAATGTCCCCAAGTCCACTGTTTACAACACTTGTATTTTTCATAATTTTAGTTCTGGAAATATAGTTACTCAAAATTTGGTGGAATTTGACATTTAATATAGGTGACATACAAAATTATGAAACAGGAATGTTTAATTTTATTATTGTATGATGCAAAAATGGTTTAAAGATTATAATGACAATATTGTATGCATTTAAGATTAATTTTTATAAGTACTCCATACTTTTCATAAATCTGTTCTTAGTTACAAACATTCCTAAATTATAGCTCCTGTATAACCCCCACTTAGAAGAACTTTGCTATTCATTACATTAAGGGAGATGAGCCATTAAAAGTAATACATCTATGTCTATATAGTGATATCCTTAATTACTTTTATTAATTGAACTATTCAGAATTATCAAGCTGTAAATGCAGATGTTCTCATGTTCTAGAAAGTGGCTCAATAATATTTTACTTTTCATAATTTATGTGTGTCTCAACACAACAATGACAGAGGAACCATGCTATAAATTTGTATTCATTTTACTATAGGATGCGAAGTTAACAAACAACAGTGAATTAATAGTTGATACTCCAATGAAACTTTTGATATTTCATTCTTTGCTGTTTCCCCTTTTCCTGCTGAGATAGCTTGCCTAAAATTTTTGGAGGCAGGTTTTTGTTGTTATTTGAATTTTTCCACTTCTAGTTTGGACTTTCATCCCTTAGAAACACACTCTCATCTCATTTTTAACTAAAGGCAAATGAGTCTTTCATTCTTGTTAATGAGTTATGGTCTCTGGCTTTAATGTTAGAAAGTGATCTTTCTTAAGAAAAATTCTAACAGCAGTACTAAGGTCCTATTAGCAGTTGATAGGGTTATGAACTCCTTTCTATGACTGTCACAGTTATATTGTTTGATGTTGTGAAATTGGCATTGTTTTCATGACAAAATGCATGTTGCAGATGGTGGGCAGCCAATCTAGCTGAAATGGGTGCTAGTAAGATGGAAAAACCTTCAGCCGGTGCAATGAAGTGGGTATATTATTTTATTGGTGGGACAAAGGATTGTGATTTGGACCTTGAATGACTTGAATGATAAACCACAATCATGGCCTCATCTGTATACTATATTTGACAGGGAAGTTTTACTGGATACAAAATTGCAAATTGCCAAATTAAAGGGAATGAAAATTAAAATAGCCGGCTGAATGCAAATCATTTCTGTTCTCAGGACAGGTACTGACTGACCCAGTAGGTAAGTCACGCTTTGATGATGATAGCAGTAATTTGCCTTTTAATTCAAAATGGAATTCAAACAGACATCAGAAACAATGGCTTGTGCAGTGAAGCAACCCATTCCCTGCTGGCCCTTACATCCTGTTCCCCTGCATGAAGCTTTCTTTGTAGTTCTGTGTGACCAGTTCCTTCTCAAAATTCTAGTTTCTGCCCAAATGACTCCTTGGAAAGGATTTTCCTCCTCACCTTATCTAAAATAGCATCCCCCTCCCCAGCACTCTATGCTTTTGTTTTAGTTGTAAATCTACTATCATATGATATTATACCACTTATAAATTTGATTACTTGTCTATTGTCTGTCTCCTCCAGATAGAACATACATTTATGAGAACAGGGATCCCATTTGTGTTTCACTGTCTCCAACCTGTGACTTAGTAAGTGTTCATGCATTTGTGTGAATAAGTGAAATAAAATTAAAGGTGTGTGTGTCTGTGTGAGATAACTCTTTAAAACAAAACTTGTTATTGTTAACCAGACATGAGAAATGTCATTGATTATTTATAGGTTTTCTTAGAACATAGGAAGTCTAAGGCCATGCCCTCTAATAGTGTTTGAATTACAAAAAATAGATATATATTCCTTCATAGGATTTTAGGTTAAAAGGATTATTGTGAGGAAAAAAATTCCATAAACAGGCGCATAGAAATAACCCATTAACTTAATATATGACCAGATAGTTGTTTTCAAATTCTATTTTCTACCACCTGGACTTAAGCATAGAATAGAATTACTAATGCCAAGCTATGGGAAGATTTTGGGATACTCTCATCATATCATACAACTCTATATTTCTTTTCTCAGTAGCTAGTATTTTGAATCAAATCCCACTATTCAGTCTATTTAGCCTTCACTAAATCTTTATTGACCCCTTTTTTCATATAAAAATGAAAAATCAATTTTCTATTGCTTGTTAAACAGGTAGAGTAAGATTGCATTGGGCATGGCAAATAATGCAATTGATAATTGCAGAGATGTCCAATTTAATAGGGAGACTACAAATAAGGAAAACTGTAAGATAAATCAGTACTTGATCTCTTTTAGTACTGTTTATGCTGAACATCTCAAAACATGTGTGGATTCAAATGTGAAAAAAATTTTTGTTTTAGAGGAAAAATATCTACAATTTAAATTTTTAATATTTCTCCAGTATACATGAGTTAAATAACAAAATGATTATAGGCACTGAAAGATATTAAATTAGCCCAAGGAATATGGCATACAAGCTGAGGTTAACTTATTTTGCCCACTATTTAAATACAGCACTCCCAGGGCAGCTACACTTAAGGTTCTGTCATTCTTATGCTATTGGTTTATTTAGAAGTTGATGTTTATATAATTTTAATGTTCAAAGATTTATAATAGCCATTTGTGCTAAACTTGGGAAAGCCACACAATACAGTAAACTATCTGTATATAGTCTTGTCATTTTATAACCAGACTTTCTCTTTTTTAACAGAAAAACTGCCCATCTACAAGAGGAAATTAGGCAAAGTACATGACATGCCCTTATTTTATGCACCTGTTAAACATCCATTATGCACAGATTACTGTTAAGAGTCACCAGAATACAAAGAGTTATGAAAAACAGATCAGTACTTTCAGAGTTTAAAGTCAAAGGGGATGATGACCTATCTGTGAATCCTTTGATGACATACTTGATGATTTGGAAAAAGGCCCGAAAGCCTTGCTCATGGGAGAAAACTATGAAAATGTGGAGTTCCTATAAGAAAGTGATCTATAACAGCATATTGTCTGATAGGATTGAGTAAGGAGGATGGCGTGCTCATTTGAGAACAACAATGAACTTTGTTCATAAAGATATTCTGCCTAATATTAAAACATAGGTAGCATTAAACTCAATTACTTGGAGGCTAAGGATAATATTTTCATTGCACTCAGCCTGTTAAATAAGATCTACAGTGCCCTTTTAGTAACTTTATCCACAAGAACTGGGGGAGAAATGAAGTCAAAAGAAACAGTAATATTTTTGCAGTGCCCTCAGATTTAAAATCAAGGTTTTTGGGGACCTAGGCAGAAAAAAAAAAACCTCTGATGTGTTACTTAGTACTGACCCCATCATGAAGCATCCCTGGGAGCTGACCAGATCATTTCTGACTGTTGTATCCTGTGGCCAGAGGCAAACCATGAGCAGCAGGCATGCTGGTTGGGGCAATAGAAGCTCTCTCATCTTCAGTCAACCCCCAAACTATACACACAACAGCTCCCTGTCCTGACTATAACTTGGAAATACCAGTTGAGCTGGTTAAATATATTGTTGCCTGAGCTCCAGCCCAAAGATTTTTAATTCATTTCCTTGCTTTGAGGTAATGGCCCAGGTCTTGGGTTGGCTGTAGCTGCCCCCATCTGTCGTAATACCCAGATAAAGTGGTCACTGTTTGAGACAAAGAAGTGAGACTCACTCTCCCAAATAAAGGGGTTGACCAAGCTTTGCTCTATTACACACCCTTTTGAACTGTCATTTCATGACATTTTTCCTCCCGAGTGTAACCTTTGATATTTATTGAAACTGCCTTCTTTTAAGTGAAAGTGCCAGGGCATTGGAAGATTTTATACTGGAGTGTAAATGTGTCATTCACAGTGGGCTTCACAACCCAGTGGGAAATCCACTTTTGGTGAGTGTCCAACTTGGAACAAATCAGGACATTGTTTATTTAATGTTAGGAAATGATAAAGAACATGAAACTAAGCATATTTCAAAGATTGCAATTTTTCATTTTACTAAAACAACAAAATATCTTGGTATGTGCATTTCATTTCATCTGTCAGAGAAAAATAAAGTCTTTATTAACAAACAGGTGTTAAGTGTCTTAGAATCTGTGGGACTATTCTAAGTATTAGACATTTTCAGTGAAATCACAAATGAGAAACATGTTGTAACACAGAGTCTGGATTTTTCAAGCATATGTGTTGATAATCTTGACCAAACCCTCGGAAAGAAAAATCTGCAATTAGATTTTCACGATGCTTAGCTTTGGGGTTCTGGAAAGTATTAGTTGACTGGAGAATGAACAAGAGCAGTTGCACATAGCATTCTGTTTATAATAGTCAGAGATAACTTCTGCTATGCTAGCTGCCTTACTAGCTTCCATAGGTCAGCTCTATAGTAGCATGTTGGACTATGTCTTTGCTTCTATATTTGCAAAGGTGAATCACATTCTAAATTTTGAGGATCATCAGAAAATCCCAACCAAAAGTCTGTATGTATGCCTTATTGTAGTGTTAGAAACACCAAAAAATTTACAGCAGCATGGATTGGATTGGAAAACATGGGTTTGTGTCCAGAATCTGTTGCAAATCAACTGAGAAAGCTTGAGCAACTTGTTTAAACTGTCAGTTTCCTCATATGTAAGAAAATTTTTTCATACAAACAGCTCTGTCACATCTAACTCAAAGAACAGAAGTTGTCTGGAAGAATTTCAGTGTGTAATTTGCAAAATATGGTGAGATAGGGGGTATCAGCTTAATTAAAGAAACAACTTTACAAAATTATCTTTAAAGGAAATAGTAACTAAATCACCACTTACCTAATGCACCATAACAAATTAACTCAAAACGTTATTGTGCATATAAATTCCTAGTATAAGGAATTTAGAAAGGGCATAACCATTCTATTCTCACTTATGATTCCTAACTGTTGTACTCAAGCTTTCACTAGACCTTCTTCAGTCATTTAAAAGCATGGCTGGGGCTAGATAATTGGAACCTTCAACAACTGGTGTTAGAAGCACCCTTCTATAAAAATTCACATGTAACCCCAGGTTACATGTTCAATATACACGGTAGATTAACTCAACAGGGTTAAAACTGTAATTTCAGAATCTATGTATATAAAAAAATCTGCATAAGTAGACTGGGTGATCAAACCTGTGTTGCTCAAGGGTCAGCTATACTAGTTAGATGTTTCATTCTATGCGAGGCAACTTGGTGCTTGTTCAAGAATCCTATGGTGAGGCCTCAGCTTCTCTCCATATTGACAATGGGACTACATGAATGTTAAGCAGTTGATTATAGTTAGCACCTATCATAGCAAGCAATCCAAGAGGTCATGGTGAAGTTGTATCAGCATTTATGACCTACACTTGGAAGTGAAACACAATCGCTTCCACTTTGAGTTCTAATTCTAAGATACTACATTCCATAAAGATACAGATTATAAATTCCAGGAAATAAGACTCATGGAGAGAGTCACTACTAACACTTAACTATTTGCATTTTTCTGCATTGTAGATTATCAAGTGCTCTCAGATGGATTTGCTAGGGGATTGATAAACTATGAAATTTTCCCGAGGTAGAAGGATTGTATGTACTGCCACAGCAAGCAATTTAAGACTAGAATATACTTGCAAAAGGATAAATAAGATCGTAGAAAGCCTTGACAAAGAAGATGGAGAAGTAGTATAAATAACCAACATTATTACTGCATGATTACTTTTAGACTAGTGTAGTTCACAAATAGCTCACAAATGACCTATGTTCAAAGGTCTTATAATCAAACTGGGCTTCTAATTGAAGCTAACCTATCAGCTAATATTTGATGACAACAAATTCAATCAAGTTTTGACTAAATGATCTGTGTAGATGATTTAAATGTTTGATCCCAGAGCCATTATTTGCCTTTCCCTTGATTTATTCTATATTGCAGGTAACTAAATTCGGTCAACTATATTCTCATATGTCCTTACAACTTTTTCTAGCTGCTTTTAGTCATCAGAAGGCATTACTGAAGACTGGCATATGGAACAAAGAAGTCAGGTAGTTTTCACTTTTGTCTCTACTTCAAATTGGCATCTCCAACAACTGTATCTTCTCAGTATTTCCAACTCCCACAAGATATCTACTCATTTTGCAGTTGTCCTATTGAATGACTTTTGTTAAGGTTTGGTTGTCATGAAGAGACATTGGCTCTTGCGTTTGATTAACCAGGTCTCCTCCCTTGGTTTTCTTGCTACTGCTAGGTTCTGGATTGCCTCACTAACTCCTATAGATCTTCTAGCTCTCCCATTGTGCACTATCAAACTTCTGTTATAGGCTCTCTTTTCTGGACTGAGAATGGAAGTAATAGGTAACAGTTGGCACCAAATCTTGCTCAATGGCACAAAATGTCAATCTAATTAAATTTATGTAGAATAATTGAGTGGTCTAGGATACAGACCGATGGATGTATAAAGATTATGATTTACTTATCAAAAGAGTGAGACCTTATTGAATCTCAATGATCATATATATATGGGGTTTGTTAGATGTTTTGAAGGGTGTGAAGGAAAATAGCCCATGTAAAAATATACATAAAGTACCTAGAATATGTACAAACAATTTGCTGCATAACTTCAGAGGTTAAGAACACTAAAAGGAATATTAGGCTGAGCAAACTGGATGGTGAACATAGTTTTGAGTAGGACTTTGAGGGAAGAAAAAATTTAAGGATGGGGATGACAATATTCCAGATGTAAAAAGGGACAGATGTATAAATAGCAAACAAAGATGAGAAATTTATTTTTTTATAATGAAATGTCTAGTTTGACTGGAATACAAGAAGAAAAGCTGGGATTGTAGCTGGGTCCGATTGAATGTTTTATGTAATAATATAAGATTTACAGTTCCTATTTTTCATCTATGCATGGCTTATTACTAGTGAAGTGACACTTTTGATTTATATGTGAAAGTAGAATAGTATAGACTTTGTTTCATTTACTGCCTAATTTTTTTCTTAAAGATTTTATTTATTTATGCATACAAGAGCTGGAGTACAGGCCGGGGATGTGGGGGGTGAAAGGATTTACCAGAGACAGGCTGGGGAGCAGAACAGGCAGATTGATTAAAATACACTGCTGAGAGGAGCACCGGGCGAGGCAGGAGATGCACGCTGTGCCATGTGGGTCACCTCCCTGTCAGGAGATTGAACTAGCTCTGCAGTGGCTGCGGAAGCCCCACAGTGTGGTATTCAACCCCTTGTGCCCCCAGGGAGGCCCTTTACTACCCAGTTTGAAGTGTCTAATAATGGCCTTCGTGTAATAGTGCTCAATAAATATTTGTTGAATGAATTAATGAGGCAAGGTTTTGTATCATAGTTCACAGGAACTATAAAATTTTTTATTCATTCATATAAAGATAGGGCTAATATTAAATAAAGGACATTATTTAAATGTATTCTCCAAACATTTTACAGAACAAAGCACAGCATTAAAAAACCATTCTAGCTCCATTATCAAGATAACTGCCAACACCTCTCAAAATGTGAGTGTTGAAGCACATGAGTCTGTGAGACCTTAAAGATTATTTAGTACAATTCTTTTTTAGCACAGTCTGGGCTTGGGTTCAACAGGATTCAACACTTATTTTATCCTTTAAAAAAATGTTCATACAAAATGTTGCCCTAAGCAGGGGTTAATGGATCTTCAAACTGGAAAGTCTTTCCAAACTTACACAGCTGCTCTGAGTAAAAGCACCAGACACCCAGATGCCAGGCTTATGTGACAGAGCTCTGGCACCAGCTGAGTTTGCTATTCATTATTCCATTGTCTTGCAACATACCCGGAAAACAAAACCCTCTAGATGGCTAGTTATTTTCCTGGCTCCTGAAAGAGTAAGGGCCCAAAGGGCAGTGCTTGGAAGAAATCCACCTGTGGGTAGGGAATTTTAATTGAAATCTCAAATATACTTTGTATATATACTCCAGTGCTCTGGAATGCCACTTCTTGGACCTAATACTAGTCCACCCCACTGGGTACATCTTTACTCCGACTTTTGTTAAGGATGAGAGAAACTTCTATCCTTTCAGCCTGGGAAATGTGGCGGCAGTGAAAGCACAAACCCTGCCTTTGGGAAAACTGCTTCTGATCATGAATCCATACGCTTAGCCCATCCATCTATTAGTGAGATTTAGTGTATACCTTGGTCTCTTTAACCAGTGCTCACAGCCCTATAACAATGAATATGAAGAAAGTTTGCCTTACTTGTTGGTGGAATGTCCATTTGTCAAATGTTGTTGCAAATAAGTGTGTTTTTTTAAAGAAAAGATTTCGTCATGATGGAATTTGATCTTTAGATTGTCCTTGCTGAGAAGAGAGAGAGAAAGATCTCAAAATGAAGGTTATACTTGTAATTGTATCTGTGCAAGAAAAAAAGTACATACGGTGGTTGCTTACTAAACCACTGCTGCAATTTTACTTATTTTTAAAGATTTATTTATTTATGCATACAAGAGCTGGGGTACAGGTCAGAGGTGTGGGGGGTGAGAGGATTCACCAGAGACAGAGTGGGGAACAGGACAGGCAGATCAACTGAAATATACTGCTGAGGGGAGCAGTGGGCAAGGCAGGAGAGGTCTGGAGGTCTGCCATGCCATATGGGTCACCTCCAAGACTGGGGATCAAACTCCTGCTGCAGGGGCTGTGGTTTGCTTCACAGTGCATTGCTTATCCCATTGTGCCCCTGGAGTTTTACTTTAAAGTGTGCGGAAAGCAACTGTTTCTCCCCCTCCTCTAAACATCCACCCCATTTAATGAGTGGTTATCATAAAAGGAAATAGTAACACTTGAGGGAAATAACTGAGGAGATATATTTTTACTTCATACTTTTATCTAAGAACAAAGGATTTTATTTGCTAATGACAATGTTTAGTTTAGTGGTGAAAAAAGCTCTCAAAATAGGTCCTGTTGAGAAGGGGTCTTGATGGCTGGAGACTAAAGCAATCTTCTAAGATTCTAGTAATCTAGGGCATAAGAATATTATGGAAACTGTGTTTGTGACCATTTGGTCCATCTGGACATCAGGTACCTTATATACCAATAAAGCTTAAAACATTTGTCATAAGAAGACTTCCACATGATATAATTCCCTCTCTATGTCTGTTCAGCTTCTTTCCATAAAATGTGGGGATAAGTAAAAAAATTATTGCCTGTTCAAAATGAGATAATCCCAATCACGCTCGGTCAAATATGCCTAGTTATTGACCTGAGGCTTTTTAAAGCATGTCCGAAATTTGATTTATTAAGAAAATAAAGAAGGGGTACCTTGTCAAATTTTAAAAACACAAAATCCATAGCAACACTGTGTGTATGATTATCTTACCTTGGTAAATTGTTTCAATTTGTATGATTTCAAAAGCACATTTAGTATTAATTTTCATAACTAACACAAGCTAAAAATACGGGGAAGAGTTTGGCACAATCCTAAAAACTTCTCAGTGGTAGTAATAGTCAGAAATAAATCTGTTTAATTCAGATTTAAAATCTACTATTGATTTTCTTTTTTTATAGTCACACTGTACCTCTTTTCTTTCATTGTACATCAATACAATATTTATTATTCTTGTCTTCATTTTTTGTATAAAAATTACATTGACTGTTCACTTCTGAAAAAGTGAATATTCCATATTATAAAAGTGTATATTCTAAAAAATATAGACATGTACAAAAATAGTTTTTAAAAAATCCCACAAGCTAGCAGTGACCATTATCATTATTAAAATGGCCATTAAATCCCTCATCTCTTTTGTAAGACAAGATAGATATATGAATTTTACTTCCAAATGAATTAAAGGTATCCAAGGCTGGGTTCTCTGGAAGCAGACCTAAGATGGAATTTGGGGAATAAGATATTTACAAGGGATCAACTTATATGAGGAAAGGGGGGGGAGGGGAAGAAGTAATATAAAAGTTAAACTATAATGCAGCCCAGAAAAAGGCTTGGCAAACCTAGTGAGGAGCCTTGGGGAAAGTAATGCCGTGGAGGGTCCTGTATGTAACCATCAGATGTCCACTTGGTTATGTAATACAAACTGGCCCCAGATAAAGTGTGATGCTAGCAAAGTGTCTTCCTGTAACTGCTGCTGTCTGCAAGGAACTAGCAGCCAAAGACTGTCTACTAGCTTCTTTCCCCTCAGCTAGGAAGTAATTTCTTCCTAAAGCAAATATCTGGGCAATGTATCTCCAAACCTACCAGAGCAGATATCTATGTCAGATATAGATTTGCATAAATATGACCAAGAAAACAGTTCCTTTAGTGGCTTTATCATGTCCAGGAATCAAACATCTTCCAGAAGCAGCTTATGTAACCTCTAGCAAAGTAAATTTAGACTCGCTCTCACATCTTTCCTCTAGTTACACAACTGTGCTTTAATAACTTGATTGCCTTGTAGTTTTTCAAACTAATCCCTGTCACTGTGGCATATGGAAGTTTTTTATTGACCATCTGCTAATTCCTATTTGTAAGTATTGCTTATGTTACATAAAAGCAGAGACTCAAAGTTGGAAAAGACTTGAGAGCTCTTCTTGTCCAATTACTGCATCTTACGTCTGAACACACTTGCTCAAACAGGGAAAGCTCCTGTTCCAGATGGATCTGAAGGCAAAACCAGGACAGGAACTTGTCCCTTAGTTCCTAATCTGCTTTACAAAGATACAGAGGTTTTAAAACCTCAATGAAAAGCATAAATGAAATGTACCTAAAAAAATTAATCTCATAGAATATACCCTTTCAAGTGTACAGCATTTTAGCTTATACCAGGTTTCACTATAAATGCAATCATTTGACTAGGTGACAGCAAAAGAAGTTAACCATCTTAGATGTCATTTTATATGAAAGAGATGAACTATCAGGTTCCCCTAAGAAATGTAGCAACATCTGAACCTGATAGAAACTCAGAGCTTTCACAAATAATATTCCTTATTTAGTCCAGGTTATTATTGTTGGGAAATTCTAGAAAATTGTGAATAGGGCCTCCTTGGTGGCTTAGGGGTTTAGTCTCAGGCTATCATTGCAAAGTTCCCCTACTGAGGCCTGAGTTCAATCCCCAGTCAGGAAGCTAACCCACATATGGTGAAGTAGACCTCTCCTGTCTTGCCCACTGCTCCCTTTAACAGTTTATTTCAGTAATCCACCTGTTCTTCTCTCCATTCTGTCTTTGGTGAATCCTCTCACTCCCTGTACCTCTGCCCTACACCCCAGGTCCTGTATGCAAAAATAAAATTTTTTTAAAAGAAAACTGAATAAATTTGAATCTATCTTTTGGCCTTTTAAATAAGAGTCAGACAGCTAATCATATGAAAGTTAAGATCTTGGAAAAGAAAAAAAAATCTCCTAAAAGCCTAGTTTTATTTTTTTTTATGTACTATGTCTTTTTAGTGGTTACAAAACGGAGGGGGAAATCCCTGAAGAGTATTTATGGAGAACTAAAGGGTTAGGGGGTTTGACACACAACACTATTAGCAAATATGCAAAATCTGCTTTGTCTGTACACCCTTTGTATTAGTGCTACCTCTTTCAATTCTTTTGGAAGCTCAGACCAGTGTATCTCAGAATTTTAGTAGGCTGCCATGCTGTTAACAGGATTCACAGTGCTGGGGTAGTTATGTCTCTTACCCAGTTCAGATCTTATATGAAAATATTTTCGAATCCTCTCTTAGTATCTGTGCCCTTTCATTGCCATGACAACCAAGGGTATTTTCAGAAAAGTCAGCCAGTCACTAATATCTTGTCAGCAGATTTTGAGGCATGGAATTTCAGAAGTCCCCTCTCTTCTTACAAGTGTTTAGAATCTTTTGGCAGTAGATGCTAATCCATGAGCATTTGTACCCTGATGTCAACATATATTTAGTCAAGGTTTTGGTTCCATAAGTCAAAAATCCAATCTAAACAGGCTTAAGGCAAAGAAAAGGAATTTATTGGTTTATGTGACTATAAAGTCTAAGCACTGATGACATTAGACACTGCCAGATTCAAATTCAAAGATGTCTTCATTGTACTATTCTCTTTTCAGCATCTTTAAGTTCTGCTTTCTTGTGTGTTAGGGTTATTCTCATACAGAAACTGAGTGACCCCCAAATACCCAGTGGTGACTTTCAAGTTAATACAGTTGCAACTAGCAATCCCAGGGAATGGAGTGATTCTTTTTCCTGATGACTCTAGCAAAAATCCCAGGGAAAGCTCTAATTTCTGAAACATATATCCATAGACCTGAAACTTGGGTTACAATCAGTCCACCCAAACCAACTGGGTTAAGAATGAAGGAAGGAGGAGGCCATAAGGAGACATTGTTCACTGAACAAGGATATAGTTTGGGTTGTTTCTCATAAATATTATAGCATCAAAACAAACAATATGAAAATTTTACTTATCAACAAGAGAAAGGAAGAAACATTCTGATCTAAAAGTAGGTAAACTGAATGAGAGGCCCTTATCCCAGATAATAACTGCAGTACGACCTTATAAGGAGAGGCCATGACGACACACATCTCCTGAAGCCACATGACTGTCATAAATGATTGCACCACATTTTAAGTTTTGCAAGACCACTTTCTACTTCACATTAAATTAATCCAGTAAAATTTGCTTAAATAAAAAAAGAGAATCTCAACTCTATTTTCTCTATATGGGCTTCCAAAAAGACAGAAATTCATCATTTCTGATTAGCATAACTTAATTTAGGCACCATCTTTGAACCAGTCCCTGGTCCAAGGGATGTGCTACTTTGACCAGACCTGAGTAAGAAAGATACTTAGTGTGGGAGTCAGGAGCCAAGATCACTTTTGTCTAAACTACATAGACTGTGGTTAGGGATTATGTACACAGAAGTTAAGATTCAATGCCAAATAGAGGAAAGGAAGATTTCCTCTCTGAGTATTATCTTTACATTTTGCCAATATACATGATATAGCATCCTGGAAATGACAAGAGTGGATATGATCAAGGGTTTATATAGAAAGATTTTGTAAGACTTAAGTAACTCTTCTTTACAATAGGTAAGACCTGGAAACAGCCTAAATTCCCAAAAACAGATGAGTGGATCGGGAAGCTGTGGTACATATACACGATGGAATACTACTCAG
>JAGFMF010011752.1:16127111-16181671 GCA_019455555.1 Galemys pyrenaicus | reverse complement strand
CTCTGGCCGGCAGCAGGGATCGAACTCGTGCTGCAGTGGTTGCGGTTTGCTTCATAGTGCGTTGCTTAACCCACTGCGCCACCAGGGAGGCCCTCATTAAGATTTTCTAAAGGGACACATCCTCCCCCTTGCATTTTACAAGTGGGAAAACCAAAAGTCAGACAATGAAATTAGCATACAATTGTGCTCCTAACACCAATTATGACAGAGGACAAAAGAGAGAGAATGAATCATCTTAACATAAAACACATATGACTATAAGGCTTGTGGAGTGCTGAAGACTTGAATAGTTGTGCAATCTATTATATATAAATGGAATATTATTCAACCATTAAAACATGATGAAAAACAATGTAAAAATTCTTATAGAAACTAACAAGGTATAACACAAATTACAAATATGTATTAACAAAACTATGACTATGAAGGCAAAGAAAATTAATCAAGATAGTAACTTAATGTTTTGGTTGGCAGTGACTCTGGAAACTCCCTTCATTTCTACTACATACTCCTGGCCACCAGTAGGATTTAGCATCCTATAGATTCATTTCTGTGTGGATATTCATGCTACTCCAAAATTGCAGTTGTGAAAGAAATCAAATAAAATCTAACTCTGAACCTCTTGCCAAGAATAATTGGAGGTACAATATAAGTTACTATTGATTTTGCATGCACAGTGAAAATTTTCTCATTTATTAGAATCTCACAAGAATTCAAGAAACTTCTATAATGCCTTCAAAATAAAAGGGTCCACTTCAATTCCTAATGTTCTCTACTGATTTTATGCATTCATTCATTCTTTCAACAAATACTGAGAACTCACTTATTGACAGTAATTTTTATAGGCGCTAAGGACTTATCAGTGGATGTCACCATCCAGGCCTACCTCAACCTCTGCAGACTGCAAATGTGTCTCCAATGCTATGTTTGAACACTGCTGGACTTTCTGATTCTGAGGGGCCTGACTCCAAGGTCCAGCTTCTCTTCAGTCACTTCTGCGGTCCTTCCCCATAGAGGTCTCGCTATCTGTGATTATTGCTTCTCCCTCTTTCCCTCTCCCTTTCTTTACTCTCTCTATATGAAACATCCTCTTTCTTCTTCTCCCTCCCTCCAGTACGTTTCCCTTCAGAAAGCCAAATCTGTAAGCAATTATGACTTTTTGTCCTCTAACACAAGCATCCTGAAGGTCATGAAAGGAGAACAAAGTGCAAGTTTATGATAATAAATAAACTTGAGGGAATTATGTTGAGGTCCTAGAAAGCCTTTGTTTTCCCATACTCAGTTTACCTTTCACTTCCTTAAAGATTTTATTTACAAAATCAGTCTGATCCTTTATGAAATTGAGTTTAAGCTAAATTTACAATTGATAAAAAGATTTTAAGGTCAGATTGCATGAACTTGATTTGGGTTGTAACATTTGCATGATTATAGCCTTGTGTAATCTGATCCAAAGTAAAAAACAGATGAATCAAAAATATTATGAGCTTTTATGAGCCTAGTTTTTCTTATTAAAGTTCTTTATATATTTTATTATTTACTAATAGTCTATGCTGAGACACATTTAATACAATTTGCTAGGAATCAAAAAAATTGAAAGAGAATATCATTTATAGTTATTCCAACAAAAGAATATCTCATTTAGATTGCAGGTAGGAAAAGGATATTCAGTCACTGAAATAAAGGAACATCAAATAAATCATAGTGGATTCCATAATGCATGACACACAAGGTACTCCTATAGGTTAGCTTTTTTAGAATCGAAAGCTAAATCCTGGGGTATTGAAGCCAGCACTTATTTGAGAGGCTAGACATCAATGAGTTGATGCGAGAAGGAATATAATTTGGTCTTGGAATGGAATACAAATAGTAGTGTGGATAAATGAGGGGTACAAGCTCTACAATTTGTCCAATTTTCTAAATCATCTTCACAGCTAGTTTTGTGGCACATAGCATTTAACTTTGACTTTGGACAGTTTTGGCATTTCTGTACTTCAGGGTGACTATCGATTACTTGATTCTTAAACCATGTATACTTTTTTTTCTCTACTTCTCTCTTTGGCCAGATTGGTTCAGCAGAAGGCCACATGAAAGGATAAAGAGCTCTTTCTGGTAAATGTATTTTTCTTTATTTAGTGCCCACTATCTTCACCAAAAACACTTCCTAGTGTTATTACCTCTGCATGCCCCATACAATCCCCTTCCCTACAATTCTTGGTTAGGAACCTATTTTTATTTCAAGTCCTAGATATTACAAAAGTAACATTAAAACAAAACAGCAATGTCTTTAATACATGGCTAAGAGATTTGGTAAATTTAAAGATGCATTTACCCTCAAAAGCAAATGTTTGAGAGTTTCCTTTTAAAACAGTTTATATGCAAATTTTATATTTGCTTTGGAATTACTTGTACATTAATCAAACACATCCAGCTGGATGTGTGCACAAGAAGAAAATTTACAACTCTACTTCTACCATGGTGGTGGATATGATAAGGTGGGGAATAGCTAATTTGGTCTTCTGTTAAAATAGCATGTGGACTAGGTGTTCCAGATCAGAAGTAGTAACTTTACTTCCATGGAAGGATTTGTGAAAATCCATTTTTGTTGGAATGTGGCCTGCAGAATGTAACTTAAGCTTTAGTAATACTACCTGAAATATCTTACACCTCTAAACAATTTAACTAATATTTACTATGGCTTTTATAGGCCAGAACTGCTTCCTTTATAGCAAAGAAGAATGATGAAGAGAAGAATAAATATGAGTACATACAGTGCAGTTAACTTTTCTAGGTATTTTTACAAGAAATACATAAACTATATAATTTGGGATTAGGTTTTTCATAATACTTATATTTATGGAAACTTATCTTAAACCCAAGAGTGACAATATCACACAGGAAACTGCAATATTAATTTACATGCATAAGCACACTAATCAGCCTCAATGTCAAACTGACCTAGAGTGAATACAATGAAACGGAAATGAATCAGAATCTCCTTTACAAAAATCATTCTTAATAATTAAAAACACCCACTCCTTAAAGAAAAAAATATTCAATACTTTCTAATATTTTAAATGCATGTCATAAACTTTTTGCAATTAATACATAAAGAAGGAAGGTCTTCTCTTTTTATTAAGAAAGCAAAAGTATTCATTGAAATTTTTTTCTATGTACCAGAAAGGTCTCTTCCAATCTTACCTATACTGCTATATCCTGAGATACTGTTTTCTTCCCAATACAAGGAAGAATCTAAGTATTTAACGTCTCATGAGAATTGTATGATAGTTCAGGACTCCAGCCAATGGCTACCTACTCTTATTTTAGGTATTGTATTGCACTGATATGAATATAGTACTAAAACCAGAAATGAAAGAATAATATTTGAAAAGGAAACCATCTAGAAGCATTGTACCTATGTCAATAAGACTGAACTAATCACAGATCAAGTTAAGTAAGCAGGGGAAAGTTAGGAATTGAGCAGCTCACCGAGTCCAGACAAAAACAATAAAATAGAATGAATGGTAACATGGAGGCAATGAGGGAAAGTAGCTTCAGATAATTGGACATTTATATTTGTCTTCTAAGCCAGTAAGGAACATAGGAAAGCAAAATTTATTCATTTCAAAAACATTTATTGAGTGTATCCTATGTGCCAGGGAAATGGGAATATGCCAAGATGAGATGAATCTTAAGGGGGAAAAGACAGTGGGTCAGTTATGACTCCTTTGGTTGCAAGTGATAGAATAGCTGGCCCAATCTCGTTCAAGCAAAAAGTATAATATTGAGATCTTAATTGTTATAAATCAGATTTTCAAAGGGACCACTGGTTTCAGGCATGGCTTGATCTAAGGCTTAAGCTATGTCATCAGATATTTGACTACTTCCAGTCTCCAGAATTTCAGGCTTATGTTTTTGCCTTGACTTTACAGGTGAAAGGCTGAGAAAACCCAAATAATCTCACAGGAGGACAAAAGTTCTAGAATTGAATTTTAATGGTTTTGGTGGTAGGGTGTGGGTATAGAGTTAGATTTTCCACTATCTAGGTTGGTAGACCTTAGTCCTATTAAATTACAGGAAATGTGATATTTTCTAAACTCAGCAGTTGTGGGCAAATTCATACCAATGAGCAATAGGATATTTGGATTTTTGCTAAAATATTTTAACCCAGAGTTTGCACTTCATCTCTACTTACTATCCAATTAGTTGGAATGTACAAGGAAAAAATTCCAGCTACATGTAATGGCAAAGAAATATTTGTTCCATCATGAAAATTAGTTTCTGTGTGTGAAATGAGGTTGTGAATTTCCCTCAATAGAGACATGACCCATCCTGAAAAAACTGTAAATGTGAGTCCTTCACCCTTTGATTCAAAGTAGAATTCAACCCACGTGAAGTATAGGTCTATAGAGGAAGCATTCATGTATGAGGCATAGCATAGTGCCACAATGAATGTAGAGTCTCTGTAAGATAATTTATCACATAGAAAAGAATTTATACACATAATGTAAGAGAACACTTGCTGTAGTCCATTTGGAACTTTTATTCAGTTTGTAGCATTCATTATATTAAAGTTAAATTCAATCGGCTTTATATGAATAAATTCTTCCTGAGATATTTTTTCAAAGGCCCTATTCAATGAAGTATTGCTAATGGCCACTTAATCATCCAACTCAGGCACAGATATAGTATTGTAAAAAATAAAATGGTTTGCTCAAGGCTACTCTATTCATGTAAGCACTGGAAAGCAAATAGAAATCTTAAGATTCCTAACTTTGCTTTTATTTCAATCATTGTTATTGTCTCTCATTGTTTATTCTTCCCTCTCACAATTTATGCTTTATATTGTAAGTTAAACACCTTTATTATCTGTGGTAATTTTTGATTATGAGGGAAAAAATCATTCTGCTTAGTCTATTTCTTTTCTTTGTACTTAGAATTTTTTCATTCCTTTATTCTTTAATATGAAAATAGTTCATGAATACCTGTCCAATAATGGTGGACTAGATGTTTGGAAAACAAAAAATACAACAAGGAAGCTTAAATCATAGTGTAAAGCAGTGTGTGACTTAGGCTAAGCATCATTAGCCTCAGTCTGGAACTTGTTAGAAATGCAAAATCAGGCCAGCTTCCCTCAACAATTTGTGTTTTAAGAAACTTTCCAAGAGACTCTGATCTACATTTGAATCTGAGAACCACTGGTCTAAGGAAAGTAAGACAAGCAAATAGATTTGCATAATTTGAAAAGGTAAAGGAGAATGACTCCTATTGGAACAGAGTAGAGGAATCTTCTAATTTCTTCTACATTTGGTTTAGAAAAAACTTGCTCTTTCTAAAAATGCATATATATATATATATATATATATATCCTTTACTTTGCTCCCTTGCATAAAACATTTCACTATTCCCATTGATTTCAGGATAAAGTTTAAGATTTCTAACACGTTATCTGAGAGGTGCCAGGATTTGGCCCCTGTCATCTACTAGTCTCATCTTTTGCCACTTCACACACTCACACACACACACACACACACTACTATTTTACACCCCCTCCCCAGAATAGCTTTCCCTCCACAACATTAGACAACATTAGAACTCCATTTAAGAGAAATTTCCTGGGGGAAGTCTTTCCTAAAGTCCTTATGGCCATCACAACTCTGGGTATGCATAACTGTCACTGAATCTATCACATTATATTGGCTCTCAGTTAATTTGTCCATGTCTGTCATAACTATTTTTTTCTACAAACAAGAATGTTTAACATTCATGTTTGTGTTCTTAATGATGATGTAAGTACCTAGAAGCAAAACTAATTCCAAAAAGTCTTAATATACTTTCAATAAAGGAATACATTTCTTTTATAACAAGTTTCTATATTATCGCTAATCCCTCAGGTGGATTTTATCCTTATCCTACAACTTCAGGATCATACTGACAGTCCATGAATATGAAAGTAATTATGATTTTCAAAGTTTCTGTTCAGAAAAAGAGTTGAAAATTATTGAAAACATCAACTTCAAATAATCTCACTGATATTAGTGGCAATAACATTTATAACTTTGGTTTGTTTTTTCTATAGCTATCTGCTCAAATGCTTCACTCTCAGTTGACAGAAGACATTGACCAGATTAGAGGATTGTGCTTGTCTGAAAAAGACGTGGTTAAGTGACCCCTGCTACCCACACATTGTCATGCTATACCAATTTTAGTGTTCTTTGCATGTCAACACTTTGTTTCTGTCACTTTTACTTAATAGTTATTCAGATATTTAAAGGATAACTATTATGTGCTGGATGCTAGAGATAGAATGTTGAGTGCTACAATATGAATACCTTGAAACATATGTGATAGGCATCCATACAATGGATGTTAAATTTTACCCATAACCCACAAGGTAAGGACCACTATATTCTTATTAACAGAATAAGGAGCCCAGGGTACTGTGGATATACAATACCACTGGAAATGGGGCCAAGAAAACATTAAAAATTAATTCTTAGAGAAATTAAGAAGAGAAATTGAAGATACTGAAAGACTAATGAAAGTTATGTTAAGGGGGAACAGATTGTTCTTTGAAGATGGAATTGCAAGGATAAAAATCTGAACACCAACATCTGCTTTCATAGTGTATGTGGGGAAAGGCAGGGTAGAAAGCTGAGCTGGAGGTCTTTATTTTATAGTAAGTTTGGACCCTGTCTTAGGAAACATGGGGAAATGGTGAAGGGATTATAGAATGGCAGATTTAAGTTTCATAAGAGTTCCTTTGATTGCTGTGTGGAAAATCAAAGGGATGAAATAAATACTGGGAGCATGGCAATCCATTAAGTGGTTGTGGCTTTAATCCAGAGGACATGATGCTGATCTCAAGTAGAGGTATTGGTATTAAGAGATGTGCATTGACCAGAAAGGTATCTAATAGTTAGAATTGACAGGATTTGGTGATAGAACTGACAGGACATGGGGGCAGGAATTTAAGAGTGGGAACAGACATAATATCCAGGTTCCTGACTCGGACAGCTTCTGCCAGGCAAAGGAGCTCATTAAAAGTTTATATTTCCAAAGCTATTTTTTTTTATTTTTGCTTACCTTCGAAAGGCTTTAATCTCAGTAGGATCAATCCTCCTCATTTTATTAACCGTGATAAAACTAGTGAAGAAATAGCTCATCACCAATTAATGAAAAAACGTCACTGAATCATCAGCATATAGCAAGTCATGGTAATTTATGACAGTCAACTCTAATATATTAGACATTTTATTCTGCTTACCTGACTGATGATAAATGCTGCTCTTAAGTGTTGAAGTTAATTCTTCATTTTGTACCATTCTGAATACACTGCACTACCTGAGATATGTGAAGAACCTCCACAAGCTTGTGTAGTCAATCAGTACTCCCAACCATGCAGGCAAAGAGGTCTGCTATTGTTAGAGTGTTGACCCGGGTTTCTGTGGCCATACAATAGCCCTCCTAAAGAACACATCAGAATGCAAGGTATCAAATAGTGAAACATGAACAGACTCAAATATCTCAGTCAAAAGTACAATCAGTCTGATGAAAATGATTTGACTCAAATCCCTGAACAAAGACTATGCCACTGGTAAATTCAATTGAAGCATATGCTTTGCAGGTCTCAAATAAAATTTGATTCACTCCATAATAAAAAAAAATAACACTTGAGGGAATTTTATGATCATTGGGCAGAGACATTTAGATTAAAGCAACCAAAAGTGAAAAGCACAGCACCTAGAAAACACCATTGAATTTGAAATCTTTCTGGGTTTCATTTTTAAAAGTCCTTTTTCAATGCTGTATTAACCTGATACTTGGTAATGCAGCAGAGAAACACAGTAACATAATCAGAGAGGGTATTATAAGGTCTATTAACAAAGTACCTCAGTCATATCAGCAGAAGGGAGACAGCTGTGGCCGCTGAAACCATTAATAAATTTACCCTCCTGTTGCTATTAATAAGAATTCTGTCATCAAGATTGTTGTGTCTGTCATTTGCACCTGGTATGGGGGTCTTTGGAGCAATCACATATCATTTACAGCATCAAGAGCCATTGCATTGTAGAATCATTATTTCTAAATGCTGACTCTTTTGAATTTAAAGAAAGAAAATGGTTAGGTACGTAAATAGATAACACACTACACTGAAATCTAACAACTGGAAGATATGCATAACATTTTTTTTTAAACTCCTATGCTGTTTGACTGGTGATGCTTAATTAATCCTCTTCATTGTCATAGCTGTCATTGAAAATGCCACCAAAATATATGCCTCTACTCAGAATGAAAACTGTCAATCAACTTTATATATATACAAAAAGTTTTTCTTTACTTTTTAAACTTTTCTCCATTATGGTCTTTTTGTACTTAGAAGTAAGAATTTTCACTATTTTTTTTTCAGTCTCTATCAAAATGATTCCCTGACTGAAGGGTTGCAAAACTCTGGGTAATGTGGAAACTGTCAACTCAACTACAGATAATTACAATAGAGACAATGATTAAACGTACAGTTTTGCATCTGACTAAACAATTTTATGAAGCAAGAGGAAGATGATAAGGTCCACAGAGCTAGGAAATGGTTAGTACACTATAGTACTCTCCATACCCATGGTTTACTTAGCTACGTTCTTGGTTGTAAAACTGTTACCTTGAACAATGCCAAGGCTGAGGGTTCACACAGGTGCACGCACTATTGCAAGATACGATCAGGTTAAAGGTGCAACAATAGGATCTGGGGAAATGGGAGATTTAGGGAAGAGAAGAGTTTTTAAGGCCACAGTGGCCTGTGTCTTACCCCAGAGCATGTCTGTGGTGTCCAGTGTCCAAAACAAAGGCCGCTCATGCAAGATGGTGCCATCCCTGCACGAAGCCTCGAGCAGGTGGCAGACCCACAAACAGTGGCCAAGACTCACTCACGCAAGGCCGTGGGCTCGTGGGCCATGTTGCTGATGTGGCACTGTGGCAGCCAGCGACACTGCAGTGCCAGGAGGACATGGGGCAGGTTCTCAATGATCCAGGCAGACGGATAATGGGGAAGTCCTGGAGCCCTCCAAGGCTTTTTCAGGCTTTTGTTTATCTTTCTGCATAAGAGGCGACCAGGTACAGGGCCGGTGGGGAGGTTGGTAGGCTTCCTAGGCACCAGCAAATCATGACTCTCTCAGGGATGCTGATGCTTCTCCTCTGCGGCTCCTGCTACTTCCTGCTGCTGCCGTTTCTGGCGTCCCCATAATGCTGCCCTTTTATGTCTGGTATCTCAGCCCACGTGCACCCACCTGCGCATGCCCACACCCTACTTCAGGTGCTGCCATTAGGCACGCGTGCAGGACTACAGGTGTCTATCATTGACACTAATGGCAGGAGGGCAGAAAAACCTGTTAACTTTCATTTACCCTACAGACATGTAATTGAATGGTGGGCTGGCCGTGTCAGACACCCGCCCTGATGGTGCCAGAGGCCACAGCACCAGGAGGTGGGGCTGGAGGACCAGAGTGGCAGAGGGTTGTCAGAGGTAGTGGGACACAGTCAGCGATGCTGATGGTGCCAGAGAACAGGTGTGTAGGGTAAAGGTTGATCAGATATTTCCACCCTCCCACCACTGATGATGGACACCTGGGGTGCTGCGCGCATTCCAGGGTGGGCATGCGCAAGTGGGCGCACCTGTGTGGACATGGGCATAAATGGGCGGTGTCATGAGGATGCCAGAACTGCGAGGATCAACAGACAGAACTGCGAGGTCCGACTGAGAGAACCGACAGCATCAGCAGCAGAGAGAGAAGAAGCAGCCGAGAGTGTGAGATGCGCTGGGGGCTGGGAGGCCTGCCAGCCTCCCGGCCCCCCGGCACCCATGCCTGCCATGTACCTGGCCACCTCTACTAATAAAAGTATGAAAAGTCACCGAGGGCTCCAAGACTCTCCTTCCCTGACCCGTCTGCCCATGAATCATCCCGAACCTGCCTCCTGTGCCGCCCCCTTTCCTGCCACTACAAGGTGCTACTGTTACAGCCTTTGAGACACTGGGCAGAGGCCACTGAGCAAAGGCTAACGGTGCCTGTCAGCTAGTGACATCAGAGGCAGGGACGGAGGTGGGAGCAGCAGTTGAAATCTCAGGAGATCTGCCACATTCTCCTGGGAGGTCGTGTGGAGTCTTTCCTATGAGTCCTCTGTGAAGGTCTTTCCAGAAGACAGTCCCAGTGAGTCTGAATTTAAATGTCTGAATAATCCAAACCCTCTGGAGCCTGGACTTAGATCCCCTACCTTTCAAGCCTGATTGGTTCATTTTACTTTCAGCTGTTTAATTGCTGCTAGTCATCCTCCAATCAAACTGGTCCATTTTTAGTCGTGTGCCATATAAAAGGAAAACCCCCAGACTACACATCTAGATATGACCTACAGGGAGATTAGGGCAGACTCATCAGCAGTTCACTCAGGGAAGCTACAGCTGGGACCAGATGCTATTCCCTGAGCCTAGCTGACAATAGCAGAGCCAGGCCTGGTGGGCAGATCGCACACACCTCCATCCCATAAACACATTCATGCCCTGCAGAAGCAGCAGTTTTGTGACTCCTGTTCCAGTTGGACTCCCAAAGACAATTATTGCTTTCTAATTGTATCCCAACCCAGCCCTGCTTTGCAGATCTCACAAAGATCTCTTTATTTCATGCCATACAGCTCTAGTCTACAAATAAAAAAACACAGCTCATCATTGAGGTATCTGACTTTTGAATGAGGCTTCTGCTATTGCCAACAAACCTCCATATCCCCCCACCAAAATCCCATCATCTGATACCACACCCTCATAGATAAATTTCTCTTTAATTTGAAATCTTTTTGAATGACAATTTCTGTTGAAGGGAGCAGCATGATGGATGTCGCAGATAAGGTAACTATAGTCATATGTGGTCAATAAAGGGCTTCTAATCACACACTTTACATTATATTTTCTCAAATTTTTATTTGTGATTACTCGGAATCTATAATTGGTCCTGAGATCTACATCCAAAGTTCAACCAAAGGAAGAGAGAGAAAAACCATTACTAAAGAACCACACCCATCTCACAGGAGAACTTAGCTCCCACTGCCCCATACAACTCATGATTATACATTGGCAAGGTGAAAATAATTATCTTTTAGCATGTACTTAGAATCTCTTATTTGAACAAAATAAGGTAAAGATTACATTATCTATTGGGGTTTACTCAATTTCAACTTATCGTTATAAGTTTTTTTGTCCACATGTATAGTCAACTATGGAAAATTGAAGCAAGGCATATCCCTCAGTGTTTTCCAAAGAAATAGAATCAATCAGTTTTGTTAGATGGACAGAGAGGCACAGACAGACTGATTGATTGATAGATATAATAGGAGATTTAGTTCATAAATTAGCCCATGTGATTATGGAGACTGAAAATTTTCATGTGCTGCCAACTATCTCCTGCAGATTCAGGAAAAATAGTTTTATAATTCATTTCAAGTCCTAAAGCCTGAGAACCAGACTCACTCTTGTTAGTCTAAATCCAAGTCCAAAGGACAAAAGATCAGTGCCTGATAGTATAAATACTGGTCTGACTCTGAAGGCTAAAAACCAAGACCACTAATGTCTGATGGGAATTTTGTTCTCTAACATTCGATTGTAAAATGAATAAGAAATAACCTAAAGTAATTTAGACAGGGACCCTTTCAACCATTCAGAAGGTAAATACCTCCTACTATTTGTGTGATATCTTCAAATCTTCTTTGGAAGATAAGAATTTCTGGGAGGTTGGGGGATAATCTATAAAAGTAATACTTGCAGGGAACTGAATGTTTCTAGCCCAGTTAACAAATAACTTTATGCAAAATAACTTTCACACTAACAATTAGCTTCAAAAGCAGCTGGCAGTGGTTGCCATGCTACCAAAAGTAAGCACTATGCCTGTCTTCTATTACTTCTGTTTGGGGGGGAGGTAGTTTGTGTCATTTGTGCTTCAAGGAAGAATCAGGGAGTCAAGGCTTCACTGGGCCATTAGATCTTCTGGGAAAAGAAGAAAAGGACAGATCACTGACCAGGGGAACAGGTCTCATTAGGAGACAGAGGTGGCAGGTATTTGCTCTCTGAAAGTACTAGTAGTCAAAGAAAACTCAGGAGAAGCGCCAAAAAGGTACCTATTATTAAATGATGTTAACTTTGCAGGATGTGATTATGTTTTAATATTTGATTTCATATAGGATAGAATCACCAAGTGTAAGAGTGTTCAGGGCTTTGAATGTCTTAGACTATGACCATGTCAAATGAGTAAATCAAAGGGATCATTGGATTTCCTTAGTAGGAGATATAGCAGAGAAACAACAAAATAACTAAAATAATTAAGTGTCTTGTGGCTGAAATATTCTGGTTCCATAAATTAGTCTTATTCAGGAAATTCAGAAGAAACTAAAATAGTTTGAAAAGTACATTTCAGAAGAGGGACAGCAAAAAGATATGAGAGAAGAGAATTTCAATTTTCTTAGGAGAAAGGTAAATTTTTAGTGATTGGCCAGAGAAATGCATGAAGATAAAAATGAGATCATGAAAGCCATAAGTTCATAAAAACACAAAGGAGATAGATCTGGTTCTAACTGCTCTTAAATGGTGTTTTAGAAATGAGACAGATATTTTGATTATTTGACTGAAACATGTTATAGCAGAGAAAGACAAACTCTCAGACAGCATTCTGGAATAAAAATACCCACAATGGCGAGAGATTCAGGAAAATTCAATATAGAAGAAACACTGTTAAAAATCACAATTTAGCTTCCTTACTAACAGTTATTAAAAATTACTCCTTTGGCTTGTGACAGCTAGTTGTTGGCAAATGGTTAAAATAAATAGGGTCAGTCTGCACAAGGAAGACCAGAGAATTACCCTAAAATATTCAAAGCATAACAGAATAGCAAAAGGAAATGAAGTCCTTACCATGTGTGGAGAAGGAACAGCTATTACCTATATCCTGGGGGAACCTGACTAAGAAATTTATGTAACTGAGATTCTAAGAGGAGGTACAACAAAGATATCTGAGGGGAGTTAAGCAGGAGAATAGTAGATCAAGGTCAAGCCTTGGAAAGATGGTCTGATGGGAAAATTCCTCCTGGGTGAGAATATCCAATTCATAGACAGGGAGGTAGGCAAGATTTATTTGAAAAATAGTTGCTTTGGCAGGTCCAGACCTCACTCATTTCCTATTTCTCATTATGAAATATCCTCACTGGACCAAACTTATGAAAAATTGTTAGAGAAACAAATGTCTATCCAGAAAGCAAAGAAACAATGAAAGAAAAAAAAAAAAAACAATACCTTGAGATTCTGTAAATGGTACTAATTTTATATTGGTTAGAGGAGGAGAAGCAGCATTTAAGAAGCAGTTTCAACTTCCTGAAAAATAACGAGAAATGGCTGAGGCACAAAAAGATATAATAACAAGATAAATGCTACTCATATCCAAGACATTAAAAACACGAGAAGAGCAGATAGTGGGAATGTTAATCTATTCTACACCCTCAGAGGTATAAATTAAAGAAGCCTGCAGAGAAGCTTCAGTGTTTGAATCTTTTGAGGATGACTTTCCCACTGAAACAAAGGTGGAAACGAACGAGGCAGGTTTCTAGTTTTTAAGCAATTCCTTAACAAGAGGCATTATCAAAGACTTCTGTAGCAGGACTGGAAGAAGTACTGGAACATAATATATACTGGAGAGTATGTGTAGTGGCAGGAAGGGTGGCACAGAGCAAGTTCGGGATGGTTCTAGCAGATGGGCGTAAAGGAAGGAGTCTTGGGGCCCTCGGTGGCTTTTATGCTTTTTATTGTCAGAGGTGGCCAGGTATATGGCAGGCAGGGGTGCCGGGGGGCTGGGAGGCTGGCAGGTGTCCATCATTATACCAGTGGTGGTGGTTGTGGGGGTGGGGAGGTGGAAAGACCTGATTTCTCTGACCCTACAGTATGTCAGTAGGTACAATTCAGCACTGGATGGCCAGAAGCACCAGGATCAACTTACCTAATTCTTTGAGAGAGGACCATGCTCCCATATGTTCAGTACATCTCCTCCTCTCCCAATCACTGCTCTGAACTCCCCAAAGAGCTCAGATTTTGGAGATCAAAACCTTTTATGATCCTAAAAAACTCCCTTTTCTAACAGAAAATTCTCGCTTTCAAGACTATTATTTATATCATGGACTTTTAAAAAAGTCTAATTTGAATCTCAAAGATGAGCAATGCCTTCTTCTCAGCTATGTTCTCACTGGCCCTGAGGCCATTCATAAGCGAAGATATTGTGACTGCCTGGATATCAGGAGGCTAATCTGCAGGAGCAATCATGAACATGAGAAATTGAAATTAGTTTGTACCAAAATATGAGTTACAATTCTTTACAAGGCACCAGTAAAATAAAAAGTACTATTAAAGTATCTTTAAAATTATAGTGGGAGTTGACCCCAAGTAAAATAGTACCTATGATACCAATGACCAAAATCTAACATGAGCTAGCTTCTGCATTTCAGAAAGATAGAGACAAAAATAGAGAAGTGGGAGAAGTGAATTATAAAGGCACTGAGCAATCTCAAGTAGTTCAAGGCCAAGGATGGAGTAGATGAACTTAACAGCAACTGAACCTAGGAGTGTATACGTGTGTACTACTAGTGTGCCAGAAACAGCCCTACCAGCTCACCAGAGTCAGTTATCAAATCCAGGAATTGTGCAAGCTGGTTGTAAAACATAGTGATTATTAAAGTTTAAATTTATAATTAAAGTAAATTATATTTTAGGTACTAAATAACCAGGTCCCATCATGTCCTAACTTTTTTTTTACTATTATCAATATTACTATTATTTACTTAATATTTTTTTATCATCTATGTTTTTGAAATTATTTACATTTCTTGTTTCTGTTGGGAATACTATATGATGGTATACTACTAGAAACTTATTTCCGACTCACATTCAGTGACATCCTGTTAACATTTTGAAATTGGTCATGGTGGGGAAATTGGCCCCACAGAAATTGGCAGATGCTATTAACAGTTCTTTTTTGGTTAAGCTAGACAATTGGTTGTTAAACATTTTCAGGTAATATTCATTACCAATATTCAGAATTCTATTTTCCATGTCTTTCTCTCCTACCAATCAGCTATCTTTGTGACTTTTTTACACACTTAGTAGGAAATATGGGAACTCAGAAGTTTTAAGACTCAGAATTTACAATGAAATCATCTAAACATAGTACTTTGGCGACAGCACTTGTGATAGCCAGAGATAAACTAAGCTAAAATGATATTCCCAGAAAAGGGAAGCTGGGAGTTAATCTTAAGATTATCTGCTATATTTCTATAGCCACATCTAACACTATCTCATGAAAGACTCTCCCATCCAGCTCACAATATCTTCAGTAAGCCCTCTGCTTGGTGTCTTACTTGTCTTTACTTTACACTACCTCCTTGCCACTGCATTCAATGCCTGCTTTACATAGCTAGGTTGGTCTTTCTTCCTCTGAAAGCAGGACGAAGATACTAGTTTTAGTTTAAGTGCAGAAGTAGTCTTTCAAGCTGTCCATAGAAGGCCAATAAAACAGAAAGATTCTTTCTGAAAACAAGTTAAACTCTCACTAACCCCAGGAAGTGCAGAGAATCTTTTTTTCCCAAACTCTCATAACTATAATTTATTTTTTGAAAAGTGTATTCTGTAAAATATGAGGGGTTCTTTTTCAAAAGTTTTTCAAAGACTAGGGACTCTCCTGAGCTTTCTTCCCAGCCAAGATGATAGAAAAATGCTTACTGGACAGAATGGTGCAACGAAGGTCCCTCTACAGAAGTGATGTATTATTCCAATTATATGACAAACCTGCATATAATCTCTTTGCTTGATAGGGAAAAAGCAACCACTGCATGGGTTCCTTGTTAATTCTGTCATATGAGAACAAAATTCCAGAGTTTCCATCCTTCTTTTTAAATTTTTATGAATCAGTTGACTCCCTAGAAATCCATTAGTGACTAATGACACAAAATATGTATTGGTTGACTTTTGGTTGACTTTTACCCAAAACCCATTCATCTGCAATATTATGTACACACACACACACACACACACTCTAATATGAAATACTGAATGGAATACTTGCTAACCAATTTTTAAAAGTTCATGTTTAAATGCTAAAGTTTTCTGATTTTTTATTCCATCAATTCTGATTAAACTGGACTTTAGATCAAGGAAACCATGAACAAATTGAGAATAAATCATATTTGATGCAATATAAAAATTTTCCATTTACATTTACAAAATGAAAATTCTTACCATCTTCATTAACGGTTCCTGGATCATGTCTTATATTTACTTTGCCAGCTAGAAAATATTTAGATAACTATGCCAGAGTTCTTCCTACTCCCTTACAAATATCTCTGTATAGTTTGTTTATCTATAAGAATGGAGTCCTAGTTTCTGAAGGAACTGGGATCTAACCGAGGGCAGAGACTCTAGCATGCCTTACTGAATCAATAGCACTTAATGCACTACTAAAGGCACACTAGCTAATAAATCTTGGTTAAGTAAGTAAATAAATGAAGATCAAATACTCTTCCTGAGGTCAATTTGGACTTTACCAAAAATATCCTTGTGATCCTTGAGAATGATACTTATATAATATCCACAGTAGTACATTTTCCTCACCTAAAGAAAACAGAAATATGGAATAGCTGAATTAGATGTGTCATGTAATAATTTATTTAATGTGTGGTTCTTTAAGTGCTTTCTATAAAACTAGTATTTTTTAAATAAAATCTAGAGATTTAATGAAATTTATACTATAAATATTTTGTTTGCATTAATATAGTACAGATGGGTTATACTTCCTATAGAATCATTAGAATAAGAGGCATCAGGTCGGGATGCTCCATTTTGAGTGATAGGAAGATTAATCAATGGGCTCATGGAAAGTCAGTTTAATACCTATAGTGTCCCTCAGCAATCTTTACCTAGTGATGTTAGCAGTCACTGCTGATCTTCGATTGGACCCATTATTTCACTAAGGATTGCAAAGTGTCTTCTGAATTACCTGTTGGACTGTAAAAATATTTCCAAAATTAATACAAGAAATGTGTGTAGGAATACCAGAATATGTACTTGATTTTTTCCTTTATTTACCAATACTCAGAATGAAATAGTACCCCAGCAAATCAAGGAGGATGTTTTTTTAGTATCATGAAGAATTTACGCACTTTTACATATTTCATCTGTTTTATACAGTAATCATTATTCTTTCCATGGCTGAATCTTTTCCTTTAACTCCAAAGAGAGAACTTCTTTGAGTTGACTCTCAAGACCTGTTGCCATGACCCCAGGCATTTCCTGCAGCTCCCTTGCTTTTAGCCCAACAATATATCCTAGGACTGTGTTTTGTATTTCCTGTTATAGATCTGGAATAAGTTGTTAAATGGTTCCTGGATCTTATTAGTGGAAGATGATATTTAGATACCAAAATAGTGCACTTGGGATACTTATTTATACCAGATTGTCATTTCTATACCCTTTCAATACAGTTAGATAGGAAATAAGGTGTTATATTTTGTTATTTAATACCTTTGTTCCCAAAGATATTAATTCAATTACTTGTTTTATCTATCTCACAGTATTTAATTAATAGTTTCATTATAATAACATTAATATTTTTAAAATATGAGCCCAATTTAATCTTTAATTATTTTCTTTGTTTTTTAGGATAAAACAGAAAAATTACTATATTTAAATTAACTTAAAACAATTCTTGCCAATATTTGTTCATTTTATATCTTTTGATCATAAATATCTCAAACTCCCACTTTGTAAGGTAAAACTATGAATGTATTTAGTTTTTCCTTTATCCTTAGATCTTTATCTTAGCTTGACTCTTAATAGTTACACTTTTAACTTTTAGACTTTTAAGACTATTAACATGTATCATTGTCTAAACAATCATAAATCATTTTGGCCTATTATAAGTTGACTATAAGTGTTAGGTACCACTAAGCAGTATTTAAAATGCTAGGGCTATGTAAAAAATATTATTTGAATCTGGGTCAGATTTGCAGCTAATATCATTATTTTCAAAAAAGTAATGTGTTTCTAGAATCAAAGCTGAATTTTATTTATATTCAAATCACTTAAAACTAGTCCACATTTTATTTGCATTATAATTTTGCCATGACACTCAAAGAATAGTGTTTGGTTTGTTTTTGCTCCTGGAATTTCTAATTGCCTTTCTTTTTTTCTTGAACAACTTGATTTTGTCATATCTAAAACTGTTTTAAACATATCAAAAGAATTGTTTACTCACTAGGCTTGCTCCATAGCTATCCTTTGTCCTTAAGCTCCAACTTTGTTTCTCCATTTCTGCCTCTCACATTTATTCTCTTGCTCTGCTGGGCTAAAATAAATTCTAGAAAGACAGAGTTTGGGAGGTACCCTTGAACTCAGTTGAAGTACAATTCCAGGCCCACGCAATCACACCTGATTCCCCTGTGCTTCAACTATGGGCTTTTACTTCTTGCTCAGTGCAGCCCTAGCAATGGGCTCACACATCAGAGACTCAGGGTGCAGCTACAGTGATTGCCACAACTACAGTGTGGAGATGTCCAAGCATGGAACCAGTTGGCAAGAACTTGAGATTTAAGTAATTTTACTGGACTTGCAAGGATTCCAGAACCTACCCAGAAACATGAGAAACACGATCTAGGGGACTGTAAAGTGGGTTGGACTTGAACAATGGAATATCTGGGACAGGAAGATGCTTTAGAATAATTCTCTCTTCTTATCTGGCCACAGACTATTCTGGAGCACAGTGGTTTCGAAGGTCTCTCCAAAGAGCTGTCTGAAGCTAAGAAGCCAGTTGCCTAAATTAAAAAAAAGTTTTGGGCTGTTTGGTGATGCCTCACTTTAACCTCCTTCTCCTCTACTTTACCTTTCCTTTTTGCTTTCATGGGATTGGTGCCTTACTTTTACTGCTATAAATTTATTCCCATTTTTGTTCTATTTTTTTTTTATATTTAGTGATACAATATTATGGGACTCCAGAGAGCTAGTAGACAAACTTCTGTCTCTAGTTTGCCATTCTGAACAGCATGTGGCTGTCACAATTTTAGGAGATATAAGAGCAATTTTTATTCACTCATTTATTCAACAAATATTTATTTGTGATAAACCTTATGTTAGATGCATGGGAGTCAGAAATAACATATTCTCATCTTTGAAGAGATTATTCCTAATGGAAATACATATATTTTCTGAACAAATACTCTGGTAATTTCTCAGTCCTGGCATTCCTTCTTGCACTTTAATTTTTGTCAAAACTCTTCTCAGAGCCTCTATTCTCTGCTTCTTTCTAGAAACTGTATAACCCAAAGACTGGCCTTTAAAGCTGCCAACAGAATCACAATCTCCCTTTCTTTAGCTCACTGTTTTCTGTTTCTTTTTTAAAAAGTTCTCTCTCTGGCATGGCTGAAAAATGACTGTTCATAACAAAGACTGGAAATGATGCCGAAGGGAAAGTAACATTTTCTTCTTGATCTTTTTTCTCAATTTACTAAGCTATTGCATCTATTTTCTCATGTATTTCTCACAACTCAGGAGGTAAACAGAGCAGGTGTTGTTTCTTCATTGTATAGGAGAGGAAATTGAGGCCCAGCGAGATTAACTGTCTGGCTCAGGGGTACTAAATGCAAAATCAGGGCAAGAGTCCTAGTCACATCCCTTGAACCATTTTTTCCAGTGACATTTTAATAGAGCTACAAGGCCTGAGGAAGAGATGGAAAGACAGCACAGTAATCTCACTTGCCTTCTGTTGCAAGCTCTACCTGTAGACACAGCCATGCCATGTTTTTAGAGATCGGTTTTAGAATTTCCAGAACCAAAGGAGGAGTGTAAACATCTGGCTCAGGAGCAGGAATGAGGCAAGTAGGGATTCAAGCAGCTCAGTTGCTTCTTTTGTTTTGTTTTGCAGATCCTGTTCTGGCAGCATGCTATCCAATCTATTAGTTCTCACTCTTGGGTCTTAGTTTCTCTGTCTGTGGCTGCCCTGTTCACCAACTGGGGCCCTGACGTGCTTTGTGAGAGCCCTTTATCTTCACTTACTTGGATGCCTACTGGTTGCCATCTCACTCCTGCCTGACATAGAGCAGGTATGTAATAAGAAATGCATTGATTTGGCACATGAATGAACAGATGTGTAACCCTAACCTGAAATACGGCTTCAGTCTTCATAAAACTTGAGGCCTGCCATTTCCTTTTTTTGTTTGTTTCTTTAATTTCTCATTTCATATCCTGACATGTTTGTACTTCTAGAAGCAGTGCAGTAACTGCATCTTTTGTTTGTAAGCAAAAGAAATGGACTCTGCTGTGCTAAGCAAACATAAAAAATACATGTAACAAAGTAAATAAATGTGAATAGCATGGGATAACTTGAAAATGGGAGGAAAAATGAAAGAACCAGTCACGCTAAGAGCAAGTCCTGGCCTTCCTTTATATAATTAATTGTCTTATATATCATATTCTGTCCCTTCAACACAGTCCACAAAGTGCTTACTTAGTTTCTTTCTCACCCACCAGTAATATAGAAGTGACCGACTTCTTTCTTCATTTCTTTGCTAAGGAACTTTATCAGTCAAACTCACAGCAATATTTTCAATCTTGTTTTTCTCACCCATATTAATTAAACCTCTGAAAATTTTAACAGTTCTATTTTCTTCTATATTTTATCCAGAACAGACATTGAATTCATCCTGAATAAGAGTTGAGACATCATTTTTTTTTCTACTTCTTCACACTTTGTTAATGCCAATACCAATAGTCATTTATTTTTTAATTCTTTCAACACTTACGTGGACTGAAGTTTAATTGATTCTATGTATTGGCACTGTGCAAAATAAATTCTTACTTCTTCACCCTTATATAACATTTATTTTATATTAGCTTCTAAGTTAAATGCTGTTAGACATGTAAAGATATACAAGGTATAATCCCCATCTTGTAGGATCTTATATCCTAAGATTTTCCAGGGGATATGAATCAAACCAGTTTCTTAAAATACAAGATTGACTATAACAGATGTCAAAAAACAGAGTAACACCATTTTATCATGTATTAAGAAGAGAGGGACTATCTTCACTCATGTGAGCACAGAAGACTTCATTTGCCAAAATAATAAATTTGAATGAGAATCCAGGCAAAGAAAGAACTGATCTCTATTTTCCATTCTTAATCCCAAGCAATCCATTTCACGTAGGAAAAGTGACTAACAAACTAATTGGTTCCTGACTCCTACATGTCCAAAATCTCAGTGACTCCTCACAGTTGTAGAATTCAAATTCCCACCTCTGTGTGTGTGTGTGATTGTGTGTGTGTGTAGAACTGGGGTGTAGGCCAGAGGTGAGGTTGACGGGACAAGAGGATTCACCAGAGATGGAGTGGTCCACCAGAAAAGGTGGACCTACTGAAATACAATGTTGAGGGGAGCAGTGGGCAAGATGAGAAGTCTACTGGACCATATGTGGGTCACCTCCCTGGCCACAGATCAACCCTGATATTTTCTTGCTTATATTTTGTTTGCCTTTTAAATTTCTGATTTCCTCTGGCTAGAATTTTATTAATAGTTTTTATTATACAATAGACTTTCATGTGACAGAGCAATTCTCATTAACATCTCACTTTATTAGTAATTTATTAATCTAGTTAGTTTATTAAATAATCAGTTAAAATTTCTCTAAATATCACTTATAGTAAATATTAAAACAAAATTTATCAAAATTTTTCAGACTTGTAATTCTTGTTTAGCAAAAATAACTTCTAAAAACTTTATATTTTAAGTTATTTTCAAAATTTAAAATACCCTAGATAACACACTATTACAATTATTGTAAAATTAAATAATATATCTACTCTAAAAACAGAAATAAATGTAACCTATGTTAATCTTATCCTTATTTTTATTATTTCTTGGGTTGTCTTCCTACATTTTCATTAAAATCCCTATATGGTGTTTTTATAATATTCCTAAGTTTTTAAAGAAAATGCTACCATTTCAGACTTACGAGGTTTTTTATATAGATTATAAAGAGTTTGGGAAGTAGTTGGACAGTGTAAGGTGTTTTCTAGATTATGAACCAATAATAAGCTCCTTTTTATAGTAAAATTCTAATCATTACATTATGGGACCTTTTTCTCTTTATAAAAGTTTACAAATTTATAAATTATTCTTTATAAAGGTTTTAATTATTTTGAAATTTGGTAGCTTTCCAAGAAGTAAGGGATTCTTTTAAGTTTTATCCTATCCATTGCCATGTAATGTTGATATATTAGTGTGATTTGTTAGTACTGTTAAAATCTTATATTTTTCTTATTAGCATTTTATTATAATTAGTTAGGTCATCAAGAATCATCACCTCCTAGGAGATGAGGGATTGTGTCTGCATAGGCAGCTTTACTCTTTTGTACTTTTGGCTAATTTATCATTTTACAACACTCTGTTGAACCCTCCTTTTACTTGAGTATTGTGTGTGACCACTGAAGCTGATTAGCTGTGGATCAGACTCTTTGAATCTGATTGAATGTGCTGATCAGGAATCCCTTTTCTTGTAACTGAACTGACTGTTGCTGGGATAACTTGGCTTTCTTATGTACTCTGTTAACCAAAGTAAATACATACCTAAACTCTATAGATTAAAAAAAATTGATATAACATTGGTTTAAAGCTTTACACAGGTGTAAAGTATTATTTATTATCTAATCAGTACTTTGTATATAAAAAAGTCCTTATCTATCCAGATTAATAAAATATTAAGCAAATTCTAATATATGTGCCTCTTGGTAAACTTTTCTTGTTTGGATATTGTTAGGAAGCACAGACTTTCTTAGACTCATCCTTTTTAGTTTTCTGCTATAATTGTCACACTAATTATTATCACTGATCTTTTAATGTTCAAACTGTACAAACTGGCTGATAAGGACCCTTATTTGTATCTCTTTATCTCAGCACTTATGCTGGTATTTTTAAGAACTTACTTGTGTCTAGAGACATGACTTAGGGTTCTATAAAATCAGTGGTAACAAACAGAAGTCCCTGTTTCATACTTCTTTCTGCTCTAAAAATTTGAATCATATACCTTTCAAGGAATCTTCATTGTGTACATATGCATAAATTGTATACATATGGATCATAGGTCAAAATATAGATGCTAGATAGTTATAATGGGATTTATGTCACTTAACAATACTTAAAAAGTCAGAATGTATGTGTTGAATTTGTACTGTTTTTTCCCTGCTTTACATGTTATATGACTATCTTGTTATATACATGCATGCAGACACACAAATACAGACCACAGTATATGTTGAAAGTATATACTCAGTATATACTCAATATATATGTAAACATGAAAATAAGAAAATGGATTCTTGAACATCCAGAAATGGAAAACTCTGGGAAGATGGTGGCAGGATTTTGCAATTTCCCCAAACCTCTCTATACAAACAACTACAGGAACTAGGATAGTAAAACCTAAAATACATGAACAGCATCTAGACTAAGCTAAAGTCAGGTTAACTTTACCCTCCTGAAAAATGAACAGGAGACGATCAACCATCACCACTAAGAAGAACCATATGGCATCAGTGATGGCAGAAGAAAGATAAAAGGTTCTGATGGCCCCAGAGCTGAAGATTATCCAAATTACCAGCATGCAGTCACCAGTAACACACATCAGGGTAATCTGAGACTAGCAAGTAGAATTGGGAAGATTTTCAGGCTTGAATTCACAGTGTGCACGAAGATACTATGGTGTCCATGATAGTGTTATAGAGATTTGGAGGTTGTGAACACTTAATAATCATCTGATACAATGCCCTTCTAGAATCAAATCATATGTGAAGTAAAAGTACTGAGGGTAGAATACCAATGGAAAAAAATGAGAAAATAGCAACTTTTGTTTCTGAACACATTTTGCAAACCACAGAAACAAAGATTTAGAACCACAAAGCAAAACTATTCTGGTTCCTCTTTCTGATATGGGAATATGCACAATGAAAAGGATTTTTTCTCAAATCCTGTGAAAGTTTTTATAAGAAATAAAATAAATTTGGTGTTGGGTGTGGTGTGGTAACATGTATTTGAAATGTGAGCCTAAATCATATACAGTATTGTAAACCGGTATTGCCTCAGTAAAAAAGTGAAAATAAAAAAAATTTACATCAAATAAGATGCAAGATAATATCTTCACAGACAATGAAGGCATACCAGTATAAATTGAACACAAAATAGATCAAAATTGTAACCAAATTTTTGTGAGACAGAATGATGAAGAAAATCTTAATACCTTTGAAGCAACATAAATTTTAATTCTTAAAATTCAGAAATGAGATCACTGGAGAAGTGAGAAATAGATTGGAATACTTGAAACTTGAATTTATGGAGTATAAATAATTTTTAATAAAACAAAAAGTCATTTCAGAGATGAATAATAAACCAAGGAGAACAGAAGAATTGGCAAACATATAATGAATACCTGAGAAAAATAGAAAGTGAAAAATTAAAAAGAAATAAAGTATGGAAAAGTATTTGAGTTATTGATACAAAGAAGCATCAACAAACACACAAAAGGAGATCCTAAGGACAAAAACTAAAGCAACAGATGAGAATAAATGCTAGAAAATATAAATCAATAGAAAGATGGCTTTAAGTTACATGTTGAAAAGGCAACTGTATCCCTGTTTAAATATAACAGTTTTATTCTGAACTAACATCTTCTAGTAAGACTTTGCCAAATGCAGTCAATAGAAACTAATCCTACTAACATTTTCTCTCTCAACTTCTTCCCCTAAAAGCTTCAATTTTAATAGGTATAATAGCTCCCTTACAATTCTTTTCTGGTGATAATTATACTATATGTTTTGCTACTGCATGGTATAGATCCCCAGCCTTACCACCTCACGTAAAAGTTGTCTGACTACCCATCATCCAACTCTTAACTCAGCACCACATATTCTTTTTTATTGCAGCACTTCAATTCTGGTACTAGTACTGTGTTACCAGGAAAGACTAGCTTATGCTGTGGTTACTAATCATCCCTTTTCTCAGTGGCTTACACAGTAAGGCTTTTTTTTTTTAAAAGATTTATTTATTTATTTATGCATACAAGAGCTGGGGTACAGGCCAGAGTCCAGGGAGGTGAGAAGATTCACCAGAGACAGAGTGGGGAGCAGAACAGGCAGACTGACTGAAACACACTGCCGAGGGCAGCAGTGGGCGAAGCAGGAAAGGTCTGCTACACCATGTGGGTCCCCTCTCTGGCGGGTGGCAGGGATCAAATTCATGCTGCAGTGGCTGCGATTTGCTTCAAAGTGTGTTGCTTAACCCACTATGCCACCAGGGAGGCCCCACAGTAAGGCTTTTATTCTCATGCTGAGTCTCTATGCAAGTAAGCTGGCGGTGCTGCTTCTAGGGCAGTGCTGGATCGTTGCCAATAGATATGAGAAAGGGCATGAGAGTTACTGAGGACCTTGGTTCAGTAATTAAATGATACCATTCAGGAGTGACTCATGACTTATTGATAACTCATTATAAGAACTAGAAGCATGGTCCCATCTAAACATGAAGGGGTCAGGAAATAAAATCCTATTCTGGAGGTGGGAGGGGGTGAAACAGAAGTATTCACCTAAATGCATAAATAACTACCAAATATTCTTTCATACTTTGTTTTTATTACCTACCAGTATTTTAGAATTCTTCCCATCAGCACATGCTTACATCATTTTCCATAGTTGAATAGTAATCTACTATATAGCTATAATTAGAATTTATTTAGCCTTTCTGCTGTTGGTAAATACTTGGAATGTTGCTATAAATATTACTATGCAAACATGTTTGAACATAAATCTCTGCATAACTGGAAGGATATTTTTAAGAAATGAGTAAGAAGATGTAGCTCCTGACATCCCTTACAGATGGGCTTCGGTGTTGTTTGAAGCTGGTATGGCACTCAGTCTGGTCAGATTGCTCTCCTGCAGGACATAAAGAGCTTCTTAGAATACCAACAATGTACATGATCACTGGAGACCACAATGAAATTAGTTAAAACAAAACCACTTCATAATCCTGTCTAAGCAGACAAAAAAAGATCACTGTTAAAATACCATAAAATACCAAACACCCCTTCTTCCACTGAAGACTGTTTCTTATTAATTACAGCTTTAAACTCGTTCTAGCCTGCTCTCCCTCCAGATGAAGTTATTACAGCCATACTATCATAGACTTGTCTCCACTTTCGAACCGTTTCTAATCCACAGAAAACTTCCACATTCTTGAACTCTTCCCTTGAATCACCTAATCAAAACCAAAAGCCTTCAAAAGCAAGTTAGAAATGTCTCTTCCTGAGACAACTTATAGTTCCCTGGGCATACATTCTCCCTCACTGCAGAGAGTAATAAATTCAACTAATTCAACCACAGGTGTATTCTTAGGACTCTTAGACTGAAGACCAGATAGATTCTTTGAAGTCAAATTGCTTAATTATAAGGTAATATGTTTTAATTTGGAGTGATACTGTCAATTGTCCTTCAAAAAGATTCTGTTTCCATCAATGATGTGTGAAAAGGTCTGTTTCCTCACAACTTTGCCACATTGCCTTAACACCAATTTTTTTGATTGTCATCTGGTATGTGAAACATAGTGACTGTTTCATTTGATTCACATTTCCTGAATTTTATGCCATTTCTTTCTTGTTAATAACTTCACTTGCCTATTGGTTTTCTTTCCTTTTGATTTGTACAAGTTTCATTTTTTGAGCTTTAATTTATATATAATATTATTTTCAAGTGTATAAAATAATGATTTGCTATTTGCATACATTTTGAAATGGTACCAACAAGTCTAGTTAACATCTGCCACCTTATATTGCCACGCTATTTTTTCCTTATGATGAAAACTTTTAATATCTGCTCTCAGCAACTTTCAAGCAGTTGCTTGAAACTAAAATATTATTAACTTTATTTACCATGCTATACAATATATTTCCATGACCTATTTGTAGCTGGAAGTTTATACTTTTTTACGTCTTTTAATCATTTCACTCCCATAGTCCCTCCCCTGTGGCAACCTCCAATCTGTTCTTCAGATCCATGAGCTTGTTTTTTTGTTTATGTCTTTTAGATTCCACATATAAATGAAACTAACTTATAAACATTAAGGATATTAGATCTTTGTATGTGGGTTGAGTTGCAAACATTTACCAGTTTGTTAGTTACCTTATTTTTAATAAAATAATGCTATTGGAGTCATGAACATTTTTAGGTTGTATGTATTCAAATTTATCTAGTTTCTGCTTTGTGGCTTTGGAGTTTTATAACTTTAAAAGTTATAAAAATAAAAATTCAACAGCAGTTCTACCTTCTAATTTCATTTTACTGTAAGTCAACTGTTGTAGCTGGTGAGTGATGATCTGATTCTGGTTCATAGCAACTTTCCTTTGACCATACAGATGAGAACTATAAGATAATATTGTTCTTTTAATTCAATTTAATTGTTAATATTTCAAAATGGAAAATAAATTCTATAATATACATAGCTGTAAATACAAGGCCTGCAGCAACAATTGGCCAGAACTTGGCAATTACAATCTTGAGATGGGTCTATTCTTGCTCCACTGTTTTCCAGTGTCTGGGTACCTCTAAGGCCTATGCATGGCACATGTCCTTTGTTTATATATATATGTGATCTCCCTGGGTTTTTGATTTTGTGGTTTTTATCAATAGCATAGTAGATAATAGAGATGAAGAAAAAGAGAAAGGGGTCTAGGCTTACTTCCTATAAAATTAGAAATCAATAAACTGCATGATATTTTCATTATTTTAGACTAATTTCTATTTTTCTCAAAGTAGTAAGTGATGTGCAATTCCTACAGGGAGTACTAAATAAAATAATTAATTGAGAAATTACGAATTATTTTTCCAAATCCTGTGAAATTGAAAGGCAGTTAAAATAAGACATATTTTTTCTATTAATTTGATGCATTATATATGCATAAAAACCCATTTTATAACTGATTCTACTTTCAACAAATGTGCTAATGGTGGCATAAAGCTTTTTAAATTTAAAAGATCTAAAAATATCACTCCATTCTTATCTCCAACACATTGTACTTTACATAAATCTAGCTTGACTGAGTCTAAATGACACTCAGTGGCTCACTTTAGTTCTTTGGAAAAGACTGCATTAATAAGCCACATATAATCATAAAATGTTATCAGTCCTTCCAAGCAAGAGTGGTATCAGTCTGAGACTATTGACTTGCGTAGGAGGATTGTCCACTTTAAATGAAAGGGGAGAAGGATACTTTCTGAGAGAGTCTGGATTCCTTCCTGATAAACAACCAGATATTGCACCTTTGATAATTTTACAACTGGAAATTATGAGGGCAGTGTTACACAGATAGGAGCTTTCATTTTTTAAGATAAAAATCTCACACTTAAAACTTTGTTTATGTCTGCGCCAAGCATTTGAATAACATGTGGGCCTAGTAATTATTTTTAATAAGTACACTCCAGCATTAAATATAAAAGATTGTTCCCCTGCTGTATAACAATAGCCTCTAAGAATATCAACATCATATATGATTACTCAGAGATCTACAGGGAACACTAAACAAAATAATTAATTGAAAAATTACTTTCTGCTTATAAATATTGTTTTATTTTTTTAGAATATACATTTTTAATTGTGTTAACATTCAAGGTCAAGATGTTAATGACCTATGAATTCTGTGATGAATATGAATATGAAATTGATAAAGAGGAAAAGTGAAACCAAGGGTTACTTAATCATAGCAGTAGTTGCTAATACTGAGTACTTGTTATGTGCCAGACATGTATTGAAAACTCCTGTATTTCTCATGGGATCTTTACAACACATAATTATTATTCCCACTTTACTTGCCCAAGAACCCTAGAAGAGATTATAATGTTCTTCTGTTATAGAGTCTGGGAATATGTTTAAGTACTTGATCATTTAGTACCATGTTACTTTCCCCTAGTATTTCCCTTTGCTTATTTATTTACCAAAGTCTTAAGCAAATATTTCAGGTCAGGTGATGTTCATTAATTTATATCTGTCTTTGTACACCTTAGGCATCCCTGGTGACACAGCAGGTTGAGCGCTGCACTGTGAAGCATCTGTGGCACAGCAGTGTGAGTTTGATCCCTGGCCAGGGAGGGCACCCACATGGCGAAGCAGACCTCTTCTGCCTTACCCGCTGCTCCCTTCAGCAGTGTACTTCAGTCAATCTGCTCCTGCTCTGTCTCTAGTGAATCCTCTCACCTCCTGTGACTCTGGCCTGTACCCCAGATCTTGTATACATAAATAAGTAAATCTTTAAAATGAAAAAGAGGAGAAGGCCCCCTTTTGGGAAGACCATTTGACCTGTGCAACAGGAGATGCCTCTCCACCAGCACTAACTAATTCACTTTGTTGGAATCCTTTGTGCAGAGCAAAACCTATCACATCATTTCCTGTGTCTGGCTGATGGCAAATAAAAGCAAAATGAGAATAATTCAATGAAACTGATGCAGCGATTGCTTAACTCATCACAATAGTGGCTCAATGATTAGTCCTGGCATTCAAGAAAAAATTGAATCTGAGGGTCAGTCTGTGGCACAGTAACTGCTCTTCATGTAAAGATTATTTTTCAATTCAGATGTTTGGGAAGTCTGAATTTACTTTTATTAAAGAAGTTATAGGGATGCTTTATTTAGGGAGAATACATTTTAGAAGATAAGATGTTCAAATAGATTAGGAGAAATAGCCTCTATTCCTATCAAAAAGGAATAAATTGTTAACTTGTTAACTATAAACTATGGAGGTCACACTGTGATCTACTTAGAAGTTTCCTGGAGAAGAAGTGACTAAGGCATTTGTGAGTGTAAAAAGCAGAAATGGCAAGATCAGTGTGAAGAAGTTTGAACAGGTGCATGAAGATATAGGAAGAGGTGGTGGTATTTACTCTGGTCCCTAATTCACTACCTTAGACCCACTGAAAATCTGATCAACAGGATTTTATGAAAAGTCTCCTTGGAAATAGTAATTAAGATCTTTAAAAAGTGAATTTTAAATTTTCAGTTTGGTTGTAAAGATTATAATATATATATATATGCCTATGAAAGTCCTGAGCACAGTACTTGGCATGTGACAAGGATTCCTTAAAAGGTGGTCATAATTATTATAGGTAAGGCTCAGAAGGTTCAGGGACTTAAGGCCAATAAAGATATCTTTTTCCAAATATAAGAGTTATATTTCTAAAAATTCTTTGGTAGAATTTAAGGATTTAAGAATATAAGAAGTTTGAATAAAGGAGGGTAAGTTCTTGGTAAATTATATGTGAACATATGGATTGTCTTAAAATGTTGCTTTAAATATACTAAGACAATGATATAATATATATATATACAAATTAAGAGAATAATACCTGCCTTTTTATATTCTAAATACAATTAATTTCTAATTATCTTTCCAAGTCAATAGAAAAAGTAGTTTCTTTCCTAGTTTCAAGGAGGTAATATTCACTTGGCTTAATATAAATGTTACCTAAAGTTATCCACTCACAAGTTTAAGGATATAATCTGCCTAGTCAGCCCAAAACTTGTCATCACCTACAAGTTCAGGGGTTTCTTAAAACTACCATCAGTTTCAACAATTCACTAGGTCTACCTACAGAAGTCAGGAAAAGACTATACTTGTGATTATACTTGTATTATAGCCAAAGGTTACAAATGAAAACCAGTCAAAGGAAGAGATGCATGGGTGTAAAATATGTTCCCAGGGAATGAGGAAGTTCCAATTTCCCTGCCCCAAGGAAGGGTGGGGCTGAGTTGAAGAGTGCCCCAAGAAGGATGACAAACTGAAGAGAAGGAAGGATAGAGAGCAAGAAGGAGACCTGGAAAAGGCACATGGAGCTAGACATGGGAAGAAGCCATGCTTGCTTCTTGGCCTTGGACTTGTATCAGGGACTTGGGGGACATGTGGGTGAGAGGCCCTTGGAAAGGTTAACAGTGGCAGTGTTTACTTTGGTTTTGATTTTACTCTTTTCTTTCTTTTTATTTTACTCTTTGTCTGGTCATTACTGCCCCTTTCCAATGGGTCCCCACCAGTATGTGCCTTAATTTGTGGCAAGCCTTCAGGCCTCAGTGGCCCTGCTTGGGTGGGTAAGCCCTGTGATTAAGCATTTACCTGTGAGGGGATGTGTAATTTTGGGTGCATGATATGGAAACTATTTTATCTATTTTCCCCTTCTCTTGTTTTTATAGTACACTGATTTAGTAAAGTTCCTTTCTATTAAAGGTCTTACTCACTAGAGTATCTCTTGTCTTGATGCAGTAGATTACAGAACCTATTTAGAACAGGCAGGTTTGGGGGTCCCAAGGTGCCCCTCACCTGCCATGTAACATGGGAATCTCTATCTTTAAGTATATTGTCACCCCACCACATACAGATATGTGATAAACTGTGGATAAAGTGTTGTTAATTCCAGAAGCTCACCTGAGTCTAAGTTTTCAGAATTTTTACTAAGACTTCATTATATAGGATGACTTAGCAAATTTTTGTCCTTGTGGTTGATGCTTATATCACTGCCCTGCCCTTCTGAGGTCAAACAGATAATTTGTGAACTCAAAGCTTTAATTCTCTAATCACAAGATTGCTTTTTGGGGTGTGGCAGCTGCCAACTCAAGTTATCCTGTTAGCATAGACTACTACTGACCCATGGTGGGTCACCTCATTAGCATATTATATCATTTATAATTAAAGGGACTCACCATGAATAACAAAGATGCTTCTATTGCATGGAAAATTCCAAGAGTTTAGAGGTAACTTCCTAAGAATAGGGACAAAGACCAGACTTCTCTTTGGGTAAAGTTAATTCCTCATTTTTATTCAGAATACTAATATTTATAAACTACTGAGCATTCACAGTGTATAAGGCACATTAAATATTATCTCTAACTTTTATAACAATTAAGTATTATAACTCACATTTAGAAGGTCACGTGGCCTGACTATGATCCAGTATGTAGCTAGCCTATCTCTCCAGCTTTTCAGAAGCCACCCTTTCTAATATCTATGGCTTATTTTTATAGTAAACAATTATGAGAAGTAACATGTTTCCCCATGATTCCCCACTCCAACATTTCCCATGACTGCTCAATTATCAAAACATATAGAACCTTTCTGCTCTTTTTTTAAAGTAAAAATAATTAAGTTATGCTTGTTAGATAAGAACATGGAGAAATAGTTATATACTGTGCTTATGGGTAAGGAAAAATAGAAAGGAAGTAAAGTTTACATAAATCAAGTAAAAGTTCTCCATTTGTAAGGAATAACTAATACTTCTGGATAATTTGCAAGAGGAAATTTTTGGAAAGATATGAGAAAATTCATAAATTAAAGGAGAAGCCTAGGAAACAAGTATCAAAATTCCCCAGGCAGAGTAGCTATTCCCTATTTTGACAACTATAATGAGTTGTCATGAAAAAAATCAAAGTACTGCTATTGTCAGAAGGATGAATGTATGTGTAAGGGAAAAAAGAGAGAGAGGGAGGTTTCCACACCAAGGGGAATTAAAGACGGTAGTATTTGCATACACCCAAATAAGTATAAAAAGGACATGCCATGTTTTCCATGGAAAGTTAAAAAAAAGTCCTCACTTTTATATACACAGAACAAATTGAGGGAAGACTGCACAATATCAGATTATTAGAAAAATTTACTTAGATAAATGAAGTTCTGAGTCATTAAAATATACCAAAAACTTGAACTGGTTTATCTGAATTTTGCACTGTGCTTTACCATATAAATTATTGTCATGGTGATGATAGCAAAAAGGAGATGTCATCATACATTCCTTCATAAATATACAACCAATATAAAAGCAATTTGCTTGCTACAGAAAATGCATCTTGAAGACATGGCCCCCCAATTCCCATTTCCACCCAGATTCTTTTCTCAGGTGGTGAATTTACTATAAAAGTGTCTTCCAAAATTCTACCCTTCTCTGTGTCCACCCTGTTTGAGATGTGACTTTCTAGTTCTTTCCATGAAAACCTGGAGTCTGTTTCCCAGGCTTCAACTCTAGACTTGTCTTGGAACTTCCTTTAGTCATAAGAATGCTGCAGAAGCAAAAGAATTCCAGTTTTGAGCATAGGCCTCAAGTGGCCTTGTACAGTTCTGTTACTCTCTTGGAGTCTTGCCACTTTGGTGAGAATAAGTCCCAGAAGTCTAGTAAAGGAGAGTGAGAAAAACTTGGAGGCAAACAGAATAGTTCCTGCTGAGGCAATCCTAGAACAGCCAATCACTAGCTGGCCTTCTAGCTGGCTGCAAAACATCAGCAAATCAATTGAGATTAGCTGGGTCCTGCCCATATTTGCAGCACACCAGTCAACCCGTGCACTCACAAGTAGAAATAAATGTTTATGGTTGCATGTTCCTCTGAAGTGTTGTGTTTGTTTGTTTTATATAGCATTATTGTGGCGATGGGTAACTGATTTGCTCTCTTGCTATAGAGCAGACACTGAGAGGAAGGACTCCCTTGCTCATATTCCATGTTTCCTTTTGCCAATATCCACAAATAAATAATAAGAATTGAATTATACCATCCGTCTATCATGTCTTCATGAAATTTTGGAGAAAAGCAAGCCAACAGGGCAACTAAAACCAGTATTTCTATACAAACACACAATCACAGATTAAATTTACTAGATAAGCATAAACTTTCCTTTTCTCTAGACTTCCTAGACCCAGACACTATGTCCACTCAAAATAATAATACTCAATAGTAGGTATCTTAAAAACATAGCAATAAGCAAAATATAAAAACTACTACTTTTCTACCCAGACAGACCGAAAGTATCTTCTCAAGCTTAGAAATTACTTTCCCTGAAGTCAGAAAACCAGCTGAAGCATATAAGTTGAAATCAGAGCTAAGAATTAACACTTTAAAATTTCCAGATGATATACATTAATATATATTACATACCAGTAGGACATTCAGAACTGCACCACATACCGATCCACTTCTGTCTCGTTTTTATAGCCCTTGGACTCAGCTTCTCTTCTAGGTTCCATTCAGGGCAGAAGTCACTCAGCACCTGTATTAATGGCAGAATCAAATTACATTCCCACATGTATCTCTTCTGTGTTTACTTGCACAAAGTCTCAGTAGGGACTTTGAGTTTCTTCTTTTCTCTAATCTCTCCCTACCTTCATCTTTTCTTAAATAAGTCAAGATTCATTTAAAAGTGAATAATAACCATTTCTCAAGTAAGTGAAAAGAGTATGGTTTCCAAATGCCTTTTACTTGAGTCATCTATGGCATAGTGTTTTTTCTCTTTACCCCAAATTATAGTAACTTTTTATAATGGGTTAATATATAATCATTTGAAACCAGATTATATTCTTGATAGCCTAAATGAAAGGAGTCAATTTCCTGAGTACAGACTGGTGATATTTCCCCCTTGAATGCTGTGATAGAAAGCTTTTTAATTAAGGACTGTTCATTGTAGTTTAGTGCCCTTATCAAATAATTATTTTCCACCCATTTTATAGAACAGTATTCCCAAAGGACTGAATTTGTTAATCTACATTTGATAAAGAGACATTTTGTTTTTTTTTCAATTAGATGTTTTAAAGAAATGGAGGGTTTGCAAAATAGACCCTGTGTCCCAAAGCAATAATGAAACTGAGAGGATTATATAGATGGGGAGGGAGAGTAAAAAACTAGTGAGCTGCAATATAAAGGTATTTTAGAGAGAACAATGGGGACTTTCAAGACTTTAACCCCTGTGCCACCAGGGAGGCCCGCTTGACCATATTTTCTATAGTGTAGCATTGGAAAAATAGTTGTATCCTTAATTCTCTAATGAAGGTCTATTCAGCAAAGGGAGATTTTAGAAGCTGGAAGATAAGAACTCCAGTGTTTGCTAGTGTTCAGTCATTGCCCAGTTATCACTGGAACAAGTGACTCAGGTGCTGAGAATTGCTAGTCAGTAATATTGAATTAATATCTATTTTAACTTCCATCAGGGTTGCTATGAAAATCACATGAAAAGAGATGTGAAAGTGATTTAAGAAAAGTGTTGTAACTATATAAAAATGATCCATACTTTTGTTTGACATTATTTAAAGCATTTTCTCTAGCTAAGTCTTGCATATCTTAAATTGAGCTCAACAAAATTTTGAATGTCTGTTAGAGGAACAATCTAGCCTCTGAGACTTTTACAGACTCCACCCCTATCTCACCTCAAAGAGCTCTCAGGGGCAGAGGATTACAATTTCTGGCATGTCATGAGCCCAACTTCCTAAATGAGGGTGGGGGGTCACTGGGATCAAGAGGTAGAGTTAAGCAGCCATGCATGGTTTATAATTGAACATAATTGGTTCATACTCTCTTGCTTTTCCAGTGTTAACTTGAACCTTGGTACTGTTGGACAGAGGACACACAGGAGAAGACATGTGGCGTACAGACATGTAGAGACACCTGGGTGATATATTTGGAAGATCCATGTGGGTGAATGACATGTGGGGAAGATGCACGTGGTCCTGGGCAGAGACAGTGGCAGCAGTTATTTTGATTGGTAGATTTTGAATTTTGAGTCTTTCCTTCTATCCCAGCATTCTGGGAACTGCCTTCTTTCTTGAGGCTCCCCACAAAGAGGTACCTTTGACTTGTGGCAAGCTTTGGGGTTTCAGCAGCCCTGCTTCAGCCAGTCATATTGAGCTGGGCATTTATCCATGAGGGGGTGGGTAGATTTTGGAATTTCATTGAGAAACTATTGTTTGAATCCCCTCTCTCTCTCTAACTCTGTCTCTGTCTTTCTCTCTCTCTACAGAAATTCTATTACAAATCTTTCACATTAAATGTCTGTTGTTGTGCATACAGATGGCTAAGTCCCTTTTAGAGAATGTGCCCTCTAATAGTTTGGGTTCCCTGGTACCCCTCAGTCACATGCTACCATCCCAGTTTGGAAAGCACATTTTTAGCTATTATGCAGACAATAAAAATAAATAAATAAATAAACAGAAACAAAAATCAAGCAAAATGAGTAGCTTCCTATTCACTAGAGAGTGATAGACTAGCTTGGAAAAAATATAAGCAAGAGACCAGTACATGAATTTGAAATAAATGGTTGTGTTAATACACTGAAAGTTTTATACTTATTTGTGACATAGACTAACATTATCCTAATATAATTTTAATATTACACTGTTAATAATTTTAAAATACAAAAGTTAATTTTAATTTTTCTTAGGAGTTTAGTATGGATTCTCACCCAAACCTGAGAAATTAAGTCTCTAATAGTTATACTGAGTATCTAATCCACTTGAATATTTCCAGTAATGATAAGTTTACTAAGTTCTGAAGCAAACTTTCTTTAAGAAATTCTGTTTATAGAAAATCTTTCTCTAGTCTGAGTTGCATACCCTTATATATCTATCCATTTGTTCATTCTAGAATTGCTAATATTAAGCTTATTCCCTCTTGTAAAGGACAATTTTTTAAATATTATTTCAAGATATTCATATGTTTTATCTCTAAACTTGTTGTATCTTCTCAGTTCAGCCATGTCTTAAAGAAAATACAGTAAACTATAAACTACCTTTGGGAAATTCAGCAACAGTAATTACAAATCAAAGCTTTAATATTTTTTGTAAACTGTGACAACCACTAGTTACACTAACACAGGAACACATTAACTATGATTGTGTAGTTGAGAAAACTAATACATTAAAAAAAAATCTACCATAAAGAGTGAAAGTCATAGACTAAATTGGGGCAAAAAACAAACACTTGAGATTTTTAAGGACTGCAAACAAAGTGGGGAAAAAAAGACCACAAAACCATTTTAAACACACAGATTTTACTATGTTGGGATATTATTACTTCTTGAGGTTTTCACTTTAGCATTTTGACATAAAGAAGGATTTGTATGGACTAAGTCAAATGAAGAATTTTTATGTAATTTCTTAAGAAAGTCTGTTTTTTGAAGCACTATAACACCAACATCTTGTATCTATTATTTTTATTTATACTTTTTTCCCTCTGCCTTAAATATTGATTCAATTACACAAAGGTTCCAAAAGGAAACCTTCATATTGAAACTTCTGATCCCTTCTTGCATTTTCACTAACCGATTGAACATTCAAGACTTTTCTGCCCCTAAAAATTTTTCTACCAGCGCATGGTAGATGGTGACCTCTACTGGTCCCTAGATCGTGTAGCCAGAGTCATTCTGATGATCTCAACAAACAGCAGCTGCCTCTTTATGATGCATGGGGTAAAATTGCCGCCTTGAATTGAAAAGTAAATGTTTAAGAAAAGTAACAGATCTCTGCTGGTTTTAATGCAATTTCAAGTTCTATATTCAATAATTTCTTTAGCTCAAGAAATCTGTTTTGGATTTTTACTCCCACCTCCCATCTGTGTTTTATTTATTTTCTCAGAATAAAAGCATAGTTGACACAGAGAGTCAGTAAAACACATATTTCAGATTTCAAATACAGTGCTTGATAGGTTTTTGTTTATTAAAAAAAGGGAAAACAATCTTGCTGTAAAAAAAAAAAAAAATCCAAACATTCCTGAAGTGACACCAGTAAAAAAGGGAAAATCTCTTCATCAGGAATTCTATAGTTTTACTTTCCAGGACTCATATTAATTTACCATGAAAAAATATATTTTTGCTCTGTGTATTACCTTGTTTTAGATTTTAGGCTTATTTGGGGTGGGTGAAATTTAAGCATGTATTGGTTGTTAGAACAACTGGGTAAGGAAGGGGAGAAAAACCACTTTCTTTCCACATCCTTCAAGAATTTAGTAAGACCACTGCTTGTTCTTGCCAGAGGGAGACTTAACCAGTTTTTCTCCTAAAAGTGTTAGAGTGCTAATATTAATTTTCAAATAGATAGGAAAAGGAACAATGTTCGCTTGACTGTAGCTATCCCAAATCTAAGTTTTCAAAAATATTACAGGGTAAGAATCAATTTTTAGACTCATCCTTCTCTTTCATTGGAAAGCTGTACTACCAGCATTAATAAAATGAAGTTCTTTTCACAAGAAGCCACATTCCATTTGAAAATACTGCAACATTAAAAAACCACTGAATGACAAGGTATCTTAAGTCTTTAGACCATTTATAACTAGACATTTAAATTAAAACAATGCCAGAACAAGCACTCTTAGGAGTTTCTTGAGGCTCATGGTTTGATTTAACCTGTAAAAAATAGTGAGTGTGAAAAGAGCTTTATTATTCAAGATGAAAAAGGAAAGCTGCAATTAAGAGTGTCTGTGCATATAAATGAGAAGCTTCAGGAGTGTTTTAAGATATGTTAGTAGTTACAAGAGAAACAATCCAAATATGGGTAAAGTCCTAGCTGCATCAAGCCCTTGAAAATGGAAATAAAAATAAACTGTATCCCAAGGAATTTGTTGAATGAATGGGTACAGAAAAAAAAATGGGTACTATTAAATGAAAAGAGAAGATTTAATCATTTTGCCCTAAATTATAGGAGTTTTCTTTCTAGTTAAATGATGGAAGTTTTTGGATTATATTTTAATGATTGCCTAGGGAAGATAAGTAGCTCATGCCAACAAAGTGAGTTGAGCTAGTGGTTTTCAACTGTGGGTCTGCGGACCAGCTCTGGTTTGCCACAATATCTTCACATGTCCACAGTGAGACTGAAATAATAAGATAAATCAAGATGATTTTTCATAAAGCTAAATACATTAAGTTAAAGGCCTATGCTTTAAGCAGTAAATATCTGTGTTAATCTTTTTTTAATGAAAAGGTAATAGAATAAAGTAAAATGAATAAAGATAATACTGATATAATTTAGCAAAATAAACAGTTGGCAATGCCCTGATTTCCCCTTTTGCATATTTTGAAATTTTACTTATTTTTAAAATACCAAAGATTATAGTCATTGCCTGGTTAGCCCTCTATTAGGTTTTTGAAAACAGTCTTATTCTAACATCCAGGAATGCAATATCAAAACTGAGTTTCTTCAGGTTAGAGTTGGTACAGTACTTACAAAATTCCCCATTCAACATTAAGAGTACTGCCCAAATGACATGTGATTTATCATAATTCCAAAATAGTTACGGAACTTTTGCATTTTGTGGAAAGGTCTTTTTTTTTCCTTATGGTTTTGTGAAATCCACATGCATATCAGCAGGATTTATCTTTCAGAATTGGGAAGATATGTTTTGCCAGTCATAAATGAACTCTAATCCCTGTAGACTCAAGTTTAATTCAAAAACACTCTCTTAAGAGCTGCTAAATTTGGCAACCCACATTCTCTCCTCCATATGCTATCCTTAGGGGATTCTACATACATTGTCCATAATGGTTTCTACTTAGGATGTCTGGAAAAGTAGATATTATGGTCACAGAAGGGTCATTAAAGAGAATTTGAAAACAGATCCATTAAGTCGAAGTATTCAGTTGTAAGAATCTTCAAGTTGGATGGACTATGCTAATTGATATTCAAGAAATAACTCCATTCACCCGTTGCTTATATCAAAGCTTCTTACTCCTCATGCTGTATCATTTACCAACCTGGTTTGATATCCTCCCTGGAGAGAGAAATTATAGAAGAACACGGCGTGCATAAAAAGTACAGCAGATAAATAATGAGTTGTCCCTAAATGTGGACCTCATTTCCATTCCGTTCTGTTGTTGAGTGCATTCCCTGTTTCAAATAGCCATCTTTTTTTCATTAATTACATCAGCACTGCTTTTGTTATGTCTTGTTGGAAAAGAGAATAGAAAGTTTCCATTATTTCCCTTCTAGACTGAGGAATGCAGCAGCTGTTGTGTTTTGCAAACATTCAGTCTATCTTAGAATCTCTGGTCAATTTTTGAGTGGATTTAAAAATACTTTTCTATATTGTTATGCTCACTTTCTCCGAATTGGTGACTTTGTGCTTCTTTTCCCTCTGTGCTAGTCTTTTGTGGCCTTATTTTCTTTCCCTCCACCTGGCTCTCATTTCCAAGTCTTATAATAGTTCTCCAGAGCAACCAAAGCATCCCAAAGCTTTCCCAGCTTGTTTCTGTCTGAGCAACACAACACATTTAAGATTGTTGTTGTTTTTTTTTAATTCTAAGTTTCTTTTCCTGCTGTTCAAATGATTTTCAAGACACAGTCTCTCCTCTGCCATGCCTGTTAGCTGCTTGGTCTGTGGTCCTTGTCATGTGACACTTGGCTGAGGTTGAACTTGAAATTGCAACTGCCTTCATAGAATTGCAAAAACACAATCATGACAGTCCTGGATGTGGACAGTACTTTGTGAGTATTAACTGTTCTTACCTGTTTGTTGTTTCATTTAACCCCATGAGGGGCCTCCAAAGTAAATACGATGTTATTCTTCCCATTTGACAGGTGAGATATATGGTCATAAAGAGTTTGGGCACTGGGCCAGTACTAGTAAATGATGGGATAGGTAGAGGAAGGCTGATCTCTGTCTTCAGTGTTTTCTCCCACCATTTGTCCTGGGTCTCTCTTTACCTGTAAAATGGGAAAAATGCTAACCAAGAGTTATGAGAAAAGTATGAAAGACTCTGAGTCAAGCACTTAGGATAGTGCCTGGCACTGTTTAGTGAATACTTATGGAACATTTATTGAACACAATAAACATTTACTACTATCCTTTATTTGTCATATAAATGTAACAGATAAATTGGCAGAATAACCTACACATGTAGCTGCTATCTTTCTGCAAGCATCAGGATATATTGGTTGACAAAGAGAGCTTTAAAGTAGCCATTGGCTGAAATACTGTGATTGGAAATATATGTTTAGTTCCAGCTGTTTAGCAGCAGCACCTCTCCTCCCCCTGCTCCAGCGAGGAAGGTTATACCATGGGTTGATCTTTCTAGACAACAAACCAGTTAATTCAAACACAGTACGGGGCATATGTGGATAACAGATTCTGAATTTCTATCCTATCTCATTATTTACAAGCTAATTTATCATGGCCTGGGCATCTGCATCTCTCTGTGCCTCAGTTTCTCTATCTCTAATACATGGATATTGAAGAGTATCAAATAGGTTTGTTGAGGAGCTTAAGTGAATGTAACAGGGATGTTTGGCTTGAATTTTTAACCAAGCACCAAGTTAGGATAGATATCAAATATAACAGACCTTCAAAATGCAAATTTACAAAGAAAATACACAAATCGATTGAGCTTATAAATCCTTTCCCCGAGGCCCTGCACTCAGAGCAAGGATAGAAAAGGAACAGCGGAGTTGGGACCTGGGAGAATTTGTCAGGAAACATTTTTAGATGAAAGCTACTCTCTCACCTGCCCCGTGGGAATTTGCAATACCAGATCAGTTAGGGGGCTTCACTGGAACCAGTCATAGTATGACAGGTGTTCCAAGTCCCATGGACAGCGGCCTACCCTGTGGTGAGAAGTGAAAGCAGCTGCAGATGACACTGCAAGGAGATGCTCCTAGGAAAAAAGTACACCTGCCTTGTCTGTGGCAAGTTAGAATCACATGAACCGCGGAGATGAGACATGGAAACTGTGACAATTGGGGTTGTTTTTAAAAGGTTCCCTGTCAATTACAATTTTGCCAGGGTGATGACATGGGAGACACAGATAACTAAATTAGCAGGGGCAGGGACTAAGGGAAGATGGCAGAGTTGAACCAAGGTGAGGCCCACCCCTGGGACATGTCTTCTGCAGAAGATCTCAGAGATCAAAACACATCCATGAAAGAATGAGTCAGCAGTGACCCTCATCCCCCTAACCTCCTGAAGATGGCAGCCATCTTCACAGACATACCTGTCTGGAAAACTTTTTCTTGACAACCTCCCTGTCTCCTTCCAAGAGTCTTCTGGCACTGCAAGCAACAACCAAAGGCAGACTCAGCCCAAGGGGGGACTTCGAAGCAGGAGTGTTTTCATTTTAAATCAAGTTCACACTTTTGATTATAACACAATAATGGATGTCTTAAATTATAAATGGGATTGTGTTTGTGGTTATAAGTGACTGTAGAATTATTAAATGTAACTTGTGAGGTTGTAGGTTGGCCATCATCTTAGTAGGGAAATAAAATAGCCTCAGGGCCTCCCTGGTAGCACAGGGGCTTAAGTCTGAGCTCTATGAAGCTATCAATGGTCACTGCAGCATAAGTTCGATTCCCAGTCAGGGAGCTAACCCACATGGCACAGCAGACCTCTCCTGTCTCATTAGCTGCTCCCCTCAGCAGTGGATTTCAGTAGATCACCTTTTCATTTCCTCATTCTGTCTCTGGCGAATCCTATTTCCCACCATACCCCAACACCTCTGGCCAGTTCTTGTTTGCATAAAAAAATACAAATCTTAAAAAAAGAAAATAGCTTCAGTGAGCAGGACTAAATAGAGACAAATACAAGGTTATTTTATAGTTATAGCCATTGCTTCTCACTAAGATCAATAAGGTAAGGAATCTTGAAAATACATGTATAGATGTTCTTAACACTATTAGTAATTTTTTTCTGCTCTGCTGGCCTATTTGAAAAATAAAAATTTTGAATACAAAAGTATATTAAGAAGAACATTTAAAATATTTATAATCTCTTACCCAATAGAATAATAGGAGAGCCAGCAAGCTTCTGTTTGATGACTTTCAGTAGTAAGGAACTCACTGCCTCATTAAAGTGACTATGGAAAATCCACAGATGTTAGAAAGTTTGTTCTTATACCAAAACAAAATTTATATTCATATAATTCCTATTGATTTGCTCAGGTTTTATCCCCTAGAGGAACACAGATTATATTTGACTGGAATTCTGTGGTTGTAAGTTTTTTACTCTGTTCTGCATATTAGCAAACAGTTGTCATCCTATTTTCTATTTTCAGCCTGTTATGGTTTCCTTCAAATATTTTCCCTATAATGTATCATACTTATTGTCTTATTTTCCTCCTTCTGCAATTTCTCAGTATCCCTCCTCCTGAATTCATCAATTCTACCTCCAGTCCATTCCCTTCATCATTCCGCCCCTCCTGGTGGTGAAGGTAGGTGATTTGGACTAAGTTTCAACTTTGGGTCTTCCTGGTGGCACAAGGGGTTAAGCACCACACTAGAAAGCATCCACAGCCATTGCAGTATGAGTTTGATCCCCAACTAGGGAGTGGACCCACATGGTGCAGACCTCTCCTGCCTCGCCTGCTGCTCCCCTCAGGAGTGTATTTCAGTAGATATGCCTGTTCTGTGCCCCACTCTGTCTCTGGTGAATCCTCTCACTCCCTTCCCCCCCACACGTATGGCCTGTACAACAGTTCTTGTGTAAATAAAATCTTTAAAAAAAGTTTCAACTCTCTAATTGCGGGTTTGTTCCCCTAACAGCCTAGCTCTCACCCACAGGTGCTTTCTAAAAGTCACCTTGTTCATATAATGCAGGTATTGTTGAAAGGAATTTAATATGAAGACATTCCTACAACTCTGTACCACTTAGGAAATTTCAAATTTTAGGAGCTCTGTACCAGAAATGAGGACAAAGATCACATATATGTACACATAGACACACACATACACCAAAATATCACACTCATATTAGTTTCTAATAAATCACACCGAAAAGACAGAATCAAAGTGTTAAGATACAAATTAAAATGTATCTCAGACTAGAGCACCTGGCCCCTGCCCTAGAAAGATTTGAGAAAAGCATCTAATCAAAATCTCTGATGGTAAACCACTGGCATCTGCCATTTTTACAAGTCATTTCAATGCACAGCTTTGATTAGGAATTAGTCACCTAGTAGAAAGTTGGTCAAACCCCGGTGGGCTTACTGGTATTGCCTACCTTGTGGCTCTTTTCTAGTGTGGTCATCCACTCCATCCATCTGAGGAGCCACTCTTGTGCCCTCTCAGCCAAGAGTCCAGAAGGAGTCAGCCCTAAGCTGCCTGCTTAAGGGGAAGTAACCGGCTGCTGCTAATTTTTAGTGATTGGTTCTGAGATAGTCCTGACCTGAGACAGCCCAGCAAGATTCAATTCAATTAAAAGATATATTCTTTCCCCCTGGAATGTCACTAGGATTATGCACTAGATCACTAGAATTGCGAGGTCAGCCTTGCTGGTGGTGGGGCACACCGGAGAATAAAGTTAATTCAAGTTATAGGAAAACAGAAGTTAGCATTGGTGAAAGAGAGGGGTAGAAGTTAGGAGAAAGGAAGGGAGAGAAAAAGGAAGAAGAGGGGAGAGAGAGAGGGAATGAGGGAGGGGGCGGAGAGAGAGAAGTGGGGGAGAGAAAAGGAAAATGGAGCGTGCCTACACAAACAGAATGGGAATGCTTGATCTTATTATTTGAGTCCCTGAATTCATCTGTGCCTGAATTAGATTAACTCCAGGACTCTTCAGAGCCATAATGCGTCTTACTCTGGTCAGGTTGCCATAACAAAATACCATACTCTGAGTGGCATGAAGAATAGAAAGAAATTTATTTCTCATGGTTATAAAGGCTGTGGAGTTCAAAATCAAGGTACTATTAAGGTAAATCTGAGGCTCTTCTCCTGGATTGCCAACTTGCTGTGTGCTCATGTGACCTGTTTGGTATGCCCAGAAAGAAAAAGGGGCTATGGGACTCTCTGGTGCTTCTTACTAGAAGGACACTAAACCTATGGTATCAGGGTCACACCATTGCCACTTCATTTAACTTTAATAACTTCCTCATAAGCCCTATCCCCAGATACAGTCACATTGGCCGTAGGGCTTCAGCATAAGAAATTTGTGGGAACAAAAATTCAGTCAGAGAGTATTATAATAAATTCCCTCTCCTAGAACAGTAGCTGGCACTGTGTTACAATAATGTTTCTTAAGTACAAACATAAAACTGCATTATATCTCTGTTTATGCATTTACTAGTATGCTGCTGGTATTATCTAACTTTTCTAAGCTTTTTTATATATATATATAATTAGGAAGAAGATGAACTACTTCCTTTAGGTGATGGCACTGCAAATTTATGAGCACAGGTCCTGAAATAGTAAACACTCAGTAAATGGTGGGTGAACAAATGGATAAATTGCAATTAGAGGAAAACGTTCTTTTTTGTCTTGAAATTTTTGCTTTGAACTTTTCGTATATTTAATTTTGAACTATTTCATAGATTTAGGAGTTTCATGTTTTTTCCCTCTTAAGAAATCAGTAGTTATCTAATGTAGAAGTACAATTACATAGAAATGACAGTTGTGTCCAAATAAGACAGAATAATTTTGAACAGCATTTGTAATGGTGCTCTCCACAATTCTTACAGATCTGTTGCTGAAAAAGAATTCTAGGGCAAAGTGGAAGTCTAACAGGAGCTGTGTAATTAGCAATTATTTAGATGGATTACTTTTCTGAGAAACTTTCTGTAATGGAGCACACCATAGGTGGTCTGTTAAAAACTATATTCTGTGTATTGAAAATAAAACTAGAAAAGCAGAATGAATTGCCTTTTTTGTCTTGTTCAGTCAATGCAGGGTTTTATTTAGTCAGAATTCTATCAGACATTAGATGTGATTTATATCATGAAATTCCACTTCAAAGATTCTCTAGCACTACTAACTTGAGTTAGAAAAAAAAGTCAGTAACTTTTATTTCAAGCCTAGATTCACATTATAAATTAGTTTTTTCCACTTTGCCCCAGTTAGTGAGACCTACCTCTCTTTGTAATCAAGGAAATTACTTCATATTCCAAATCATCTATAAAGGTACCTGGAGTTTTTGTTTTTCAATTTCCAAATTTTTCTATTTTAAAATTATTTCTACAAAAAGTGAAACAAGATATACTTAAAGAAAAAGCAAAGGCTAAATAATCTTTCAACCTCTACTTTCCCTTCTAACTTTATCTGTCTGATGTAGTCTAGATCATCTATAACGTTCCTTTCTTTCAAATAAGTCTTATTGAGGTACTACAGGTTTATAACATATGTTGGTATTTTCTTTTTTAAGGAAAATGGAATTATATACATTATTGTACATGTTACTTTGGGGGGGGTTATTGATATGTGATGGGCATCCCTCATTAGGACAGAACATGTAGCTCAAAAACATTCTTTTTTGTTCTCCCAAATTTAGAATGTTTATTAGCCAGAACTCTGTATGAGAGCAATAGAATTCCAGTTTTTCTTAGCTCGTGACAGGGAAAGAATATATGTAAGTTACATATACAACCATAATAGGGAGAGGCACTCAGACTCCTTTTGTGTTGTTATAAATGGCTAGATTTCATTCTTTTTATATAGATGATTAGTGTTCAATTGTGTGTGTGTTATATACATTATATATATTGTCTTCTTTATCTAATCATCTGTCAATAGATACAACATGGTATAAGCCAAAATGATCCTATTCACTTTTGCAGTGTGGTACTTGCCACACTTAACCTCTATTAATCATTTCTGGACCTGTGATGAGGTCCATGAATTCTCCATACTCGATTGAAAATCTTGTGTATTTTCTGTGTGGTGTCGAGCTGCACTGGTGGGGATCACACACATGTCATAGTAGATGCCACTGATCATCCAGAGATTTTTAACAGTGGGTTTGAAGTGGAACCCAGGTAACTTCACTTTTTGACAACAAAAAAATTCCCAAGTGGAATACCCAGGTGAAAAGCATTGGAGCTGGCAAATTTTGGTTTAGATCAGGAAGTCAACCCAATTTTGCTTTCTAACTTTTATGACCTTGACCTGAGAATGGTGTTAATCTTTTTAAATGGTTGGAAAAAAAAATCAAAGACTACAATATTATGATATGTGAAAATTATATACAATTCAAATTGAGTGTCCATAAATAAAGCACTATTAGAACACAGCCATGCCCATTCATTCCATTGCATCTATGGCTGCTTTGTACAGCAACAGCAGATTTGAGTAGCTGCCACAGAAACCATATGGCCACGAAGCCAAAATATTTACACTCTGGCCCTTGACAGAAAAAATTGCCAACGTTTGGCCTAGACAATCCAAGGTTCCTAGCATTTTGAATGTATTTTATTCCCTGTAGTTATTTACCTCCTCTAATATGCACGTAAGCCAAACTCTAGAGCTGATGCAACCCTCTGAAGTTACTAAGTGTGGGAGAAGGACAGTATTTCACAACATCCCGGATCAGGTAGGTTCATATTCAGTTCTCACATGTGAAAAGATCATTTTGGAGCCTTAAATGCAGAATCAGGGGGTAGACCATCTTTCTCTCTCAGCATTTCTCTGGCTGTCTTCTCTGGCATTCTTGTCTTGTAGTCTTGTCTCAGAGTGATCCTCCTGATGTAGTAGCCTCACCTCAGAGTGATGCTGCGATTTTATCCTTGACTTCTTGGCACAGGTGCCCTCACTTACACAGGTGTCCATAATCCTAGGTGCATGTGTCACATACCCATACCCCTAGGGCCCAGGCATCCACCCAAGTGGCAGGAGAGCATAAAAAGACAATTTTAAACTTCATATACCCTATAATGACTTTCTTTTTACCAGTTACTCACAAATTAGTAGATGATGAGAACAACATATAATAAAAATCATCATTGGCACAATCAGACAAAGAATAACTGAAGTAGCTAAGAGTTATGTGGCACATTATAAATGTCAGGTTCTATTTTCAGTGCCTTCCTGGGATCCTTACAACTCCATGATGTAGATACTATCTTTATTCTTCTTTCACAGTGGAGGAAACTGAGGTGTAGAGAAGTTGAGGACCATGCCAAAGTCACATAATTCTAAATGACACAGTAGGGATTTGAACTGAGGCAGTGCAGCTGCAGAGTTTGGGCTTTAAACCCCGAAGTCATCACAAATCACTAGTGAAAGTGATTTAAATGTTACATCACTATGTCTGGACTCATCTCAACTCCAAGGTCAAAGTCAGTGGAGTGGGAGACTACTCACCTTTTTACAGAGGGCCACAAGGTCAGATATTTCAGGGCCAGGTGGGAGCATAGGTGAATGGAGAACATTGCCACCTCAAACCACAGTTCCCTTTTCTACTTTGCATAGCACCCTGGAAACAGAGCTTCTTTACTGTGGAGAACACCTGTGAAAGGAGCAGTAGTTAGAGAGCCAGGAAACATCTGTGTTTGGTGGGGCCCCTGTAGCTCTGGAAGGGGTAGCCCCTTTGCAACAGGGCCTACTAGTTGGTTGTAATTCATTAGTAACAAGTATAAATGAAGTCGACTCACATTTTCATAGCATAAACTCCCAATGTTGAAGAGATCAGAAATTAATTAAAATATTAAAAATAAAGAAAAGACTTCAAGCCACATTGTGTGACCTGTGCTCAGCAGTTTTCTTTAGGCTAACTCATCCTAATTCCAAAGCTTTCCAAGTGGATCTTGAAACCCAGACCTTAAATCAAAATCTTCCCTTGTACTTGCCCCCTTGTACTGATGCCAGGCTTTGTAGTCATCTCTGGCTGATGAGAGTTACAAAACCACTTTCAGAAGTAGGAGTCCTACCTGGAAGACAGGTTATGAGCAAGCTTAATCCCCTCCTCATGTATGTCATAAGAAATGTCTGCTTCATATTAGAATAGACAATCTCTACTGGGACCATCAGCATTGATAAGTGCTTTTCCATAATGGAAGAGCGTATTTTCATAGCTTTTCCAGGAATATCTCGGTGCTTTTAATGGAACTGTAATCCATTCCCTTATTTAATGTTCAGTCACACAATGCTTATTTCATTGAATATAACAACTCATGCACATTCACTAATGGCCCCTGAGTAGACCTTTTTCTCCTTTTAAATCTGAAAGTACTTCAGTGTAGAGCACACAACAAAGAAAAGGACAAAACAGCAAAATACTAGTTTAATTGAAGTGAAAAAAAAAATAATGTTCTAAGTTCTGTAAACTTCACTGATAAATCACTGTAAAAAATAATTAAAAGCATTCATCATTCTGGCAATTCAAAATAGTATATAAATTGTTCAGACATTTTACTAAAAATCTACCTAAAGAACTTTTAGATCTCATAAAAACAATTTTTAATAAAACAATATTTTCCATGAGAATACAAAAAAATAGTGCCGTCAATGGAATTTCAAAATTAATCAAAATTTATTGCTTAAAGTTGACATTTATGTGTTCTGGTTGGAGTTCATGGGTTCTGCATAAAGTCAGCATTATTTTGAATATTTTTAGCACTTTAATATATAGTATCATAAAGGACAAGTTGTCTTTAGAGGCCTGCCTAGGCATTCAGAGTGTGAAAAACATGGTGCATTGGCATTCATAAGCAATTCTCAAATGAAAATGAAATGTTTCTACCAAAGTTCAAGCATTACACTGAATTAAGAAATGTGAAGCTATAAAATACCAATTAAAAAGTCACAAAACATTAATTCAATATGGTATCCTGGATTAGATTATGAAACAGGAAAGAGATTAGGGGAAAACTATTGATATCTGAATAAATCTGGAGTTAAGCTAATAGTAATGTATCAGTGCTGGCTTCTTAGTTTTGATAAATGTTTTGTGGGAATGTAAGATGTGAGCATTAGAGAAAACTGACAGAGAATCCAGTTTTGCTACTTGGTAAAATTTGTAATAATTTCTGTAAAATGATTCAAAAAAATAAGTTTCATTTGTTTGAAAACAGTATTAACCTCTGCCCTTAAAGCATCCAACAGATTAAACCGAAAAAACTCACAGGCCATTCTTTAAGTGTGTGTGAGTTTGTGTATGTGTGTGTGTGTATGTGTGTATGTATGTCAAGTACATGAATGTGTATGTAAATATATCAGGTGACACAGCTCAAGTCTTTTGTTCATAGCCATGCTGCTATGAGTGTGGAAAGTGTGTTTATAAACATTTTATTAATAAATATATTTTAAGTAGAATATATATATACATACACATATACATACATACACACACACACACATATATATATATATACATAAAGTTTAGGAATTCTTCCCCTTATCACTGTTCTAAGAAATAGGTCACTCAAGCTTATATGGTTAAGTGCCATATGCCAAGGTGTCATGTTTTTCACACTCTGAACTCCTAGGTGCAACTCTAAGATGACATCCCCCTTATTTATGACACTATATATTAAAGGAACATGTCAGTTACACCTCAATAAAAAAATGACACTGAAAAGGTTAGTAACCTTTTAATTATCAGAGATAAAACAGGTCATCATAGCTAGACAAATTTTGACTTTTGTTTTTCTGTGTTTTGATTTTTTAAAGCAGTTTTGTACCCCTGTAGTATGATATCTCTAAATATATACCAATAAAAATTATTGTAGTTTGTCTTCAAATTCCATAAAGTACAATTTTGTCCTTATTTCTATTTCTTCACTGAAGAGACTACATTGTGATAGGGTTTCCTTTTCCTTTACAGAACAGAGACATTAATGAGGTGGAGGAGACATAAGTCAGCATGTGAAAATAAATTTAATAAGTCTGCTCTCAGGCAGGATATAGTAGGTCATGACATGTCAACAATTTCACTCTAATAAAAGGCAATAAAAGGGCAAATAAACTACAAAAAAAAGCATATTTTAAAAGATATCAAAGAGTAAGAAAAGAACATAAACAGATATTCCAGAGAAAAGAGAAACACTTTCTGAGACAATCTGGCAAGTGTTGGTCATCAATTTCTGTAGGGGTTAAGGACTGATCTTAACTGAGGCAGAGAACTTCTGCTGGTAAAACAATTGTACTTTAATAAAAAAAAAAAAGATCCCAGCAAATCCTTTAGCTTTCTTGTGAATCTGGAGCAATCAAAGGAAACTTGAAGAGTCTTGTTGATAGAAGATAATGGTGGAACGTTGGAAATGCAAATAGGGGGTCTGAATTTGTGCCAAATGACATTTTGATATGGTTGAGATCTCAAAAATTAGAACATGCTTATTCAACTGATATGCTGATATGCTTCTATATGAAAAAAAAGAGGGTAGAAACTACACAGCCAATTACCCCATATCTCCAGCAGTGGAATGTGTCCATCCCCACCTGCACCAGCAACAATTCCTTTGTCAAAGATTTCAGTAAATTCCAGTAAATGGTTCAATGGTGACTTCAGATGGAATATGCACAGGATGAGCTCATCTACAGATTTACCATCTGGTGCTTAGCTGTCCCATGTTCCATGAAGAAAGTGTATGCCACTTGTCAATATCCCTAATGGCTACCTGCCAGATGACTCAAAGACCTGATTACTGTGCTAGCCTTCAATTTTCTGAATGAAATGGGTAAACTTTTAATTTCTCAACAAAGATGAATAGAGGACATTTGCCTAGAGGGAGCCAGAATCTTAAATTTACGTATAAAATGTATTAAAGAATAACAGCAGCAGTTCTGTGCTACAAATTGTGCAAAAATGATGGAGAAACAGTATTACAGCTCATGATTCAGAAGTGGAATCGTTTCTTGATGGATTCAGTCACATTTTTCTTCTTTACAGTATTATTGGCATTGTTCCAACATGCATTGTTCTAAGAAGCCACGGAGGGAATATCAAATTTTAATCTCTTGGTGATTTCGCTTGTCACCATAAAAGAACAACTTAGCATTAGTCAGCAGAAGGATTTGTCCTGGGACTTGTTAATTTTAGTGAAATTGAAGAATTAAAACTCAATGCCATGACCTTATTTCATCCTCATTTTGACATATAACCAGTTATATTTATCAGTTTGCAGTTTATTGAAACAAAGCAGATGTATGGAACAAGATTTCATTTCTAAACAATTTCAGTTTGTTCTATTTGTCGTTCATTCAGGTATGTTTGATTTAAAATGGCTTCTGCTCATTCAAGTCTTTCACATGCTCAGAGATTGAATACTTATACTTCCATAAAGTTGTTGACACAAACAATAAGTGAAATTCTAAGTGCAGTAAAGGACTCAAAATACCAAATATAATGTTGAAAAACATTGCCAATACATGGGGAGACAGTATAGTATGTAAATATCTGTTTTGTTTTGCTGATTGTTACTAATTTCTTATAAAAGGAAAAAAGTTATATGGTTTAAAAATATCCTACGTGCATCACGTTATTTTGGATAATTTGATTTGAATACTGGAACCAAAAGAGACATACAGACCAATGTTAATCTATGGCAAAAGAACCAATAATATGCATAGGGATAAGGATAGTCTCTTTAATAAATGGTATTGGGAAAACTGGACAGCTGCATGTGAAAGAATGAAACTAGACCATGATCTCATACCACACACAAGAACCAATTCAAAGCAGATAAAATACTTGAGTGTAAAACCTGAAGTCATAAAATGCAAAGAATATAAGTAAAACATTTCATAAGGTAAGTTTTAGAGATGACTTTAGAGACTCGTCCCCAACAGCAAGCAAAACAAAAGACATCCTATTTGTGGGAGAAAATATTTGCACACCATACATCTGACAAAAGGAGTGATATTAGAGATATACAAAGAACTCCTAAAACTATAAAAACAAAATAAATGACCCAATCAAAGTAGGTAGAAGAAATAAGCAGGCACAGAAACTCATTGCAAATCAGGGGAAGCTCTTCTTTTTATGAGCTGTGGATGAGAAAAGAATTATTTTAAATAAGGCAGATATTGTTAATGTTCTATTTACACCAACACAAAGAATATTGTTTATATAGATTTTAAAGCTTTCCTTTATTGAAGGAAGTATCATTATTTGCAAAGAAATTCTTGAAATACATAGACTCCTATTAAAGCAAAATGTTCTACAGCACAGTAGGAAAACATTAAAGCACAAAAGCACATAAACAAGTAAAAACAGTGCTATAATCAATCCAACAGTGTCTTCAGATATCATTAAGTAGTATCAAAGTGGACTGAGAAGATTCAAATAGCAGCATGAAATTTACAACACCCACATTCACATATGATTTAAAGTCTTTAAGAGTACTAAAAGGAATTCTGAATTATGTGCTATTTAGAATGAGATTGTTTGTTATAACACTTAAAGTAACTTAAAAAAATTTTTCAATTGTAGTATATTTCCTTTTCTTGTTTATACTACTTCTGATCTGTCTACATATGAAATAATAGCTCCCTGAGTAAAACTACTTTGGCTGTCCTCTTTTATTTCAAATGATATTATCATTAGGGAAAAATTTGAAATCACAGTGGACAAATAATCTCTTAATGCTTTTCCTGGCTAGCAAGTAATTTGTGAAAGCAATTCAATTTCCAAAGAGCATACAAACTCAATAAGATACTAAGCCAATGCATCTGTTCCTCTCATAGTTAGAGTATGTACAAATACAAGTCATTTGTTGTGGAGGGTGAGAGTCCTAGACTTTTTCTAAAAAACTAGTTTAGCTCAAATAACAAAATATTTATAAATTCTTTCTGATAAAACTGAACTTTTTTAAAGTCAGGTTTTATTGAGATACAATGTATATGCAATAATAGTCACACTAATAAATTTCTCAATGAATTTTGACAAACATTCAATTGTGTTTTCATCTTTGATATTAACATATGGGGCATTTTCATCACCCTGGAATGTTCATTTCTGCCTCTTTGTAGACAATAACTTCCTATATCCACAGTCAATCAGCTACCAGTGATCAATCTTTGTGGGTTTTTTTTTTGTAGTTTTGTATTTCCAGAATATCATATTAATGAAACCATATCGCTTGCAGTCTATTATGTGCAGTTTATTCACTTAGTCATATTCTAAAATGCATCCATATTATTGCATGTATGGGTAAACTTGTTTTTGTCACTGAGAAGCATGCTATTAGATGAATATGCCTCAATATTTTTATCCATTCTGTTGTACTATTAATGTACTTTTGGCTACTCTGAATAAAGCAACTATTAATATTTGTTTTGTGGACATATGTTTTTATTTCTCTAAGGTAAATACCTATGTGCGGAATTTTTGGGTCAGATGGCATGTTTAACTTTATAAAAATCTGCCAATGGTTCTCCAAAAATAGCTGTAGCATTTGTATCCCCATCAGCAATGTATTAGTGCTCCAGTTGTTCTGCATTGTATCCAACAGTATTATTAATCCTTTTAATTTCAGTGGGCATGTAGTGATAGCTCTGTGTGTTTTCAATTTATATTTTCCTGATAATTAATGATGTTGAATATTTTTATAAAAGTGTTTATTGTACCTCTTTGGTGAAATGTTTGTTCAATTCTGTTTCTCTTCATTTTGTTTTATTACATATTTACTCTAAATACAAGCTCTTTATCATGTGTATGATATGCTCTGTATATATAGTTTAACCAATCTATGGCCTTTTCATATTCTTAGCAGTGTATTTTGAACAGCAGACATTTTATAAAGCAGACATTTGATAAAGTTCAATTTGTCAGTATTGTCACAAATATTTTCTCCTACATTTTCTTGCAGAAAATTTTTCATTTTCACTCTTCATTTAGGTTTAAAATACATTCTGAGTAACTTTTTGTATATGGTATGTAGTTAGGGTTGAGAGTCTCTCTTTTCTTTTTTTTTTTTTTAAGATTTATTTATTTATGCATACAAGCACTGGGGTACAGGCCAGAGGTGGGGGGGGTGAGAGGATTCACCACAGAGAGCAGGGAGCAGA
>JAGFMF010011752.1:16102020-16127061 GCA_019455555.1 Galemys pyrenaicus | reverse complement strand
CCCCTCCCTGGCCGGCAGCAGGGATCGAACTTGTGCTGCAGTGGCTGCGGTTTGCTTCATAGTGCGTTGCTTAACCTACTGCGCCACCAGGGAGGCTCCGAGATTCTCTCTTTTCTAATAAGCATTTTGGTATTCTATTATTTGTATCACTGTCAAAAATGAGTATTTTTTTGCCCACTGAAGTGCTTAGCATAGTTGTCAAAAACAACTAAATAAGTGTGGTTCTCTTCAGAACCCACTGATTTGTGATATTTACTTGTACAGCTATCCTTAAAGGGATCTGGAGATTCAATTTATATCACATGATTCCTGCCTTTGAGAGACTTAGATCAAGAGTTATAGGCAGGGAAGTAGGCCACGCAATGTGCTGTTTCCATGCTCTATGTGAGCATACATGGGCATGGCCTAGATGATGCTCTTACCTCTCTCTCTTGAGTAGTGGTGAAGAAATATCAGGAAATGCACCCCACAGGAATTGGCTTACATGAGGAAACCTGGAGAATAAGTAAACATTAACTAGAGATGGGAAGAGATTGCTTCACAGAAGGAAATATGTACAAGCATCAAACTCAACTCCCTGCCTGTCATCCTGGGGTAGGAAAATGGCCACAGGAAGAACTGTGCATTCCCTCCTTCCCTCTGGCCCTCTAGGATGTGTCTACGATGACAACCATTCTCAAAACACAGAAGCCAAAGCTGTGCCTAGTTTTGATGAGGATATTCAGCCTGTGTTTGCCACTTTACTCTGGTAGGTAAAAGATCTTTCTCTCAGATGTTGTTAGGAGCCCTGGGCCATGAACCCTTCTGGCCTATTTCCTGTGTTGCCTCAGTCTATTCTCTGCCCATGGGCTCTCCCAGAATGCCTCCTTAGCGGTAGTTAGTTCTCTCACTCCTGGACAGGGGGACAACAACTGACTGTGAGCTTAAATTAAATGATACAAACAGAGGGATGCCTGCGTATGAACTCACAGTCTCAGTTTCTCATTCAGCACTTCAGTCTGTGGGACCCAATTGAAAGCAGTGGAGGTCCTTTCCCAGTCTGGATGAAATGAGTCATTTGTTACATCCTAAACGAAGATGATTACAAAGAGCCATTCCTATTCATTGTCCTGAAGCATTTCCTCAAGCCCAGCAGTAGCAGGGGCTACTCAGTTAATTAGAGACTAATTGATTCTTTAGCACCGTTATCAGCCAGAACAGCCTTTCCTGCCTTATGTCTGCCAGGGTGCCTGGACCACATATCTGAGATGGGGTCCATTTTCCCTTTGTTTATCAGAATCAAATGAAACAAATTCCAGCTGTACATCTCCTGGTATTCTGATTAAGATGGGGATAAAGATGAAAAATTTTCATATTTTTGAGGGTTTCTGTTTAGTTCAGGAAATTGCTGCTTCTTCAGTTATCCTTAAAGGAAACAGGCAAACTATATCTGCAGGGTCTCAGCTTCCGATTGCTGAGGTGACATAACAATTATGAGGAAGAGGATGATGCCCTTTCTTGCCCTCTGGAGGAAAGCACTTTTCCCTGTTGGAGGGCATTTTAAATTATGGCTATTAACATTGCATCACTCCACTTACCAGGCATTATTCTTTTCTCTCAGAAGATAGGCTAGAGTTTTCCCATGGAGATTCAATGTATTCATTTCCTTCCTTCCCTCCACCACATGCTCTGAATGCTTTCACTCATAGGCATAAGACAAACCATAAAAATGATATATTTTCTACCTCCCCAGGATGAATAGAAGAATACAAAGGATTTAAAATTAAGTGCAATAAAGTGATATTGATGCTGTCATTGTCATCTTTGCAGAGTGTAGTTGGAATATAATAAAAAATAGTTATTTAAATGTGGGGGAAGGATCATAAATATTGAAGGACAACATAGAGAAGTGCTGACAGAAAGAAAAAGGGCTGTTACATCCCTAGAAGAGCACTCAGTGAGAGCAAAGTCCAGATGGAGGCAGCAGCTTAAGGTATTGTGGGAGTCTTGGAAAGTCTGGGTAAGTTGATACTAGGGTTACATGAAGTGCAAGAAAAGATTATGTTGTTGAAGTACTCAGGAGAAACTACATGGAGAATATTAATGCCAAGCTAAAAGGTATGAATATTCCTGGAAGAAAATGGGAAGGCCATAGAAGAGTTATAAGAATGGGTAGGAGAATGATGCCAAGGAAACCAAGAGGGTATTTATGAGGCTCTGACCTTGGACTGTAGCAGTGGAAATAGAGAGGAGAGGAAGTGAAGAGAAATATAGCTAGTGGAATGAATATGGCTATTAATGTTCAAGTGGACTGGAATGGGGGAAGTTTATGGTGATTTTGGTCTCCAGCTAAAAGTTTATTTCACTGAAAAGGAATATTAGAGAAAGAGTAATTTGAAAGGAAAGTTTAATTTTAGATATGCTAATTTTAGGTGCAGGAAGAATACCCATGGGGAGTGCAATGTCCATCAGGCAGTTAGATAAGCAGGCTAAATGCTCAGGAGAAAGACTGAGGAGAGAGTGCTGAACAAGTATCATATTTTGAGCAGCATCATCAATAGGCAGTTTTAGAAGCCAAAGGCCATGTCCCAAAGGCAAGTGCATTAACTGTAAAAGGCCCGAGGACAGAGCTCTCAGTGGAAAAGACTAACATAAAGACAAATAAAAGGAGTCTACAGAGAAGGCTGGGAGTGTACAGACAGATAGAAAACTCTGGGAGTAGTGACTCTTGGGCTTCCACAAAGAGATTGCTGGGGACTTTTTTTTTTTTCTTCAATGCATTGGTTTTATCTCTTCTCTCTTGTGATCTCTTCCTCTGCTCATTCATAGTTTTTGATCCTCATAACTTTGGCTTCATGACTGCCTCTAGACTCTATATACCAGGAATTTTTAACTCTTACCCTATTTATGACCATGATGTAATGGGCTACTTAAAGATGTCTGAGAAGTCACAAACTCTTTTACTCATTTCATAAATAAAGAAAAGGAGAACTGGAAAGGTGAAGTGACTTGTATAGGATCATATACCTTGGGCACAAAATAAGGGACAACACAAGCTTCCCAAATCTACATTTAAAGTTATCACTTTTAATATTTATATTAAATTTTCTCACTGATTTCTCAATATCCTACCTATGTCCATTATATATTCATAACCAGAGTCCTGCCTTTAAACTAGATTGACAAGCCTGTGTCTTCTTAATCTTAGTCAGCTTCCAGTCTGCATTTGGCTATGCTGGCATAATAACTCTCATCACTGGGTAAGCAGAATACAGCCTCTAACACAAACCTTATCTAATATAGTTCTTTATACACTTTCCTAGTTTTTTTTTTTTTTTTCAATAACAATCACTGTGAAATAGTGGCCACAACTAGTAGTTCCTTTGTGTTCCTGGGGAGAAAAGGAAGAGCGTCTTAATAATAGTACTGATCTTGGAGCCAGAAAACCTAGGTTATGTACCGTGGGAAAATCCTGTGTAACTTTTTGAATTATCCAACAGAGTGTAAATATTTTATTTACAGTGATATAAGTACACAAAAATGTGGGGGAAGCTTAGAAAAAGGAAAACTAAACCTGCCAAGGTCACTTGAGAAATATTTCCAAAGAAAGTGATATTTGAAGTGGATCATAAAGTTTAACATGGGCTAAACACACATCATCTACTATTTGGGAAAAAGTAATCATCATACATAGTGACAGAAGCAGCCATCAGAAGTATCTCACAGCCTCTGTTTGAATCACCAAAACTTTGGAATTACATGCCTTCCTTCCCAAGTAGACAAAACATGAGCCCCTCAATCCTCTCACCTCCTCATGCTCTTATGTCTATATAGCTGTGTTCTTCTTCCTTCTTCCTCATTCTCCCACAGTGACTATCCTTTTCAGTGAGGTCTTCTGAAAATCTTTTAGAGAAAACCATCAACACCATTCCATTTCCTTTTCACCAAACATCTACTTCAGGATGTTAACAGTTGCCATCATTTGTCTACCAAATTCTTAATAAAATATAACATTTGTCTATTTATTGAAAATAAAAACAGGTATTTCATAAACTCTCCAAATAAGACTCTTTCAAGTACTCTTGCTAAACATTCTTCCTCAGTAACCATTCAAATAATCAGAGATCTTGAGCTCAAATTTTACTGTGAGTTCAAGGCAACATAGTGATATCTTCATCCCTTGGATGTTCCTCAGGCAAAGCGTATCAAAAACTGAATGATCATTCTCTTAATTCCCAAACAGTCCCGTGGCCCTCCTAGAATTCTTTCCTCTGTAAATGGCTGTGCTACTCAGCTAGCCACCCAAGCTTACCTGAGGGAGCGGGATGGTATGTTTGCTGGACTTCATTCTCTTCCTCACCTATATATCTAATCAGTAACAAAGTCATGATAATCTAACTCTGACAATTCATTTTTTTTCTTCTCTATTTCTACTCTCTTCATAATCCATGCATTCTCACTTTTCTGAAATAGGATTCTAACTGCTGGCCCAGTATTCAGTTCAGTTCTGCTCCAATCAATCTTCTATTCTTCAGTCAGGGTGTGTTTTTTTTTTTTTTTTAAAAAACAGACATAATCACATCACCCTTTTCTTAAAATTCCTAGGTGAAAGGTCTCACTGGTGGCACAAAGGGTTAAGTCATAGCACTATGAACTTATCCACAGTCACTGCAGCACTAGTTTGATCCCAGGCCAAGGAGGTGACCCACGTGGTGCAACAGACCTCTCCTGCCTTGACCGCTGCTCCCCTCAGCAGTGTATTTCAGTAGATCTGCATGTTCTGCTCCCTACTCTGTCTCTAGTAAATCCTTTCACCCACTATGACCTGCACCCCAGCTCTTGTATTCATAAATAAATCTTAAAAAAAAAATCCCTCAACGAGTCCTTATGCCTTGAGAGGAAATGTATCTCTTTAGCATAACTTCCAAGTCCTTCCATATTCCCCATTTTTCTACGTATCTTTGTAGATCAGGCTTAACATTGCTTGAATTTCTCAAGAGCATCCTAAACTTAGTGTATCCAAATGGAATTTTTGATGGTCTCCAAGATACTGCTCTTCAGTGTACTTTAAAGCAACACCTTTCATGTAAACAGTCTAGAAACTATTATTGTCTATTTACAAAAGAGCATTGGTAACAAAACTGTAGTCCAAGTTAGATTTATTTGCTTACCATAGCCAAGGAGAATCACTTCAGAGGGATTGTGGGTGGTCTCACTAAAAGAGTTTTAGGAATTTCTTATAGGATTTTAGTTTGTATTACATGGTTATAAGAGAACTTAAAAGGTTAGGCTCTAGTTCTGAATTGGATATTGTGAAGAAGCTTGGGAAATTTGACGACTGGTCTTATTTTTTTTTTTTTTTTTTTAGTTTCTAGGAGGCAAGAGGATTAAAGTGGGCTGAGAGTAGTCCTGGTGAAAGAAACAGACCTAAGTTAGTCAGTAAAAAAGTGGACTTCCAGAATGACTTACTGTGTCCAGTGGCTTTGTCTACAATTGTCAATTACTTTGAGTTTTAGCATTTCTAAGTTTTAGCTAGGAAATTTTGTAAAAAGTGACTATAACTCTTAGCTTTAATTTTCCAATATAAAAAATAAAGCAAATATCTATTATTTCAGACAGAAAATTCAAAATCCTTTTACATATGATTTTAGTTGCAAGTCTTATTTTCTCATTTTAATAATGAGACTTTTTTTTTAGATTTCTAAGAAAAAAACAAACAAAATATTATTCTAGTCATTTACAAAGCAATTCTATCTGATTGGTGGAATATGAGACTTACCAGTGTCAGGGCAACCAAGAACACATTCAATGCTTGGGATCTGTAGGGTCTATAGATGCAGTAGATCTGTTGATCTACTAAGATCCTGCTTTTCTCAAGAGAAACCTGAAGAAAAGGAAGAAGACCCTTTACTCAAGAGCTAAGATTAGGATTCATATTTAATAGTTAAATAGTTAGAATGTCTAAGCTTGAACCTTGACATTAAGTAACAGGCTCTGCCTGCCTGTTCCTACTTGGAGCAAGTTGTTTGACCTCTCTGTATTTCAATTCCCTTTTCAGTAAAGCAGCAGAAATTATATAGTTCCTTTCTCTCAGGATTATTATAAGAATTATATGTTAGTTCATATAAAGTTCTTAGGACAGCACCTAGCACAGAGCAGGCACTCAATAAATATTTATTATAATCTATTGTGTCATTTGGAATTTTAAAAACCTTTTAAAAATTGAGTATTTGCCAAGGACATGCTACATGACTGGTATACAAGTGTATAAGAGAAATATAAAGTTGCAGTCACCTCCAAAATTTTTTAAACAGATCTGGCCATTCAAGAAGATTCCTTCAGAGAGAGCTGCTCAGATGCCAGTACACTTGAGAATAGTGAATCTGGAATTATGTTAACATATTGGAATCTTCCCTAGAGACTAGGACGATGAAAGAGCAATTTGAATAGACTTTCAAAACAGTCAAAGAAATTGATGAGTGTCCTTGTTTGCCAGGAAGGGGCTTATGTAACACCTTTGGACTGAAAATAAGAGGCCAACAAAAATGGAACTTTTGGGGGATTCCATGAAATCTATAATTGAAGTAGCCCCATTGTTCTCTTCCTGACAAGCTGGCAATTCTGACATCAATTAACTAACTTGTCAGCAGGGTAGTTTTTTTTTTTTTTTTATTATGACATCTGTTTAAATTAGTCTTCTGTTTCTGTATATAACTTTAGTTAAACTATATGCTTTTAGCATTTACTACATTGAAGGCAGTTCTTTTGGGGCAAAGAAAAACAGAGTTTGCAACAAAGATTAAGTTATAGATTTCTTGGAAAAATAATCACATGGAGCATAAAGAAAACTTGGCATTTATTATATTGGATGACTTGTCAATTGTGCATTTTAGGAGAATATATTTAATCTGATTAACATACTTATGTAGAAAACTTTAGTTATCTGAATTGGTATCTGTCATTAATAGACTGCTTGACTATGTTGTCTTGCATTTTATGCAATATCTACGCACTTCATTCTTATGAAACTGTGGATCCTGTTTAACTACCAGTAATTTTTTTCCAAGATGGCAGCTTTTATGAGAAGAAATTTCCCACTTTCTAAACAAATGCATAGGACTTAACTAAATTCAAGATCCCATATATTAAGTTAAAAATGGAAAACTTGGCCCTGGAAGTTTCAAAGGGGCTTAAAAAACAGTTTCTAAATTGTAATATATAAAATGCTATCAGTCTTTACTAGCAATCCTACTCCAGGAATATATCTTTAAAGAGTAAATAATTGAAGGAAAGAATAATGCCATATGATCAAAGGCATTCACAGTGGTCCTGAGTATAATATGAAGAGGCTGGAAGCAACCTGAAAGTCTAACGATAAAAAAATGGTAAACAGAATATATTGTATTAGAATGAACTTCTATGATAGCCCTTAAAAATAATCATCATGAATCAGCTGTATAGGATCATGGGAAATGTTTCCTATATAATGTTACTTCAAAGAGGCAGACAGTAAAATATGTTGACTCTTAAGACAAACATAAACAGTGCATACACTTGTTTTCATTTTTCAAAAATATACTTATATTCAAGTTTATCCATTGTTCCCTGGTACACATTTTTTTAAAGATTTATTTTTATTTATGTATACAATAACTGGGGTGTAGGCCAGAAGTGCAGGAGGTGAGAGGATTCACCAGAGACAGGGCGGGGAGCAGAACAGGCTGATCTACTAAAACACACTGCTGAGGGAAGCAGCAGGTGAGGCAGGAGAGGTCTGCTTTGCCCTGTGGGTTAGCTCCCTGGCTGGGGACCGAACTTGTGTTGCAGTAGCTGGTGACAGCTTGATAGTGCAGTGCTGAGAGTTAATCTCTTGTGCCAGAGAGGCCACACACATTATTTGAATAGAAAGAAGTGGAAGATTGAGAACTTTGGCATGAACATTGGAATTTTACAAGCCAGTGGATGAGAGGACAATTTCCCTTGTGGGTTATATCAGGGGTTTCTTTGTAGCCATATATACATATATTAAATTCAGCCATTATCTAGGGAGTTTAACCTCCCTCTCCACATCAGTTATATGGCATTCGAAATTTATTTCAAAAGGTATAATAACCTCCACAACAAAATTATTCCTAATCATTGGTTTAAAATTTCAACAGTACATACATTTGAACCAATGATACTTGAGAATAATTTCTTGGTGGTGGAACTATAAGTAATTTAAATATAGTCTTCATTTTCTTAACAAAAAGAGGAAAAGTAGAGTTTTAAATGGCATGACCATATTATTCTGGAGCCAAATTTCTCACTCATTTTTTATGGATTTATAAAAATGACAGCTTGACTGTTAAGGCAATTTAATGCCAGAAACCTGATTTGGCCGACTCAATAGATTCATTGTATATTGATTTTCTTGATAAATACTATACAAATTCCAATGGCAACTAGTTTCCTATATTTATTAGTATAAAAAGATCATATGGGTATAAAGATGCTATAACTAAAGATAAACAGGAGAAGCACAACACAAGCCCATTGAAAGAGTGGAAGGCCTTTTGAAAAGTTTTCCTAATTGCTGTATGCATTTTTTAAAATTAGTTTTATGATAGGTATATAGATAATACAGAACATTTCACATACTCGGTTTATTTTCAAATTAAATATTTTACATTATTACTAAAAGACATATCTAGAGTCAGTTGTAAGAAATGGTTGTAAAAACATAATTCAAACCCAAAATTTATTAACACATCCTGTTGGAATAATGCCTGTTAAAGAATTTCAATTGAAGACAGAGGGGATGTGGGAAATTCTGGTCTCTGTATTTATTCTTTGGCAGTGACTGAGAGAGGGGACCTAATCTTCTTAGATACAGAGCTCTTCAGTGTGCTGTGAGTCCATTTTGGATAAGGCTATGAGTACCCTTGGGGTTTGCATGCTCTCCAAAGTTGGAATTCAGCAGACTCTATGGAGCCCGCAGGGCCTTCTGTGTTCTTGGCATAAAACTAATTCAGAGGGGCCACTTTAAAACTGTCTTCTCAAATGTAAAGCACTTGGGAATCCCCTTAAAATGCCCATTTTAATTGAGTAGGTCTGCAAAAGGAACTGAGATTCTGCATTCTTCACAGGCTCCCAGGTGATGCTGATGCTGTTGGTTCATGAACTGCATTTTTGTGTAATAATGTTGCAAGCTGACCTTACTTGAGCAAAAAAGAAGTGATGCAATGAGTTTCCTGTTTACTCTTTGTGCTCATTTGACTACAACTAGAAAAAGTGTTATATATTTTATTAATTTCTTACCAATTTTCTTAATCACTATGGTGTTGAGAAAGATCATCACTGGTAACTAAGAAATATACTTTATAACTGTTATGTTCAAGTCTCAGCATTGTATGCCTACCAGCTGTGGGGGATGTTATTGCTTTAACATTATGATTTGTGGGCATCTGTATGATTGACTGTTTTTGAAATCTTGCTTTGGATTTTTCAAATTTATTTTATAAGTCATCTCTTTATTAAGCTCCCTTTCTGATTCTTTTGTGAGTCCTTGAATGTATAATATATAAAATGCCAAAGGATTTAGTACTTAAAATTAGCAATTTATTTTAAAACTAAAGTTAACGTTGTGGGCAGGAAGCTTCCTGATCTTTGTAAGTAAGTTATAATGTATCAGTACCATTAGTGTTCAATTCTTTAAAAAATGACCTTGGATTGAAAATTTTAATGTTACATTGCGAAGTTCTGAGTATGATAGCATATGCTTATGAGAAAATAGAAGATGAATGTGAAATCTATTACCTAAAGTAGTAAAACCAAACTACAATTATTTGGAATGTCAGTGGAACTTTTGTCATTGAATCTTTTTTTTTTTTTTAACAAACCTGTGAACAATAAGCTGAAAGGTATTTTATTTTATTTTTATTTATTTTTTAAAATAATTCAGCATTTTGTGAAAGGTATTTTAAATGTTTTCTATCACAACATACTTCTATGGAAAATACATTTACATGTGTTCTTTCAATCATTTATTTACTTCTTAGTTTCAAATATATTACTATACCTTAATTCTTTGGTCTACCCCACATTGGAGAACTCAGATCTACACAAAAGGAAAGAACAATAAAGAAGACCATAGCAAATATTAGACATTAAATTATTATGTTTTCAAGACAACTAAATTCCTAGAGTGGTGAATGGGTATGTTATCCTAAAGTATTAGTATTTGCTCCTTGGCATATACTCTGCTTTGACATGAAAGCTCGGTATCCCCAGCTTCCCCACCACCACCCACAATACCTCCCATACCTCTGTGTGCTTGTCCAGAAAACACCATGAGTAAGAAGCTTCACCAAACAAATTGTGCACAATGGTTACCTATCACAACTTTCCAAAATTCACTTTTGGTGGGGTTGAGAACTAACCACTGATCATCACATAGTTATAACTCTGAATAAATAAATAAATATATATTCCTAACACATTTTACAAAATGAATGTTATTCTGAGGATTGAGGTGTGAAAGCATGCACCACAATTCCCAGTTTCATAGAAGATGTTCAGTGAAGTTTTGTTGAATTTTATGTCTTAGTAAGAAACACATATACCCTGTTCTTTAAAAAGTTAGAGATTTAGTCTCCTGATTCCTATCTTTCTCAGATGGCATTTCTGTTTTGCCTCTCCCTCCCAATAGTTATCCTATTCTTCTTAGGCACTTGCATTTCATAGATTAGAATCTAAAAAGCAGGGCATGGATTAAATGTATATGTGATATAATTCTAGTAAGTGACTATGGCCTTAATTACTTTACTAAATAAAGCTCCATGCAATTTCACTTTAATTTTCATAATAAAAGGAAGAACTCTGTTGAATTTACCATTGTTTCATTAATCTTAAAGGTAGGAGCTATACTATTAACAGCAGCAATTTCAGTAAAATCCTTTCTTTTGCAAGCATCTGCAACCAATTTATTAGAATGAAAACACATTACCAATATTCTCATTAACAAAATTGGATATTAAAACTGTGCTACAGATCTAAAATATGAAGCATATTTTTAAAGACTTTCAAACATGGTTAGGATAAACAGCATTTACTATTAATAAGAAAAGTTATCCAAGAAAATCATTTACCATACCAAAGCTTTGAGTTCTCACACTCTAAATGTTGACCCTCAACAATTTTAAATCTTTTTTTTTCAATATAATATAATCTGATAAGAAATGACTCTCTGAATTTCCTAAACTTAGGACAAATTGGTAACTTGAATGTAAATTTTTAGTGGACCCTTTAAAGCATTTGTATATATAATAGAAAGATATTCAACATCCTACATTAGAAATAAACTCTTGCATTCAATTTCATATTTATTCTTTTGAGTTCATTTAAGTGAAAATAGAGCAGTCTTTTTTTTTATTATTATTTAAAAATCTGCCATTTATACCTTTCTTCACATAGGTTTACCTGAACAGAGTTATATTGTCTATGAATTAGAAATTTTCTGGTCACCAGAACACCAGAGATGTCTGTTGTTATAATCAAATGGTATCTGGAATTATTTCATTGTTCCCTTGAAACATGTTATTTGAGTATACTTTGCTAGATGGAAAGCCACCGTCAAATCTTTTGCTTAAAAGAGTTGTAGCAGTATTAGAAGACTGGATTCTTTCTGAGAAGGGAGCTCAGAATACATGTGCATTCAGCTCACCAGGCTTAGCCAATATACACCAAATCCCATGTTGACCAAATGGAAAGCAAGGTGGTGAATTTTAGTTTGGAATTTGCATGCTTCCACTATTTTTCTAAAATTTAACATGTTCAATCATAACTGAGTACAAGTTAAAGGCTTTTCCTCCCCTGAGATCTAAATACATGCTACTTTGTTCTGTGTTGAAATGTGTTAACACTCTTATTCTGGATTGTGCATTGGAAAATTCTAATAAAAAACAGTACAATTAAATGAAAAAAGATTTTCCATTGACAGAACATCTGCAATCTTAATGAGGCAATCCATTGAGATAAATACATCAACTAATAAATCCCCATACAGGCAGCCAATAGCATCTATGGCCAGGTACAAACCATCTGGGGATATTTAGAGATGTTCAGTTCCTTTGGTCACAGGTTAACCAGAACACATATTTCACATAGCAGATTATTTTTTACACAGTCCTCCTCTGTGAAAACAAACCATTCTACTTACCACATTTAAAAACAACATAAAGGAATCTATAATTATGGGGAAGAATGGGATAGAAATGAACAGTCTAGGACACACAGTTCCTGGTAAAGAATTGTGTTTATGGAGACACTTGTTTTTTCTCTCCCAAATGTCATTATTCAAACCTTAACTTTCCATCTGCCTCTATTATGTATTTTAATGCTAGATTGCAAACTTCTGAGGAGTAGGAGCTATTATAATTTTTAAAATTTTCTCCCCAGTCTTGGTCAATTTTGCTAACTATTGTATAGGCGCTTAAAATAATTGTACTCTGTAGTGATTGGGAAGGTTTATCACATTTGTTCATTAACACAAATATACTCATTTCATTGATTCTTGTATCTTGACAATTTTGTTTACTTTTCCTATGACACAGATGGCCAAATGGAAATAGTCCCAAGATAGATTTACTCTTCTCCTTGAAGTTGTGTTAATTTTTGCCTTACATATTTTGAGATCATTACTACTACAAATTTAGAATTTTTCTATCTTCCTAGCAAATTGAAACTTTTTTTCATTACAGGGCTTCTTTTTATCTTTAAGAATACTTTTTTTTAAAAATTTACCTTCACATCTAATTGATATTGTTTCCTTTTGATAAATATTTGCAAGCATGTCTTTTTCCTTCCTATTAATTTTGAACTTTTGTATAATGTGCTCTTTTAACTAGCATGGTGTTAGGTTTCATTTTTCTAATAAATCAATTTTTGATTTATAACTGAAACATTTAATTTCCATTTCATGGAATTACTGGTATATCTGGATTTAAGTCTACTAACCTATTTGCTTTCTGCATGTCCTGTTTATTCAGTGCTGCTTGTTTTTATTGCCTCTCCCCGCCTCCTCCCACAACACACACACACAGACACCCTGCCCCAAGAGGAAAATCCAAATCACACTAAGACCCAGGCAAGTGAGCCCTGCACTTTGTTGCACTCTTTGGTGGCTACAACCATTGAGGTTGACCGTGCTCTCTAGGAAGGGCAGCATAAATCTGAAAACTATTTGGTTTTGGTCTTTACTTTTCCCCTTTATGTCACTTTCTTTCTGGGGCTCATTGCTGAGCCTGAGGGTCTTCAGGTAAGCAGACTGCTCCTGCTGCGTGACACTAATTATGCTAGGTATCCGGAAGGAACTTGTTGGGAGTATTTTAACACCATTTATTACTTTCTTCTATATTGTGTACTAGCTTTGATTTCATATTTAAATTTGATATTTATATATTAACTCTCACTGGATCTTACTTATACAGTCAGTATTTACCTAAAAGTATCTATTATATAGTTACTTTGTTGGGATTCTTTTCCTCTTTCATTTGCATCTTTCCATGAGACCATTTCCTTTCTCCTTGAATAATGCCCTTCATTTTCTTTTATTGCAGATCTTCTGTCAAAAATTCTCTTTTTATGTGTCTGAACTTGTCTTCATGTCACCTTAATTTTTGAGGGATATTTTTACTGTTCATAGAATTCCATATTTGCAGTTTTTTTTTAAATTTCAAAACTTTGGAGATTTTGTTCAATTGTCTTCCAGGATTTACTGTTTCTGTTTTGAAGTTCATTGTCAATCCAATAAATTACAGCTGTATAGGTAAAATAGTTTTTTCTTCTGGATATACTTCAACTTTCCTGTCTATTTTTCAGTAGTTTTAATATATACCTAGTAATGTTCTTTTTAAATGTTTTGCTTCTAGACTCTGTGGCTTGATTTTTTTTTTTTTTTTTTCAGTTTGTTAATGGTCTTAATCCTGGGCCTCCCTGGTGGTGCAAGGGGTTAAATCACAGCACTATGGAGCTCTCCACAGCCACTGCAGCCTGAGTTTGATCCCCAGCCAGGGAGGTAGCCCACATGGATGGCAGACCTCTTCTTTCCACTCACCTGCTGCTCCCCTCACCCATCTATTTCAGTCTATCTATCTGTTCTGTTCCCCACTCTGTCCCTGGTGAATCCTCTCACCTCCTGTACCTCTGGCCTGTACCCCAGTTCTTGTGTGCATAAATAAATCTTCTTAAAAAATTAACATTCTTAATCCATTGTCTCTTGAATAGTAGTTCACTAAATCTGTCTTTGTTTAATGATTGTACTCTGAGGGATCTACCTGAAGAATGCAAACACTAATTCAAAGTATGTGCACTCCGATGTTCACTGCAGCACTAATTACAATAGCCAAGTTATGGGAACAACCTAAGTGCCCAACAAAAGATGAGTAGATTTGGTATCTACACACAATGTAATACTACCTAGTTACAGAAAGAGATGAAATTGTGACATTTGCAAGAACATGTATGGAACTGGAGGGGATTGTACTGACTTAAGTCAGAAGGAGAAGATGACTACTGGATACTCTCACTAATGTAAAACAGAGAGAACCAAACAAAAGAAAAAAAAAACTAAACAAATTCTACAAATATGACTGTAAATTGAGGATACCAGAGGGGGAGGGGAGGGTAAAGAGCAAAGGGGAACAGGGGCCCAAGTGATTATGGTGACAGACTGTGGTTGCATTGGTGGTGGGTATGGTGCAGGTGAAGAGGCATGAACATATTTTCCTAAATCATGTATTGTATTATAAAACCAATGTTATCACAATAAAAAATAATACAATTAAAATATAAATTTCTTTGTATTCTAAAAGGAATTTAGGAATGGAAAAGAGCAGATGAAAGTTAGGAAATACAGAAAAAGAACTGTCCACAGTTCACAGCCACTTAGGAAAGGATGAAAATTTATGTCTTATGACTCTGTAATAACTGTGTATGTTAAAAGGGGTCATAAATGATAATAATAATAAAGTATTATTATGCACAGCAACTAGAAATGCAAATCAAAGAATAATCTTCAAATGCCTGCAATATGGAAAAGCTTTATATATAAGTCTCAGCATTTCTACTTGTCTAGACACTGTTAGAAATTATCTTAGAAATAAATGTTAATCTTAAAATGAGATTATCTCAGCATGCAATATTACAGTGAAACTTAACTACTGTATTATAAGATAATGTTTTTCATTCAAAATCCAATTCAGGGAACACTGAGATGAAAAATACATGAGTTTTCACTTTATTAATTTTTTTATAAAAAACAAAGTCAAAATCACTTGTAAATATGGATAATTCCCCAGATTTTGAATGAGGGTGCTAAAAATCCATTTGTAAGTTGTTTGACTAAAACTTAAAATATATTTTTTTCTCTACAGAATCAGTGTTCTAAGCATGGTTAAGTTTCCATTTCTATCTCTCTAAGGCATTTAACAAACATGACTATTACTTTTATATTATGCATAATGTGCCAGGAATTAAGTGTTTTACATTGATAACTGTGGCCATCTGCTTTATAGGACAGTACGATGGGATCTAAGAACTGAGGCAATTGTGCAATTTGATTGTTACAGGAAAATTTTCCCCTTGAAAGATAAAACTGAAAACTAATAAATAACTTCATTGTTTGTCAGGACATTCCCATATTTTAAATAAACAATCTACTTACCTTGACAGAGTTTGCTATCAAGCAACAGGTTAGTTATCAAGACCCGCTTCAAGATCTTCACCTTGCTGTAGATACTAATTATACAACTATTATATCATGAACTTTTTCAAATTCACCTTTTCCTGAAACCCTTTTTAGAGACTATCAAGATTGTAAAGGTAGAGTCTATAATAATTACAGTGAATTCTAATAAACTTAGTTTTGCTTTATTTTCAAGTTGTCTGGAGATATACTAAGGGAGTTTAATACATATATAGTGTTAATCTTCATAAAATGTGAGTTCTATTCTTACGTTCTTATAGATGAGAAAACTGAGGCAAACTGAAAAGTTGTTACATACCCAAGAACAAAAAACAATTTAGCTCACATAAATTTAAATAAATTATGGCATTACTATTACAATTATACCTCTCCCTGAATCTACAGATTTGAAGATATGCTAAAGAATCTCATCCGGACTCTTGTCCTCCTGAGCCCATAATTACTGTACTTAGGATTCTAATTGCAAGTATTCCTCACTGAACTTTGAGCTCTTGGAAGAACAGGGATACATCTTGTCTCCACAGTGCTAGTGGCTACCAGAATCTGACACATGGTAGGAATTTAATATATGTATATTAATGAAGTTGCACTTTACACATGAGGTTCTGAGATATCGAGAGTCTTGCTTGCACTCAGAATTGGTGCTCCCACCAATGCATCACATATTTTTAGTTCAGCTGTAAATGAGCTCTTAAAGTTTGATTTCTGTGAGATGAGACTACACAAGTATTGCACTAGAGATTCATGTGTATAAAGTTGAAGTCCTTTCAGAAGGTATTTCTTTGCTTTTTTTGGTGAAATATCATTTCAGTGTGATCACAGAAGTCATCTCATGAAATTAGATGCTTCACTTACATGAATTAATGATACATGATTTATTATGAGAAATAAATATTATATATCTGTACACCAGGAGAGAGTTTAAAATTTTATCTAAAAGGTAAATTATGAAAGAAAGTAAGATAGAGCAGCTTCTGAGATAGCTGCTCATAGAGGAAATAAACATTTATTCTGAGGAAATAAACAATGGAAAGAAATACATCAACCAAATGTAAATGTGTGAACCCAGTTTTGATGCTGAATTAAACAAATTGAGATAAAAGAATTTCTAGTCAAAAAATAAACTGTAAATGAGGATAAGTAACAGTGAGATGTCAACCATGGAAAAAAAATCCTAAACTTAGAAACAAGTAATATACCAAATAATAAGCTGCCTCAGAGTTGCTTAAAAATTCTCTAATGGGGATAGTTGTGTGTGGACAAGTGTGTGTGTTGTGTGTGCATGCTCATATATGTACAGGTCAAACAGGATTGATAAAATGTTGATAATCATTAAAGTTTATAATGAGTACAAATAGTATTCATTATACTCTACTCTCCACTTCTAGATGTTTTCCATAATAACATACTTAAATAACATTTATTTCCATAATGAAAGTACAAAAATGGCTTATTTCTCAGTATTGTGCTAGCTTTAGAAACTACCTAATTACTCACATATATATTGGTTACAAACTCAATATCATTATCACAATCCAATGCAAAAAATTATTGTCATTTGTGGATAGATTCCAAAATTTAAGAAAGTAGCTACTTTTTCTGCTTGGGAAAATTTTATGTAGTCTCTAGATGAACATTAGGGAAGCTTTTTCCATCTGTCATCTCTTCTGTGTGCATTAGAAACCTCAAGTTTTCTGCTAGTGAAAGGAGCCTGTACCACACTGGGCTGAGTGCTGGCCTCACATTCACTCTTGCTCTACTCAGACTGGCTCTTTACAGAACATAATGTGCCATTAAGCACAAACCCATCATTTTATTTTAATAAGATAAATAGCCTTAAGAATCCATTAAGTGAAAATCTCATTTATAAGATGGATATTTCTTTAAGGGTATAGAATATATTTTCTCACAAAACTTACATTAAAATGCAGTGCAAAATACATTTTATATTAGGAATTTTTTTTAATGTTTGGCCTGGTTCCAGGTATTTCTTTCCTTCCAGATGTGGATTTTTTCCTCTGATAATGTGGAGAAAAATGCAAATGATCTTTAGTATCAACTCAATTTACTATACCTACTACACCTTTTCATGTGTTTTTAAATCAACAAAACCAAAATATGGTGTGTAGCAAATATCAAGTATTTAAAATACTAAATAGGAAACAAGTCCTCAATTACAATGTCATACGAGCTCAGGAGTGCAGATTAATCCTTTACAATATTTTCATGAATTCTAATTTTATTAATATACACTTTGATAATGGAAAAAGAGATTATGGCACTTTGTTGTTAGCTGTCTTTTCTGTTTATTTAAAATATGCAGCAAAGGTTTTCGATTATCTACATCAATGACATAAATGTTTAGAAAAGCATTATCAGCAATAGCTCTCCCAAAAGATACATCACTAACTTCCTTCGATTGAAATCACTGCTGCTTCTTCAGTGCAACAACAGCATAACATCTGGGGGATTTCACAGGATCAAATAACTTCACAAGTGTAGACCATGCAATATCTTCCTGCAAATTGACAGGTAATTTAAGGATACAAAAAGTCATTGAATATAAAAGTGAAAGATGAGTCAGGCTATATTTCGCAACATAAAAACAAGCTATATACAAAGAAATTATTCTTTGTTAAATAAAATTATCACTTACAATTTCACCTTAACAAATTTATATAAGGAAACAAGGATCTATCCAGAAAGTCAACAATAATGTTACTCTTTGCTGTGACTGAAAAGCTGGAAGTAGTTAATAGCAACTGAGTATTATTTAAGTGAATTATAATATAATGAACCATTTTTCAACTTCTATATCATATTTAATGAGATGTGCAAATTCTAAATGAAATGAAACAAATTAGATGCAATTTGTTTCTACTTTTAATTAAAGTACAAGCTATGTGCACATACATATACATGCAACACACATATATTACATAAAAGCATTAGGAAACATACCAGAAATCTAATAGTTAATATTGAAAGATGGAATTATTGTTACTTTCAATATTTTTATGTTCTTCATTTTGTACTTTCTAATAACTATTACCTTTACAATAAAATTATTACTTAAAATATTAACAAATTAACATTTGTATTATTCTATTACTTCATTACCAATCCATTAATATTTAAGCATTATGTTTTGCCCACCTACTTTATTTAGGTTAATAGAAATTGTTCTAAAAAGGGATGAGGAGTACATAGTTAACTAGGCCTTATTCTGTCACCTACCAACTTAGGAATCAAAGTTTTCCAGTGATTTTTGTGGAAACATAGGAAAGCACATTAACTAAACATTTAAAAAGTTCTTTTCATCATAAAAATACAAATCATACAAAAGCAACCAACTATCAAAATCCATTTGTTTCAAGTAGCTTGTTAAAAAGAAGAATGTAAAATTCTCCATATGATAAAACAGAATTACTAAAATACAGTTTTGGAGTAGAAACATAAGGCTGTATCCATGAATGGGATTACTTCTAATACTTCACATAAATTTATTTTCATCGCAGCACAGAGTGGAATTTGTAAAAATGTATTTCGCTAGAGACAACAAAATAGACAAATATCTTTCATGTAACACAGAGAAAATAAATTGTAAAAAATAGACAATTTTCATTGATCAGAAAGTTTTTGTATTGCAGAATGCATATATCCAAAGATCCAAGGTGAATTTAAAGGTAAACTCTTACAGATGAAATGTATATATTATACCTTTTATGTCTGTTATATATTAATTTTAGGATACAATGTCATAGATGATGGTTTGTACTCACTGCCTACTGTACAGCAATTACCACACAATTAAAGAACCTAACTTTATTGCAGCAGTTCTGTGGGAAACATCTGTTGTACATATGCTTATGCTTTGAAAAAAGATGGAATGAATATTTAAACTTGGAAAATATAATAAGAAAAATGATCTTACTAGTTTTATGTGATAGAAATTTAATATAAGTGAATCCATATTATTAGATTTAATAAACGTATCTTTTTTATGCATTTAAAAATAACATAATTTACCTGCTCTTTTAGGTAACAAAGTCGGTCCAGAAGAATCAATGTCTCTATACAAGGAGCCAGAACAACTTTCAACTAAGAGAAAGAATAAGAGGTTGAGGATGATGGTACTTAAAAAGACTAGCTTAATCCTAATGCATAAGTGTAAGAAAATGTATCTATAGAAATTTATATGAGGCCAACTCTCTAATAACTGCTGCATACTTCACAAAATTAACAGAGCAAAGATCAAAAGTTTCTCTTTAACAATAATAGGAAAGGAATGTCCTTTGAATGACTTTGAGGTAGAATCCAAAAGCGATCTTACATATGTGATAGAAAGCTTTTAAAGGGGCACTAAGAATAAAATTCATTAAAAGGAATGCTTGTGAAATAACTGCATTGAGACCAATATGTGTTCAAAGCACTTCTTTCTGTGCATTTATAATACATTTTAAGAGAAATCTACCATGTGTTCTCTTTACTACATTACCAACACCTAATATAGTTCTGAAATAGGAAATGATCCAAAACAGTTTTTCTACAGTAAGAAAAAAACAATATGGATTGGTTGGCTCCATAATAAAATTTAATAGGACCCTATTCAAATCTAGTAACATATCCAATTTATTATCTTTAGTTCTGAGATTTACCATATTAAAAGCTTCCAGTTCATTCATTCTAGGTTTATACTTCTCGTAGTAGTCCATTATAATTTTTTCAGATAGCTTCAAGATAAAACATCAACAAAAGTAGTAAATATAACAACAGTTAAATTTTTTTTCTTATTTAAACATAGCCCAAAAGAAATGTAACAATTTAAAACAAGCTTAGATATTGAAGAACTCTATGGATATTCATGAAAGCAAGTTAATATAACTCTAAATTCATTTAAATCTTTTGCACCAATAATAAGGTACTCAAAATATCACAAATAAAATTACCAACAGCATCCTGTTATTTTATTTCAAGAAGTTAGTGATGCAATATTTACTTTTACCTGTTTCTACACTTGGGATATATAATAGGAATTCAATAAACATTTTTTGAATGAAATGAAGACTTAAAATATCTAAAACTACCCTAGAAAATAATTCAAAGTTAAATAAAGACATTAATTTATCTTTCAGGTAATTTTTTCTAACATCCATTTAACAAATCCATCATCATGCATTACTTTCCATTCTTTCTCTAAAACCTGATACTCACAGTGTAACAATTTATTTCTATGACAATGACTTCTAGTGCAGTCTTCAAGAAAAGATTTCCCCCTTGGTACAGTGCCCATGCAGATTAAGCCACTTCCCTTCTCAATACTTATAGAATTTTCCCATCTTTGAATTAAATTAAAACCTCCAGGACATTTTTGCAGAAAAGTATATTGGACGGGATCCAAGTATGCACTTCAAGCCTGCAAAAAATTCTCATCTTGCATAATTGTGTGTGCATTTGAATTACAACCATTAGTCTTTACTTCTCTTCTACCATCCTGTCAGCAGTTACAGGACAACTCAGAATTCACTCTCTTTTAATTTCTGCCTCACCAGCATACCTTTTCCTACAAATATGGTTTCTCAGTGTGACTCCTTGAGGTAATATTCTGTTTCTCATTTGTGCCAAACTAGGAAGCACCATCCTAGCCATGGGTAGCACATGTTTGAGACTTGGAGTACTTTTTCACCAGTTGTTGAGAAAACCTGAGTGAATATTTATATACTGCAATCAAAGAGGCACTTTCCTTCCTTCTGAAAACCTTGATAAAGGCAAAGTATTTAACGATAGTTTTGATAGAGCATCACTAGAGGGATGAACTATTACAGGTATGAAAGTGTAAGTAGGGTAATACTTCTTTAATGATGTGATCTGATACAGAGATGGGCTTGGCTATCTAGACTTTGTATGGATGGTAGGTCCATGAAAATTAGGAATGGGTTTTAGAACAGTTTCCTGTAGTTAATGAGACAAGAAAAAGAAATAAGGGGACATTCATGAGATACCATAGGTAATTCAAAGGAAGTTGTTGGGGATTCAAGGTTATATCCAAAGTGATGTGGTTTTAACTGAGATATAATAAGGAAGCTTTACAGGTACAGGTTGGGGAGTTATCATGAAGAATCAGGACTCTGCTGAGAACCCAAAAAAACCATGATAGACAGCTAGTGTAATCTCCAGGTAGTGATCAGAGAGAAAACACTAAAATTGAATAACGGGGAAAACCAGAAATTTAAAGTCAGAAGATGAAGTGGTGGTGAGAGACAGTGATAACAGCAGGTCACCAGAGGCAAAGGAAAGGTAGAGTGAATTCTCACAAAGAAAAACCTCATGCACTTTCTGACTTACAAACAGGACTGTTTAAGTCTCCCAAACACAGAAATGCAGTGCCTACCAGAATGCATGAACAAAGCTTCACGTGTGCATGTAACCATAATCAGTGTTCTAATGAGGAGTATTTGAACTGTCCAAGCACTTGAACAAAATTTCTTATAGCCATGGAGTTCTGTCACATACAGCATCAAAGTGCTCTACTAGATACAAACGATTAGGAAAAAGACATTCTTTTGCAAGGAAATGAACTTTTCAGAGCTTTCAAGTCCTGGTATGGGAGATAAGAACTAATTAGTCTCTGGAAGGGGAAATAATTTTCTGCTTAGTTCCCAAAACAGTGATTTCTAAACCACTTTCTTGTGACTTTCTTCTCTTCCAACACCCACTGAAATTTCAGGATAACCTTCCAATTAATTTTCTCTGAACTTCCTTTTCTTTCTTTTTTTAAATACCAGTCTCCTAAATAAGACTGGCACAACTGGGAGCTTGGTTTAGGAAATTAATTATAAGAAGTTTCACATTCATTGCGTTTTTACAACGGACAATCAGGATACAAATTAGAGAGGGTCTGCTACAGTACTTTTAAAAGAAACTACTTTATATGTGTCTATGCTATCTTTTGTTCTTCATGGGTGATGTCCTAATTATCATTGTAGATTCAGTGTTTATACTGTTCTTGGCATCTTGGCACAGGGGAACGTCTTCAAAATAAATGATGAACAGTTAAATTATTTTGATTTTAATAGTCTTTCTTTTGCTTGCCTATTTTAGAAAAATACACACACACACATACATATATAATTACTCTCTATCTACTTCCACCAAAATTCTAGCTTTGTGGCTTTTCACTTTTGCCCATTCAGCAATGCACCCCCAATCCTCAAAAAATCATCAGTAATTATAAATAATTAAAAGCCAAAATTGGCAGACAACTATCAATCAAAGATACTCTGCAGGGGCGGGAGAGGGAGAGGAATCAAAACAGGGGAAGGAAGAACACAGGGACTACAGAGATGGTGCACAGGCAAACTGGTGGTGGAAATTTCATGGGGTCTACATCTGAGAGGAGAAAGCATGCATTGTACAAAAAGGAAGAATGATGTAAGAGACATAAATATATACATAATATATTTTTTAAAAATTGTTTTTATTGATCTCATTTCAGTTCCCAATATTAAAAATTAATTCATTTTTATTATTCACTTCATTTGAGTATTCATTACATGTATATAATGCAAGCACGTATACACACAAACTCTAGAATATACTTTTATATTTCCGTCTTCTATGGACAAGTACTTCCACTTACTCATTGTCTAGCAAAATACCAGTACTAATGCCTTTAAAATCCTATGGATATCTGTTTTTGTGTGTGTACAATCACACATTTATGTGCATGCAATATTCACATGAAGAAGATGATGGAAAGAACGGTTACATAAATGGACAAAAGAAAATAAAATGGTGTGGAGCAACAAAACAAACAAAAAAAATGGTGTGCGGTGGCAGCAGCATTTATAATAGCCAAACTTTGGAAGCATAGTAAGTGCCCCCAACAGATGAGTAGATCAAGAAATGTGGTATATATACACTATGTAATACTATTCAGTTATAAAAAAAAGATGAACTCATACCATTTTCAGCAACTTGGATTGAACTAGAAGGGATTAGGCTAAGTGAAATAAGCCAGGAAAATGATAAATAAGTGGATGGTATTACTCATATGTGGAATATAGAGAAACTAAACAAAGGGTCAGAAAAAGACAAGCTTTATTTTATTTTTAAAATTAATTAATTTATATATATTTAACATTAATTGTAGTACCCATGGAGTTCCCACCACCATTTCACCAGTGCACTGTTACCTTAGTCCCTTGTGCTCTCTCTGCCTTCATCCTAGTCCCTCCCCCCAACAAAGTGCCTTTAATTTGTCTTTGTCTATTTGTCTAGCAAAATACCAGTACTAATGCCTTTAAAATCCTATGGATATCTGTTGTGTTTTTTTTTAATTGTTATAGTTCTTTGCCTTAAGTTCTTTTCTTTTTCCTTTATATTCCTACTAAAAGTGAAACTATCCTGATTTTTCTCTTGCCTTCTGACTTATTTCACTGAGCATAATCTCTTCTAGCGCCAAACATGTTTCTACAAATGACTCTAGTTTATCTTTTTTGATTGCTGAATAGTATTCCATCACGTATATGTACCACAGCTTCCCGATCCACTCATCTGTTTTTGGGCATTTAGGTTGTCTCAAGGTCTTACCTATTGTAAAGAGTGCTGCTATAAACATAGGGGTGCAGGTATTCTTTTGAATCAGTGTTTTTGTGTCTTTTGGGTATATTCCTAGGAGTGGGATTGCTGGATCATATGGGAGTTCCATTCTTAGTAGACTAAGGAACTGCCATACTGCTTTCCATAATGGTTGGACCAGCTTGCATTCCCACCAGCAGTGTAAGAGAGTTCCTTTTTCTCCAGATCCCCGCCAACATTTGTTGTTGCTAATTTTTTTGATGTGTGCCACTTTCACTGGTGTGAGGTGGTATCTCATAGTGGTTTTGATTTGCATTTGTCTGATGACAAGAGAAGTTGAGCATTTTTTCATATGCCTGTTGGCCATCTGCATTTCCTCTTTGGGGAAATGTCTTTTAAGTTCTTCTGCCCAATTTTTGACTGGGTTGTTTACTTTGTTTTGGTTTAGTTTGGGTAGCTCTTTGTGGATCTTTGTGATAAATCCCTTGTTGGTAGTGTTGTGTGCAAAGATTTTCTCCCAGTCGGTGGGTTGACGCTTTGTTTTGGTTAGCGTGTCTTTAGCTGTACATAAGCTTTTAAGTTTGATGTAGTCCCAGCTGTTTATCTTTTCCTTCACTATCTTTGCTTTAGGTGCTTTATATCTAAAGGTGTTACTGAGCTTTACATCATGTATAGTTTTGCCTACTTTTTCTTCTAGGTATTTTATGGCTTCAGGTCTTATGTCTAATTCCTTAATC
>JAGFMF010011752.1:16070661-16094026 GCA_019455555.1 Galemys pyrenaicus | reverse complement strand
CAGGTCTTCCCTATTGTAAAGAGTGCTGCTATAAACATAGGGGTGCAGGTATTTTTTTGAATCAGTGTTTTTGTGTCTTTTGGGTATATTCCTAGGAGTTCCACCTGTATAAGTATTTAAAATAACTCAATTCAGAAGAAATTTTTTTAACATTTAGATGCTTATATAATATATAAATGAATGGCTTTCTGTACAGGAAATAAAGCAGACATAAAATGTTACAGAAGAGTGAAGGTACATGTTGGATATAACTTCGAGTAAATACCTGAAGAGAGTAAACTAGTTATGGATATCTGGGGAGGAACATTCCAGACAGCATATACAAAGGCCCTGAAGTATTAGTGTTTCTGGCATTTTCAAGGAATAGCAAGGAAATCAGAGCAGACATAAAGAGAAATAGTACTTTGCCTAAATAAACATAATTTGGGGAAAAATAATAAGTGAAAAATAGTATGCAAAACGTAAAGATTAATAAAAATGAAGACCAGTCAGATGTCAAAAAGAAAAACATAGTAGAAATGAGATCAGAGATATAAGGAGTTATAAGCTGTAAGATATTGTAGGTCACATAAAAACATTAGCTTTACTTCCACGTGCATGAGAGCCAAGGGATGATGGTGAACAAGATCTCATTTAAAATACAAACAGAACTACTCTGGCTAGTGCATAGAGTCTAGACCATAAGAGGAACAACAGAAGCAGGAAGACCAACCAGGAAGTAATTACAGTAATACAGATGAGAGAAGATAGTGGCTTGGATTAGGGTGGTAGCCCTAAAGATAAGAGGTAGAATTTTAGGTATAATTTTGGTGGGAATGACAACAAAATTGTTGAAGAACTATACCTAGGGAATGTGAGAAAGAAAGGGCTCCCAGGATTTCTGGTATGAACCACTTAAGAATAAGATTGTCATTAACTGGACTATAATTTGGGAGTCATCAGGACACTGATGGTATCTGAAATCATGAGATACGGTAAGATCACCTAGGTGGTAGAAAAAGATTAAAAGATTAAAAAGAGGAAGATGAATCAGCAAAAGAAACTGAAATAAAGAGGAAAAAATTAAGTATCTTGTGAGAAACTTTACCTAGAATATGAGAAAAGAAGGATTTCCAAGAGAGTGGTAAATTGTGTGAAATACAGAAGTCAGGACAAATAAGGTAAGAATCAGGAAATGACCATGGGATTTAGTAGCCTCGGGTCTTTAGAGTCCCCAAAAAGGGAAGCTTGATGGAGTGATGAAAGTAAAACCTGATTGGGATTCATGAGTAAATGGGAAAGAAAATGGAAGCACTTTCAAGCAGTTTTCTAATAACAGAAAGAACAGATGAATGGGTAAGATTTGGGAGGAAGAATGGGATCCAAAGAGAATTTTCATAATCTGTGCTTTTAGCTACTGTGACACATTGTTTCATTTAATAAGACTCAGAAGGAGCTCACTAGGTGACAGAGGAAAAAGTATAAACAACTAATTCTACAATATTAGGTTCAGGAAGATCAGTGAATCAGGAAGATTAAGTCCTGTGGCAGAAGAAATGGAAAAAAGAAAGATATAATGATGTGTCTTCTAAACTAAAGCATGATTAGGATTTCAACTGTGAGAGGGTACATACAGGAAGAAGGGGTGGCAGAAATGGAGAGGAGAAAATTCCAGGTAGATAAAGGAGCTCAAAGGAGACATACAGGGTACAAAATTAATTGCATGGGGAATGATGAATAATCCATTGTATCAGAAAGTGTGCATGAGCAGCTGTTCAGGGCACAAAGAATGAAGAACAGGGTGATGGATTACGCTGGCAATGATATTAGTGAGAGTAGAAATGGTCTTAAGTATCACAATGAGTATTATCATTTTTAAATATAAAAAAGAATTATCAACTATTTTGAAGTTAGAAAAGTAATATGACTGTTGCTTAAAGATAAATGATGGGACTTTCAGATTAAAAGGGGACCTTCTGTCAGAATAAATGCATGGTCAGCATGCTAAAAAGGAATTAGTATTCTTTCTTTTAATAAAAGTGAATGCACTTGATCTAATTAAAATTCTAGTCAAGTTAATCCAATGCCACCCACAAGCTTTTCCAAAAATACAATTCTAAGAACATGGTTTCTTGCAGCACTTTCCAAACAAGCAATATTAGTGTAGAATATTTAGGAAAAGGTAAAGTAGACATATACTAAATAAATGAAAACAAGCATAAGTAGAACAGAGAGTACCAAAATTCAGTTTCTCCATCATCACAAAACACTCTTGCAATTATTTTGTTTCCTTTATATGCTAACACATATTGAAAAACTTAAAAGATCAGCAAAATAAACAATTTGCTAAAAATGGCAACCACTTTAACAGCGGTTCAAAAACTCTACAAGCTACCCGTCAATCTTAAAGATACAGACTTGTTCATTTCAGTTTGCACATTATGGATTTAGTGATAAACTGTAATTTTGTGACCTATCTTTCATAAACTGGTTTTTCATTTTCCTATTTTAATAAAGAAAAATAAAAATGAAAATTCAATCATGTAATTCACAATTACAGCTATCAAAGTTATATATTTCCTGTATAATAGTACACAGTACACATTATGATAGAGAATAATAAAGTGTACACATTGTATTTTTTCCTACACTCTTTCCAAGTGCTTTAAGGGAGATTTTCCCTATGAAATTCCTTCTTTGGTCTTTTAATCCCTTTGTAAGTTCCCAGGTATGAACAAATAATAAAATAAATGATTTTCTATAAATTATCTAAGTTTTAACATAAATGTTAAATATATCATAATTCTAATTAGTAGAGCAAAAATGCTATACTTAAACTACAAAAAAAGTTTACCTCTAATTTTGAGCTATATAAACAATTACATTTAAAGAAACTTTTTGAACAATGTTTTGTTTCAGGTATTCCAGAATAGTATATCAATTGATAATTTGTTTTAGTTAACATGGAAGAAAAACTAAACAAAATGGACGAGAAGTAATTAATTTATCTTATTTTCAGTTTTCAGTAGCCTTGCTGGTCTGAGATCCCAATCATGCTAACCTTGATTTACAATGCTAATATATAAGAAGCCATGCAAGTCAGCTGATATTAAAAATATCCCAAAGAAAATTAAAATTAAAAAGAAACAAAGGAGAGGGGGAATACCTATGAACTATTAATTAAACTCTAGTCCTGGTTCTTTCAGTCTATAGGACTTTGAACAAGTTTTTAACTACTTTATCTTATTTTATCTAATTACTATAAAGGGATGATTATAACAAAAACAAGGAACCCTAGGTGTTGCCTGATTAAGAGATTAAAATTTTATTGCTATTGAACACACTTATAAAATATGTACAAAGAATGTCCATAAAATGAACACTTGTACACAACATCAATCCTGAGAAAAATAAATTACCAGTATATTTAAGCTATTATCTATCCCTCCTCTTCCCCATCTTACTCTACTTGTCTTCACCCATAAGAAACTATAATACTGAATCTTGCTTTTGTTTACTATTCTTATGTTTTATCTTCATGGTTTACCATGTATTTATACTTGAAAATTCTTGTGACAGCTGTGTTTATTTCTGAATTATATAAAAGGAATCATCATGTAGGAGTTTTTTGTGACTTTTATAATCACAAGATAATATACTTGATCTGTGTAGCTGTAATCCATAGATTTTTCCACTGTGGCATAGTTTCCATTCCATTGCATTTCTGTTCTATTCCAGCTTCCCATTACATTCCTTCCAATGAATAAAATGCAATTTATCCATTCTCCCATCAATGAGCCTTGTATTTCCAGACTTTTGTTCCTATAAACATTGCTACTATTGATCACTGTTTATAAGTCTTTAGGACCTCATGTGTAATGGTTTCTCTAGGATATGTACTTAAGAGATGGAATTGCTGAGACAATGAATCTGAGGACTGATTTTTTTTCCCCCTAGATTAGAAATGCTGAATATTGGTATTACTATTTTTTTTCTGGAACATCATTAACATAGATATGCAATCTATCATCTATCGTGTACGTAACTCTTAAGTCTTTTGCATTCTCCATTTTTCTGTTTCTTCATCCCTGACTTTGTAGATTTTCTTCTGATTTGTCTTCTGGTCTCCTATTTCTTCAACTATGTCTAGAATGCTGTTAAAACCATACATCGATGTATCCTAACATCATTTTATTTTTTAGTCATGAAATTTTAGTTATAAAATTATTTTTGCATGCATTGCTTCTTTGACAAAAACATATTTCATTGTATATATTAAGCAGGGCTAAGTAAGTATTCAAAGAGACTGATTGATATACCCTTTAATTTCCTGGAATTTTTTACAGTGGTAACATATTGCAAAACTAAAGTAACCAGGATATTGCCATTTCCATGACCACAATGATCATTTATGTTGTTCTTTTAGAACTAAGCCCAGTTCCTCTTCCTCCTTGGCAACGACTAATCTCCTCTCAATTTCTATAATTTTGTCACTTCAAGAATGTTATACAAATAGAATCACACAGTATAAACTTTTTGAAACTGGCTTTTCAGTCCAGTATAACTCTCTGGCGATTCATCCAAATTGTACATATCAGTAGATCATTAGTTTATACTACCGACTAATGTCCCATGGCTTTATCATTATTTATCTACCTATTCAAGGACATCTTGATTGTTTTCAGTTTGGATCCCATGAGTATAACTGTCATAAAATTTGTACATGAGTTTTTGTATCAAGATATGTCAACTTCTATTGACACCTCAGGTGGGCTTGGGGGAGGGAGTGCTGTGCTAGTTCTGGGACACCAGTCTTCCCATTTGTCTCAGCTGATACTGTGGTAGAAGTGCCCTCATAATTCCTGGGCAATGGTGAAAATGTGGCTCTCTTTATCTTCTTAAATACCACCCTGGTGGGCAGAGAGAGGAGCAACCTGTTACTGCTGGGTGAAGAGGATGTTCAGCTTCTTAGATGGTCTCTATGCCATGGTGGTAGTTGTAGTGGGGTACCTGTCACCAACTGATAGGGGTCAAGGTCCTAATTTCCTAGTTGGCCTTCTCTGATGCTACTCCCTAAGAAGAAGTCAGGAAGTCTCATTAGAGTCTGATAAAGGCAGAAGTCTAGACTTTCCACTTGGCCTTTGTTGTTTGGCTGTAGTAAGACAGGTTTGTCTAAAAGTTTTTCTCGGGTTTTCATTCTCCTGGTCGCCAGTTTGCCTTATTCTTTCCAACTTTCAGTTATATATTTTTTTCATACATAATACTTTGGTTTTTAAATTGTATTTAGCAAGAGACTTAGAGAAAAGCACATCCATTTAATTTTTCCCAGAGTGAGTCTCTCAAGCATGGTTATTTTAAGACTTTTTTTTGCACCTCAATGGGCCTGTTCCTTTTGACTGTGGTTTATTATTGCTTTTGGTCATGTTGTCTTGTTTGATCATATGGATGTTTATTTTGAATTGATTGCCAGATGCTCTATATAGCAAAATGTAGTGACAATTTGAAGCTTAGATGTACACTATTTTTGTCCAGGAGAATTTGTTTCTAGCAAGCAGCTAGAGGATACAGCAATCTGAAACACTTCAATCACAGCTTGAGATAATTTCAAGTAATACTTTAGTCCATCTTAGTTCTATTTCTAGTTCACCTTCACTCATAAAGTGTCAACATCCAGGGATCTAACTCAAAGTATGAATGGTTTAACTGACCTATAGAGTCCGCATCCTAAGTGGGCATGAACTCTAACTTTTATCTTATTGTAACTATTATTCTACCTAAATTTGTGCTGACTCTGTCCACTCTATTGACTGGCTGACAAGTGTTTAGTCAAAAATTAACAAATGTCTCTGCAAAAAAGGCAGCTTTAAAATCTGGACTCACTTTTTAGTTTCCATCTTCTCCTTGATATGTACTACGTAGTTCTTAACTTCATAATAGGTTACTGATGTTATCAAACCAATTAAAAATAAATTTAAATAGACACATATGTGTACACACAAGTATCCATATTCCCAGATCTTTAACTTTCTCATGTAGTCAGCTGCTATTTTAAGTGGGTTTCTATTATTTTCTTTGTTTTTTGCACATTTTATTATGACTAGAAAATGAAATACTCCTGTGTGGACAAATCCTATGCATTTAGAACTTAATAGGCAGCTACTGTTACACAACAAACTATTGCTAGATTAAAAGATGTTATGTGCAAGTCTTGAAAACTAATTAGTACTAATTCAAATGTGATGATGTGAGAAAAACAGAATCAAATACATTCTTAAGAGTTCTAAAGCTCAAAGAAAGAGGAGTGGTTAGACATGCCTTTAATTTTTGAATATGGCTGAGTCTGATGTATTTGTGAGGTATTTAGGTGAAGCTATAAAAATGAGAGATTTGTACTTCTGAAGAGTTGGGAACCATACACAATATTCAAATTATTTGTTGTGAAAGTAAGTACTAAGAGAAAGAGGAAACATAAAGATGACTATAAAACATTTGAGAATTCCTAATACAATCAGAGAAAAGAGTAAGAAGATAAAGCCTTAAAGAAAATAGGTTAAATGTTCAGCGTAGAAAAAAGAAATTTATAAGAATGCAGTTTAGTAGAAGAGAATAAGGAAGAAAGCAAAAAACAATTATCTTTATGGGGTGAAATATGACTGAAACGAGGCTCTGGAATGAAAGAAATCTTATAAGAAATCTCAGCTATCATGTGAATTGTAAAAGGCAGGAATGTGGCAAGTTGGAGACTGATGAACTTTTCAAGTGAAAAGAAAGGTTCAGAAAAAGTAAGTGGTTCTTAAGAGAAAAATACATTTGTAACACAGTAGAGGCCTTAGAAAATAGGGTAGTCAATATTTTAGTTGATATGAATTTGTAAACAATTTTGTGATTTTTTTTTCAGCAAGATTAGCATCTTGGGGTGAGTTAAGAGTAGTTAGTTTTTCAGAAAGCACGAGCAATTAGTTTTGACATTTTGAAGACTGGCAAGTATATAAAGAAGTTATGGTGAGTGAGACAGACTGGGGAGTGACAGCTGAAGCCAAAGGTCTTTGTAGATAGACATTTCTATGTAGTAACAAATAGATTTTTTTTCTTATAGAGAAATAATTATTAATCCAAAACCTCTTCTATCACTGTTAATAATTATGGGTTAGTTTTTGAGAACCTTAAAAACTGCCCTATTTTTAATCTGAAGAATAATCCTATTATAACAAAATGGCTATCTGAATCGTAAAACTATAGTTAACAACAGAAAATTCATTATACTTGCCTGGAATGAAAATGTGTGCTTGAATAGAGCAGTTGCTGAACAAATATTATGGAAAAATTCTCCTACCCTTTGCATCTCTGTACAAACAGCACATTATTTGGGGAAAATATAAACAAAACAAAACATAATAAGGGATACTAGCTTACCAGTAAAGACCTGAATGGACATAAAGGTTATTTATGATGGAAATCTGTCCTAATTAGGTTGTGTTTATGTTGTACTGTTTAAGAACCATTTTAAACATCACTTCTGCTCACCTAATTATTATTATATTCACCAAATTACTTATCTGTAACAATTCAACACTTTTAAACTTCTAAAGTTCATTTTACATATATTACTTTATCATTTCTCAATCTTTCAGAACAAAAAAAGGAATCAGCAGAGCCCTCACTTTAATAATGATTAAGCTGATACAGTTATTGTATTCTTCTTTGTTATTACTACCAATAACAGTCATCCTAAATAAATTTACCTGAGAACTAAAAGGCACTTCACTTACAATACAGGATGGTTATTCTTATTAAAATAAAATCCTCATACCATTTGGTGATGCCATAACAATCTTTAATAATATCCTGAAGGACGGCACGATAGAACAGTGATTCAGTAGGCAGCTGAAAAAAATGTAGACATATATAAGCACAAGAAACAAAAAAAAAAAACAAAACAAGAGACCAAATCAACGCCAGAGAATTGGGATCATAAGGAGTGTGAGAAACCTGACTTTGTTGTTAGATATAAAGGACAATTTTATAATTTTTCCATTCTATGTTAAAATACTACCTTGAGTGTGGTAAATGAAAAGTAATTCCATAAAATAGAAGAAACCATAAAAGAAATTGTAGTGAATGAGGAAAAAAAGGCATAATGAAAGAAAAATGAGCTAATGTCCCATATGGAGCACTTATTAGTTAAAAATGTAGAAAAAATTTTCACAGCCCATCAGCTCAGTTCGGGAGCCAGTGAGAGAGAGGCCAGAGAGGACATGCGCAAGAGAAGAGAATAAAGATTTGTCATATCACCTAGAACGTACACCTAGAAGGTGTATCTAGAAGAAGGTATCATCCTAAGGACATTCTAAGTATATGACAGAGAGCAGAAAGATCATAGCATTGGCTACTGTAAAAGAGAGATGCTGGAAAGTATATAGCATCTGAAGTTGAAGTCTTGGTAAGGCTTTATTCCTTTGATAAAAGAGGTAGGAGGAATCATAAAGGTTCAAAGGTTTTCCAAAGGAAAGAGAAATGACTGAAGAGAAAGACCCCAATAAAGCATGATAGTTTCACAGGAGCAAGAGGTAGAAAAGTACCACGTGTCTAAAGAAAAAGCACATTGCTGCAGCAATTGAAAAGATAATCTTATTTTTTTTGTCATTATAAATTAGCATAATTTATTTTTTCTTTATTTATATATATTTGACACCAATTGTAGACCCATGGATTTCCCACCACCATTTCACCAGTGTATCACCATCACCTAGTCCCTTGTGCTCTTTCTGCCCTCTACCTACACTTTCCCCCCTCCTCACTAAGTGTCCCCAATTTCTCCTTGTCTTTTTGTTTTTTGTTACTGTTACTATTCTTTTCCTTGATCCTTATTTGGTTCCCTTATATTCCTCCTAGGGGGGAAATCATCCGGTATTTTTCTGTTGCCTTCTGACTTACTTCACTGAGCACAATCCCTTCCAGCTCCATCCATGTTCCTATGAATGCGTCTAGTTTTTCATTTTTGATTGCTGAATAGTATTCCATCACATATATGTACCACAGCTTCCCGATCCACTCATCTGTTTTTGGGCATTTAGGTTGTTTCAAGGTCTTACCTATTGTAAAGAGTGCTGCTATAAACATAGGGGTGCAGGTATTCTTTTGAATCAGTGTTTTTGTGTCTTTTGGGTATATTCCTAGGAGTGGGATTGCTGGATCATATGGGAGTTCCATTCTTAGTAGACTGAGGAACTGCCATACTGCTTTCCATAATGGTTGGACCAGCTTGCATTCCCACCAGCAGTGTAAGAGAGTTCCTTTTTCTCCAGATCCCCGCCAACATTTGTTGTTGCTAATTTTTTTGATGTGTGCCACTTTCACTGGTGTGAGGTGGTATCTCATAGTGGTTTTGATTTGCATTTGTCTGATGACAAGAGAAGTTGAGCATTTTTTCATATGCCTGTTGGCCATCTGCATTTCCTCTTTGGGGAAATGTCTTTTAAGTTCTTCTGCCCAATTTTTGACTGGGTTGTTTACTTTGTTTTGGTTTAGTTTGGGTAGCTCTTTGTGGATCTTTGTGATAAATCCCTTGTTGGTAGTGTTGTGTGCAAAGATTTTCTCCCAGTCGGTGGGTTGACGCTTTGTTTTGGTTAGCGTGTCTTTAGCTGTACATAAGCTTTTAAGTTTGATGTAGTCCCAGCTGTTTATCTTTTCCTTCACTATCTTTGCTTTAGGTGCTTTATATCTAAAGGTGTTACTGAGCTTTACATCATGTATAGTTTTGCCTACTTTTTCTTCTAGGTATTTTATGGCTTCAGGTCTTATGTCTAATTCCTTAATCTATTTTGAGTTGATTTTTGTGCATGGTGAAAGGCAGTATTCTAGTTTCATTCTTTTGCATGTAGCAGTCCAGCTCACCCAGCACCATTTATTGAGCAAACTGTCTTTATTCTACTGCATATTTTTTTGCTCCTTTGTCAAAGATTAGTTGTTCATAAGCCTGTGGTTTTATTTCTGGGCCTTCTATTCTATTCCATTGGTCTGTGTGTCTGTTTTTGTTCCAGTACCATGCAGTTTTTAGTATTGTTGCTTTGTAGTATAGTTTGAGGTCTGGAAGTATGATACTTCCATTCCCTTTCTTTTTAGTCAGGAGAACTTTGGCTATTTGAGGTTTTTTTGTATGAATTTCATATGAATTTATATGAATTTTATCAAAATTTGTTATATTTCTTTGAATAATGTCACTGAAATTTTTATTGGAAAAGTGCTGAATCTGTAGATTGCTTTTAGTAAGATGGCCATTTTGATGATGTTAATTCTTCCAATGCACGAGCAAGGGATGTCTTTCCATTTATTTGTGTCTTCTTCTATTTCTTTTAGCAATGTTTTACAATTTTCTTTGTAGAGACCCTTTACCTCTTTTGTTAGATTTATTCCAAAGTATTTGATTTTTTTTGGTTTCAGTTATAAAAGGAATGGTTTTCTTGATTTCTTCTTTTTTAGATTGGTTGTTTGTAGATAGGAAGGCTGCTGATTTTTGTGTGTTGATTTTGTATCCTGCTACTTTGCCAAACTAGCTGATGAGTTTGATAAGATTCTCTTTAGAGATTTTTTAGATACTCTATGTAAATTATCATGTCATCTGCAAACAGTGATAGTTTTACTTCTTCTTTTCCTACTTTGATTCCTTGTATGCATTTTTCATGTCTTATTGCTCTGGCTTGGACTTCAAGTCCTATATTGAATGACTATGTTGAAGAGCAGCAGTGAGAGAGGGCATCCTTGTCTTGTTCCAGATATTAATGGGAAGGAAGGCTTTTAGTTTTTCACCACTGAGAATAATATTGGCTATGGAATTATCATATATGACCTTTATTATACTAAGATATGGTCCTTCTATCCAAGGATTTTGAGGGCCTTTATCATAAATGGGTGTTTCACTTTAACGAATGCTTTCTCAGCATCTATTGATATCATCATGTGGTTTTTTGTTCTTTTTGTTGATGTGATGGATAACATTTACTGATTTTCAGAAACTGAACCATTCTTGTGATCCTGGAACAAATCCTACTTGGTCATAATAGATTATCTTGTTGATGCATTGCTGGATTGTGTTGGCTAAGATTTTATTGAGAATTTTTGCGGTGGTGTTCATTAGAGAGATTGGTTGATAGTTTTCTTTTTCCATGTTGTCCTTATTTGTTTTTGGTATTAGTGTTATGTTGGCTTTGTAGAATGTATTGGGTAGTATCCCCTTTTTTTTCAAATTTTTGAAAGAGTCTGTGTAGGATAGATATTAGTTCATTTCTGAATGTTTTGTAGAATGTTTTATAGAGCCATCTGATATTGGACTTTTATTTTTTGGGAGGGATTTGATTACTGTTTCAATTTCACTCCTTGTAACTGATTGTTTAGGTGTTGTATATCTTCTTTATCTAATTTGGGTGATTATAAAGTTGCAGAAATTTTTCCATCTCTTCTAGGTTGCTGAACTCGTTTGCACATAGTTTTTCATAATAGTCTAATTATTCTTCTGATTTCTGCTGAGTCTGTTGTGATCCATTTCATTTGTTATCCTGTTTATTTGTGTGTTCTCCCATTTTGTTTTTTTGTCAGTCTGGCTAGAGGCTTATCTATTTTGTTAATTTTTTGAAGAGCCAGCTTTTGGTTTCATTGATCTTTTGGATCATCTTCTTAACTACTAATTCATTTATTTCTTCTTTGATTTTTATTATTTCCTTTCTTCTACTGTGTATTGCGTTTTTTGGTTGTTCTTTTTCCAGTTCTTTAAGGTGTGAGATTAGGTTGTTTCTTTGTGTTCTTTCTTGTTTCTTGGTGTGTGCCTGTATTGTCATATATTTTCTTCTTATAACTGCTTTTGCTGTATCCCATATATTCTGGAGAGTTGTGTCCTCATTATCTTTCATCTCAAGGTATTTTTTAACTTCTTCTTTGATCTCCTCATTGATTCAATTGTCTTCCAGTACTGCGGGTTTCAATCTCCATGAGTTGGGCTGGCGGGGAGGGGATTCCTTGTTTTCTTTGCATGGTTTATTTCTAGCTTGAGGGCTTCATGGTCAGAAAAGATAGTTGGTATGATTTCAATCTTAAGAGTATCTGCTGATGTTTGTGTCCCAGTACGTGATCAATCCTGGACAATGATCCATGTGCACTTGAGAAAAATGTATACTCAGATTTTTGGGGGTATAATGTTCTATAGATGTCCGTTAAGCCCATGAGGTCTAGATTTAAAGCTCTAGTGTCTGCCTATTTTTTGTCTCATTGGTGAGAGTGGTGTGTTGAAGTCTCCTACTACGTATGTATTTTCTTTTATGTCTGTTTTCAGAGATATTATTAGCTATCTGATGTATTTTGGTGCTCTTTCATTTAGTGAGTATATGTTGATGAGTGTTATGTCTTCTTGATTTATTGTCCCCTTGATCATAATGTAATTACCATCTGTATTTCTTTTAACCTTTTTTAGTTTAACCTGTTTTATCTGATATAAGTATTGCTGTTCCTGCCTTCTTTTTTGGTCCATTTGACTGAAGAATTGTTTTCCAGTCCTTTATTTTTTAGTTTATGTTTGTCTTTCAAAGTTAAGTGTGTTTCCTTTAGACAGCAAAAGGTTGGGTTTTGTCTTTTAATCCAACTTGCTACTCTGTGTCTTTTTATTGATGAGTTTAGTCCATTTACACTTACAGTTAAAATTGATACACTGGTATTAATCTTTGCCATTTTGTTTGCCTCTTTTTGGTTCTATTTTTCACTTTCTTTTATTCATTCTTTTGTTGGTTTTAGTTCTAAGGTTTCTTGTAGAATTTTTTAGAGTGGGGGTTTTATACTAGTGAATTTCTGTAGACTTTGATTGTCTGAGAAAGTTCTTATTTTCCTCTGATAGAGAAAGGAGAGCTTTGCCAGGTAGAGTATTCTTGGTTGTAATTTGTTGACTTGGAGTTTGTTGAGTATGTCTCTCCATTCTTGTCTTGCCTTTAGTGTTTCTTGGAGAAATCTGATGTCAGCCTGATTGGTTTTCCTTTGTAGGTTATCTGTTTCTTTGTCTGTTTGTCAGTTTCATTATTTTTTCTTTGTCCTGGACCTTTGGAATGGTTACTATTATGTGTCTTGCTGTAGTTTTCTTTTCATCATGATAATTTGGCATTCTTCTAGCTTCTTATATATCTATTTTCATTTCCTTTTTTAAGCTTTAGAAGTTCTCTTCAATTATCAACTTGAATAGGTTCTTCGGAGACTTTTTCCCTTTCTTTTCCCTCTCCTATATTTATGATTCTTATGTTTCCTTCTTTTCATAGTGTCTAGTAGTACTAGAAGTGTTTCTTCATTTTTTTTCATTCTTATTTCTCTTTCCCCGTCTTTATTATTTTTATTTATGTCTGTGTCTTTAGGGTACTGACTCTTTCTTCCAATTCTTCTATTCTGTTTTCCTTGCTTTTCACAGAATTCTTGAGCTCCTCCTTTTCTCTCTGATCCTCTTCATTTCTTTTTTTCCCCTTTCCTCCATTTCTTTTACTTTCTTCTGTAAAGAGTCTATCTCGTTCCTCATTTCCTTGATTGTAGTCATCATGGTCTTTAGGAGTTGTCTGTTAAGTGTGTATTTTATTCTGTGACCATACTGTCAGGTTCTGGATGTTGACTTTCTTTCTGTGGTGCATTGTTTCTGGGTGAGCCTGCTTGCTCATTGGTATTTTTCTTTCTTCCCATTGCTAATCTTTGGCTTTAAGTCTGCTGTGCCCCGGTACTGCTGGAACTGGTGGGCATGCTTTCTGATTTCTCTTCCTGAGGTTCAGGTATGTCTGCCTGATATCTGTTCCTCTGTGGGAGGTTTTAAGCTCCAGTAGTCTTCTGCATGGTGCCAGGTCAGGCAACTTCAGCGGAACTGGCGCGAGGCAGGGCGGGTCGGAGAGTGAAAAGATAATCTTAAAATAATTACAAAAGTCATTAAAACTGCATCCACATCTCCACAGAACTCCTTATACTGTTAGTATAGGAAAATACAACATATTAATATCAGCAACAACAGTCTTACTTCCATGCAAAGTTTTTATTAGGGAAAATATAAAAAAAATGAGCAAAAATAGAAGGAGGTGGACAATACTGAATAAATTGGAACTAGTAAGGTAAAAACTAAAATTGGTGAAGTTTTAAAGACAGAGTTGGTACATCACATACAGCAATTCAGTTATTATTCAGTTATTCTTTTGTAACTTTAATTCTCCTTCAAAAGTCAAACTCCTATTTTTATCTGGCTTTAATTAGAATAAATGTATTTGAATTCAGATTAAGTTTAAAATAAAATTTGCCAATGTGTGTATCCAGAAAACCTATTCTCCTGCCCCTCTCCCTCATTTCACATGTCACATACAGTTCCTCAGGTGCTGAGACTGAAAGAACAAGTTGGGAATGGAAGGTGGACTATTCATATTTAAAGTTAGACCAGATGACACTGTCCTCTTTAGCTCAGGAGAGAAAGCCTGACTTGCAGGATCTTCTTGCCAGGGAGCTTTCAAAGATAAAAGTTATAAGCGCTCCGGACTTTGGGAAGGGTGGAGAGGATGATTCCAGTAGGAAATGGCACTAGGAATACTGCAGTCCCAACTCAATTCCTAAAATAACTCACTGAATGCTGACATGTACATATATTTGAGTGCCCACACTAAAACATATAATCTTTACAAGGCACACTTCTAATAAAAAATGTCTTTCCAATTATAATCTAAACTTTTCTGAAGGCTAGTCCAAAACATTTTATTCAGAATTTTCTATCTCTGGGCATATTTTCCATTTAACAATTTTTCATCTTCAGTAATTCTTTTCCATAGAAGTAAAATTTCTATTTTTTCATCTGTTTTCTACTTCCTTCCAGTCGGAATTTATTCCACACAAAAAGATGCTGAGATCCCTTTTATATTACCCATACTTTCACATTGTTCAATTGAAATCAAGGTATTTTGGGAAAACTTTTATTGCACAAAGTGAAAAAAAAATAGTATTAAAAATGACTTACAAAGTCCTTAATAGTTTAATTGTTGTAATAAATGAGAACTTTAATTTTCATGTATTTCATATGAAACTCCTAAAATAGTTAAAGCTCTTTTTCCATGCCTTTGAGAAAAATTATATAAAACTTAGAAACAAATGTATGTTAATAGTGTTATTAAAAACGTATTGTAGAAAGACCATAAAAATTACCAAAATGCATTTTAAGCAAGCAAACATACAGAAATGGAATGCATAGAGAAATATAAACAGTATAGAATAAATCATCTTTTGCAGTTACCCTGAGTATATATAAGCTTTACAGCTGTTTCTTAAGAGAAAGTGAGGAGAGTTATGAAGTGCCCTCAAATGTGCATTCCTGGAATAGCTAGGACTATCCATCCTGGTAAATACAGATGGGGGTAAAGTGGGAAGGGAGTCAACATCTCTCCAGCAGCTCGTGCCTTACTATTCCAGGAATAAACTGGATGTGGCTCAAAGTTTACTTTCTCTCCTTCACAAGTGATAAATCAACTTAACACTTTAATGCATTTTAAAAAGTGAGGGAGCAGAAAGAGTACACCCCTAAACGATATATATTAGACATGCATTTTACAAGTCTAGTAGAAAGGGTACTAAGCTGGAAGTCAGAACTCTGCAATTAATTAAGGGAGCTAGAAATGCACTATTAAATTTCAGCTGGGTGTTATGGTCTCAAGAAGTTTGGGATAACACCCAACTCATAAGATTAACTGCAAACATGAGCAAGCACTGGGGGAAAATTGAAAAATACCACACAAATGCACTGGGACATTATAATGTTAAAGGTGCCTTCCTCTTCTGGACCTTTAGGGAATCATCTAAATTGATATGTAGTATAGCATTTGAGAGTCTGGGTTCTAGAGTCAGAGATTAAAATCTTAGTGTTCACTAATTAATATTTTCCCATGTGAATCATGGGATAATAATAGTATCTACCCATAGTACTATATATGTAGTATCATAATTGCTGAAGAAAACTTTGAGTGGTCTTTGGCTAACTTCATGTAGATATAGCTATGACTTCCATGACCATAATTATTCACATAACAGTAACAACTGACATTTATTGAAACCTTCCTATGTGCTAGATACTGTTTTTAGCATTTTCTACTTTTTATTCATTTAATCCTTACAACTCTATAAGGAAAGTAGAACTGTTACTCCATGTATAAAGAAATTAAGTGACAAAAAAACTACTACATGTACTCAAAGGTTACTAATTTAGTAACTGATGAAAGAAGAATGCAAACCAGCAGTTTGAGACTCAAGTGTTCTAATGCCTTAAAAATCAGTTTTTATTAATGTTGAGATAGTTACATTGAATACACATTAAAAATCTTAGCATCCATTTTACCTGACTCAGACTAAACACCCATACTTAATGCTTTTTTTTTAGTAATTATTACTTAAAATTAAAATTGATATATGAATGTTCCTTTGAGAGAAGCAAATGAGAAATTTCTAAAATTATATTCAACAAGAAATATCTTGTGAAAAATCTTAAAAAGTACTATTTAAAAAAAATCTTTAAAAGTTTGTAGAATATTTCATGAATCATAAAGTGCAAGGCAACTGGAGAAGACTATCTAAGGGATATATTTAACTTCTGTGTACACGTACAAACTGACTTGGCTATTCCAACTAATGAATAATCAAGTCAATAAAGAAAAACGTTAAAGAGCAACCGAGTTATGTATTTTAAACCACAGATAAAAAAAGAAATTAAATGCTATACCATGTTTATCTTTGCTTGAACTAAACCCATAAAAACATAACATTCAGCAAGAGCATTCTATAGATCTACAGACTATTTAGTATAAAACTTAGAAATAAGATATGTTAGTACAAGAGTATAATGTAGATATTTTCCTAAAAGTTCAATTTACTTTTTTGAAAGTTCCTTCTCTTTTTAAGTAACAGAAAATGAGTACATCTGAACAGAAGAGATGACAAGAAGAGGTGATATTTATTAAAACCCACCAGGTTTTAAGTTCATCAGCAGGTCAAGTAGGAAGTATATTGGAGAGAGAAAAATTGTTTATCAATGGGTCAGAAAAAATACTCTTACTTACCCCTTGGCCAACTACAACCCGTTCCAATGCCTGTAAAGAGAAAACATAAGACAAAGACTGTTGATGTATTTGGTCTAATCTTTAAAGACTTATAAACATATTGTGTAAGGGCTTGTAAAAGTGACAGTTAAAAAGATTAAGTGAAACTTGTAAGTTTATATAAGTAACTAAAAACTAAACAAGTAACTAAAAAGTTACTATCATTAAGGAATGTTAGCTTGTTATATTTGTATAATTTAGGGCTAGTTTTGTAATGGATATATATCATATACACTAACATACACACCTTAATATTTGAAGAAATACATACACCCCTTGAATTTCAGAAGTATTAGAAAACACAAAATAAGTGTAATAATATATTCTTGGCTCACTTTTAATGTAGCTGAAACAATCAATAACATTATGCAATAAATTAGACATATTGATAAGCTACTTTTAAACATGTTTTTGCAAATTTTTATTAAGCATATTTTATTTAAAAAGTGAATAGAATGCAGGTGAAATCTTAGTTCAAAATTTGTAAATTTTTGTTCTGCATGATGTACGTGTTCAAATTAAATTTACATGTGATCAAGTGTCAGGTAGTAGAGAAAGGAATATATATTTTCACTATTTTATATGTAGTTCTATATTTTATTTATTTATATTACTTATGTACATTTATATTTATGTAAACTCCAAACATTTTTACAAAATATTTCTTAATAATTCTAATAAGTATTCATAGTCCAACATAAATTAAAACAATATATACAGTAATATAATAGCAAAAGCTGACTATATAACAAGATTAGTCATAATTTAAGCATGGAATAAAGTCTTCTAAAACTTCCATTAGAGACATGAATTTCCATAACTGTATCATTTTAAAGTAAATATGAATGAATAAAATTTAATTTTAAATTAAATTTTATTTTTAAATTTTTAATTAGAAAATATTTAAAACAGAAAAATGACCATGTGAGTGTTCATATTCAAATTTAAATTGTTTCATTAATTTGTTTCATAATTGTCTTCATAAATAATATTTTTTACATAAAGCTAGATTATATGCTTTTAAAACAGAAAGAAAATTTACATATTATCCTGTGTAAGTACAAGTTTTGCAGATATACAAGATCATGACAAGGTAACTTCTCTCAGGCTGCATAGCAAGTCAGCAATTGAACAGTAGCTAAAAACTTGTTCTTTAAGACCTTAATTTTTATTCCTTTGCACCATGTAAATTTAAGGTGAAAAGAGTTTATTGGATGAAAATTTGTTTGGCAACAACTGAAGGAAAAAATATTTTTTCCATTGATTTGAAGGATACTTTCATAAATATCTAAAACCAGAGGGTTATAAAAATAGGAAATAGTTATTTTCATAATAAATAAAGAGAGACAGGTCCGGAATAGGTTTATCATTGAAAAAAACAATGAATTTATAGTTCAATTATAGTACTGGCTCTGCTAATTTGAGTTTAGATCTTTATTATGGCTTTTGTAAATGGCTAAACTGAACAAAGAAACATAGTTTTTAATAATAAATTAGTTGGTGTCAACAAAATATAGGACTATTTTTGACATGTGCTGCTGATGAGTTTATTTTAGAAATACAAATGATAAATTTTGATTACATAGTAAAAGATAATCAAGTAAGTGATAAGAATTTTCTTGTGATCAATGGTTTTATAGGTCAATAAAGATAATGAAGAAGATATAAGAAGTGTTCATTTCACAGTAATGTAAAGTACACATTTTTATCAGTCTTAAAGAATGCTGATAAGATTATTCTCATCTAACAGATTTCTCATTAGTACCCTTAACAATCTGAAAGTGTCACCAGAAAGGTGTCCTTTGTTTTTTTAACCCCTTAAACTTTGAATATTTGTGACAAAGGTCAGTGACTGAGAGAAAGGCAATAAAACAAGAATCACTAAAAGAAATGTTCATTAGGTTTTTCAAGATTAGTCAAGAGTTGTTAAAAGGTAAGATGGGCAGGAACCAGCGGAGATAAGAATAAGGCCATTCCTTAGGAGGCTGACATTAGTCAGGGAAAGTTCAGGGATGGCTTACAAATTCTACAGCAGTTTATTTCCAGCAACTCTTCTTTTTGGCTAGTTAAGTGTTTATTTTTTAGAAAATATTCTTATTTTGTAGCTACAGTATATTCTTTTATTTTTCTAAGGGATATTAATAGTTATTTTGTTTTATTTTGGATACACTCCATTTCCTCTAAGTTGTTCTTTATGTATTTGATCATCTGATCTCTAGAGTTTTTCATAGTGGACTTTTCTGAGCCATCTAGTGATTCTGGGCTTTCCTTGGTAATTAAAACAGGGGCACTATAAACCTGATTAAACATTTTATATATATATATAAATGTGAGGACCACTGTCTACAGGTCTCTCCACTAAGGAGGTGCCTGTTTTGTTTTGTTGTGAAATCCCTGATGCCAGTATCATTAGGTCTCACCTTTTAGGTCAGTTAGATTCAAAACAAAACAAAACAAAAAACCAAGAAACAAAAAACTATTTCAGTTTCTTGCCTGGGGATATAAAACATGTTGCCAACATTCTGAAAATCAAATCATTCCAAGAATGACCTGCCATTCTCATGAGACCCTAAGAAAGTATCATTTACAAATATAATGAAAGAATACCACAAATTTCTTCAAAGATAACTACAGATATTTGAGTATAAATAGATTTATAAGATAATTTTCAGATATATGACCTAGAACAGTGGTATACTACTTTTTATATGGCTATGTTAATGGCAGAGAAATAATGATCCTATAATAATCAATTTATCTGGGATTGAACATTAAATACATTACACTCATGCACCATTTAATGATGTATTCTCAGAATACATCAATGCATTTTTAGGTGATCTGTCATTATGTGAACATCACATAGTCCATGTGAATTCATCATCATAATTGGATCCAATCTTTTGTTTTCATATCACAAATAAAGTTTTGGTTTGGCAGGGATCATTACAATGCTGGAAACATTTCTTCTGTGTCTGATCTTCTCTGTAGCTGACCATCACTGGATTTTCCTCTTTCATACTCCTTATCATTTTTATTTTTGTTTCCAGGTCAATCACTTTACATGATCTCTTACTGGCAACCTAAGCAGTGAATTTTGTGAGCTTGTTGCAATGATGATCAAAACAACACATATTTAAATCTAGCAGGAGATATGATGCTATCAAGAGATGCAGTAAACAAAAGATGTATAAGGCAGCAGCTGCTAAGACATTATGCTATTACCAGACAATAGAAATTTGAAGATCTCTACGGTATTTGTGGTCTGTGGCTGACCTCTAAACGTTGAAATGCAGTGCAGTGCAAGACAGTATTTAATCAACTACATTTTAAGTTTCTGATGACTAAAGCCATTTACTCTGTTTAATTTGCATCTGCTCCTTTGTAAACTAACAGCACATCATGAACAGATAAAACCATGGACTGAAGTGCTGTAGGTCTAAAGGCACTAGACAAATCAGGCACAATAAAAGTTTTATTTAATGAAATAGTTACTTCTAGTTAGCTAAATAATATATTTCCCATTTTATAAAAAAAATTAGGAGACCAAATACACCACAGTGCTGTGGATAAAACATTACACTAATTTCTGAGCTGAAGACTTGGTAGTTGGTACATTTCAGGTGATAATCACAGGCAAAAAATTAAGTAGTCATAATATAATTCTGCATTAGAGTAGAACTAGGAATTGTTACAACACTAAGTTGAGTGGATAATACAGGAAGAACAAGTCATTTTGTTCTCATGATTTGGAAGGCACAAAAGTATTAATGATAACACTATAAAATCTCACATTTATACATGGTATTAGCCAAAAATCATAAATTTTGAAACATTCAGATCAAGTTCTTAGTGCATATATAATCATACCAAACATGCTGACATTCTGGCATTACGACCACAGCACCATCTTTCTTCTTTTAAATAGTGGCACATTGGAAATCCCCACTTTTCTTGGGTACACTCTGCAGATGGGGGGAAAATATGGATCACTGAAATAGAATTCTTCCTCCTTCAGTTAAAGTAAATAATACATTGAAAATAAAATTAGTCAGCGAGTCCAAGAGTAGTTAAACATGGAAGTGGTAATGTTTAACAGTTCATTCCAGTCCATTAATTGAAAGCATATTAATGTTACAAAAGTAGTATTTTCTCAACAACAGCTGTTCTGTGTTTAAGCTACAGGTCTGATGCTAACCAAATGCCAAAATTATTTCTTTAATATTTAGCAAAAGCAATTTTAAATGGAAATGCAATTCATGTTCAGTGTTAATATAGCAGATAAGTATTGAGATATCGGATGTTTACTGTTAACCTAACTTTAGCAAAACCAGTATATTAAATATGACATTGGGGAGTTTATTATAGAACAGTATTAATTCATTCCTAACAATGCTGAAGCACTAATTCTTTTCCCAGCCCCTATACTCACTTTTCAGAAAAAGGACATCTGTATAGACCCTTCTTTCTATATTAAGAGGCTATGATATTTTAAACAGTGATTCATTCAGTTAGGCTCAATTTCATTTGAGATTCAAATAACAACACAGATCAACATTCACTGCTTAATTACATGTATCTGCTGTCTAACTAACCTACAGTTACATATGCAAATCTCCTCTATAGAACTATTAATCACACAAGGTTATGAAAAAGTAAATAAACCAGTTTCTAAAACCTGGAAAATAAGAGCATGAATTGAAATATGAAAAGAATTCCACTTAACTGGACAGTTAAAAGAAATTAAAAGGCAATTTCAGAAGATTCATGGAGCCCTTGAAGTTTATCCAGGTCTTAGAGACGCTGGATACTTCCTATGTCTGAAATGACTTGAAACAGTTGTTGAATTTTAATGAAGACACTACCATTTAACTGAGGCACCATCGTTATTGCTAAATGAAAGGGCTGCCGTAAATAGTTGTTTTTTTTTTTTCCCCTCTGACAACTGAAAAAACAAATACTTAGATTTTGCTGAAAAACACAAGAGGTTAGAGAGAGGGTTTTGAGGTTTTAGAGTGGTTAGGAAAGGTACTAACCAATAAAACACTTAGTTCTCCCTTCCTACATCCATTCTTTCCTTGTTCCTTATAGTAACAAAGTACTCAATTTCTAGCTGGGTATGCAGCAATTCAGATTAGAGTACAATTCCCAGACTCACATGCAGCCACTAGGGGAGTTACAAAACTGAGCTTCAGCTGGTGGAATATGTGGGCAGAAATGATGCTTACAAATCCTAGACCATATGCTCAAAGGGTAGGGGGCATATTCTTTCCTCCACACTTTTTATACCTCCTTCATCCCTCATTCATTTAGAATATACAATGATGTGAGTCTACTATGGTCATATAAACAAGAGCAGCAGTGGGTACAGTAACAAAAGAGAAAGAGTCTAGGTCCTTGGATGATTTTCTGATATGAATCTTCTACAGCAGCTTTAAAAATTTACCTCTGGATTAAAGAAATAAATCTCTATCTTTTTAAAGACACAATTACTTTGGGCCTGAATTTAATTTGCATATTTATTTTAATTTAATGCTTCCCCAGTTAAAGCCTTGACATTAGTTTAGCATGGCAAAAATAATGTCCCACCCTGCCCCACAACTGGTCACCATGTCAGCTGGCTCTGTCTTTGAGAAGTAGTGGTAAGCTATTGCGTTCCTACTGTTCCTATCCAATGGATCCTGGAGTTGGACTTTTATAACTGCATCCTAACTAGTCTTATATCTGAGTTAGCTCCATGACAATCTATATTCTGTAATGCCAACAAAATATTACCTTTCAGAAATGTAGATAAGTGCATGCAACTATTTTGCACAAAATAATCACACAAAAATATTTTTATGGTACAAAATGTATTTTTTTATCCCACAGAATAACCTGACACCATAGCATAGTATGAATGGTACTGATATTCTGTCCTTAATTTGCTTTTTCAGGCATATTTCTGTTTTCAGACATTTCTATTTTCAAGACCCTCACCCGCAACTTATTCTCTGCCATATATATCCTTACTCAGAACAAACCACACAGATTCCTGCCTCTAAATGATTTTTCCACAGAACCTCAAGATGTTCTTCCCTCTCTCATTCAATTTTCTAAATGAAAACCAAACTAGAAGGCCTCCCTGGTGGCGCAGTGGGTTAAGCAGCGCACTATGAAGTAAACTGCAGCCACTGCAGCACAAGTTCGATCCCTGCTGCCGGCCAGGGAGGGGACCCACATGGTGCAGCAGACCTCTCCTGCTGTGCCCGCTGCTCCCC
>JAGFMF010011752.1:16039954-16070611 GCA_019455555.1 Galemys pyrenaicus | reverse complement strand
TCTCTGTGGTGAATCCTCTCACCCCCCCACACCTCTGGCCTGTACCCCAGTGCTTGTGTGCATAAATAAATAAATCTTTAAAAAAAAAAAAAAAGAAAACCAAACTAGAAATCTTCCCTTCATCACTTACTTATGAAACATTAGTCTTTTAGTCTTAACAGCATTTGGTTTATTCATCTATAATTTATTACTTCTTTCCTTCATTTTTTAATAATTCACATTCACATTTAAGATCTATGGGTCATGAATATAACCCTCTCAAATATACATGAAAGTTCTCTGCATTCCTCACTAGATGGTGAGCTTCCTAAGGGCATACAGTATCTCACTCATTTTATATATTCGAGTACCTATTACTACAGAATTCTGTTGAATTGAACCTACAGTATTAGATAGATGAACCAAGATTATCTACATGCCTTCATTCCATTTGGAAAATAAAGAAAATAAAATTAAAATTTCTTTACACCCAAATGAAATTTGACATGAAAATTTAGCTAGGAAAAATGAGTAAGTTTTATGCCTTTATAACTTTTTCACCTGTATTATATAATCTTAATTTATTCACCTTCATATATAGTCTCAGAATATCTAATTTAAAACCATAATAAATATTATTAAAAGACAAGGAAAAAGGTAGGAAAAATATATATGAATTAAGTGTTTTTGAAAGATTTTGCCTTTATTCCCACATACCCTATCTTTTTCTTCTGTTTAGTTTTCTTCTGCAATAACTTAACATTATATATCTAGTTTTTCCAATTACCTTATGCTTTCTTATTAAAATACAAGCTTGATGGAGTCTCAGACCTTTTTTTGTTCAATCCTCTATCCCTTCATATCTGGAATAATGACTACCATGCAGTGGGCACACAATAAATATTTCTTATATGAATAAAAAATAACAAAATCCTTAGAAATAAACCAAACTAAAACTGGGCAGGATTAATATGACTTTCTAGAACACCAACTAAATGAAGATATTTCTGTTCAAGGAGGAAAAATTTACATAGTTGAAAGTCATCAGTTCTCTCCATAATTATTTCAAGTTCAGTGCATGTTGATTAAAATTCCAACAGTTTGGCTCTTAATTTGATTCTAAAATCTATTTGATGCAGGAATCACCTAAATCAGTTTTTACTTTGAATCTGGTCAACAATATTTATTATGATTCAAACATTGTAATGATAATAAGAATTCAAAAATCATTTTTTTCTAAGCACAAACATTTTTGCAACTTTTCATATGACTTTAGGATAAATTACATGTGTACTTTATTTCATATGAAAGATGCAAGTAAACTTCCTACTTAAGTTTTAATGATTGATGTCATCAGCATTTCCATTCTCTCCCAGCAAGATCTTCAAATAAATATTTCATCGCCAAATTTTAGTGGCTTGAAATTGCTAATACTAAGTAAGCATTTTTAATCTGAATTACTACTTCCTTGAAAATGGTCTATTCTTTTCATATCCAAACTACAAACATTGTTAAAGGTTCTAACAACATATGAAACAGAAATGCCTTATTGTTTGACTTTCCTATCTAGTGTTCATCAAGTGTGCACCAAATGTTGTAGCTTCCATTTACTAAGCACAGACAATGAGTGTGCTGCTTTCAGTCAGCCCTTTCTGATTGAAATCTCTTCTTTTATAAAACTGGCTCAAAACCCTGGATCTGGTCTCTTTTTAAAAAGGATAAAACTGTATTTGAATGTCAGATTTGTATGATAATGTGGCAAAATGTCACTCTTTAAAAAATCTACATATAAATTTAAAAAAAATAAACATATAAATAAGTCAAAATATTTGAAAGAGAAAATGCATAAAGTTAGGTAATAAAGTTCTGAAAAATAAGAACTTTGGAAGGCCTGCTCTTGCAGATTTTATAGTTCAATGTTATAGTAATAAAAACAATATAGGAATATTGTGGGAGTAAACAGATTAAGGGAACTGAGTCGAGTCCACAAATATAGAATAAAGGTGTCATTTCATATCAGAGTGAGGAAGCATGGATTATTTAATAATCACTTTAGAGTCAATTCTCAAATCATAAACAAAAATAAATCCAGAGATTTATGGAACTGGATAAAACAAAAACTTACTTATGAGTTAGAACAGAAAATTATTAGAACAAATGTCGACTAATACAAGAGAAACTAAAAAGAATATATGGTATTATATACTTCAAAAATACTTTGTCACATATGAAAAAAAATTTAGTGAATCTCTATATATTAACAATGGAAAGAGCTCCACAATATATTTCCAAGTGAAAAGGCAGTGCTGTGTTGTCTGCTGATCTTCCTTATCTTCCCAATTTCCTTTAGAATGTTCTTAGATTCAGTTCCTATACTTCTTTTCATTATTTTACTACTTAGGTAATCTCATTCAGAATTATTATCTATATGCGAATAAATCAAATTTCTTATTTTTAATTTGTATTTTTCCTCAGAAATACAAAATTATCTATCCAACTGATAATACAACTTCTGCACTTGAATTTCTAAAAGGCATGTCAAACTCAACCTGTCTAAAGTTAAACATTTAGATGTCCATACTACTCTTTTGCAATCATAGCCAGGCCTCAAATGACAATTCTATCTTTCTTACTGTTTCAGTTCAAAAACTTTTAAGTTATACATTGCTCAAGCATCACAACTGACAATATTGTTAAAAGGTACCCAGAATTTAATTTCTTCCAATGCTCTCCTCTGACATAAACCACCATCATCTCTCATCTGGATTACAGAAATAGCCCTGAAGGAATCTCCCTAGTTCTGCCCCTGATAACTGTTTTAACCATACCAGTTTCTTAAGTGGTCCTTGAAAAAGAAAAGCAGCTCCTGTATTGGGCTTTTTACTTGTTGTTCCCTCTGCCTAAACACTATTTCTCCAAGAATTATGCATGCTTTTTCCCTCATCTTTCAACTGTCTATTCAAGTGTTGTCTTAACAATTAGCCCTTCTCTGGCTACTGCATGTAAAAAAAAAACCAGGATCCCTCCGATCTCATTTCCTTTGCTTTATTTTTCCCCAAAGCATTTGTCACCATCATGTTGTATGTGCATATGTTTGTACAGATAAATATATATATATATATATACACATATATATTTAACTCTGAGTTGATCCACTAGGATTAAATGACATGAGAGCGAGATTTCTTTTTTCCTTCTATCGCTCTGTTCCTAAAAAGGCAGCTGGCACATTGTTGACATGTAATAAATATATGTTGAAAGAATGAATGAATGAACAACCCATACACTTGGTACGATGACATTTGTTTAAAAAAACTAAACATTTGTACATGTGCCTGCAGTAGAAAGAAACATGAGAAAGGTGTGTTTCATTGTAGGTAGTGACACTGAATAAGGACATTCGCTTTCATTATATATGCTATATACCATCAGAATTTGTTTTACAATGATACCATATTGACATGTTACTTATAAAAATGCCTTTTTTAAAGGGCCAAATACATATCATTTACTAACCCTTTATTTATTTTTAAAACTTAGTCTCTGTTCCATGTGCTTCTCTTTAAGGTTTAAGGCTCCAGAGACTTTCTTAAATATATTCTTCAAAAACATCTGAATATTTAGCAATTAGAGACTATCACTCTCAAGTACTCATAACAACTGGTATTTAACTGTAAAATTTTAGAAACTTGTTACCCACCTTAGAGAATTACAGTTTAAATTAGCATCACAGGCTATAGAACAATTCTATTTAAACTTCTTGATTTTCATTTTAGTATATAAATGAGGTTAAGTGTACATGGTTTTCAAAATATTACTTAATGCTGAAGAACATATTAAAATTATAATGAACTTCCAGATTTCAAAAACATTTATATCTTACTAGTTTCTTGAGTACATTAAAATGAAAAGTATAACTATACTTAAACAACCATGTAAATCATATATTAATAGCAACATTCTTCAACATTAATAGCAAATATAATAACTTGAAGAAAAATTCAAAATCGTAAACCAGAAGAGGAGTTACTAGAAAATTCTAAAATTTGCTCTACTCTGTTTAAATGATCAGACTATACATAGGTATAAAATTTGATAACTTAAGAAGATAAAATTTATGGGTAGTGATCAAAATTATTGAAGTCACAAAGGAGGTACAAGAGGAATATCCTAAAATTTAAGACATTTAAAGAAAATCAGCACAGCAATCATGTGTTCATACTAATTAATTCATACATCCCATAAATATGGGTTGAGTCCCTATTGGTCCTTTCCTTGGTCTTCACTAGAATGTACCTTCAATTTAAGTCACTGAGATATATATTTTATGTATGGATTTTTGCTTCACAGAATATTTTGAAGGAATATAGTTGGTTATTCAATGGTAAAATAATTTATTAATCTCAAGATTATGCCAGCTAAAAGCCCTATTTATAATATCTTACATTTTAGCTTCTTGTCATTTCCAGTTTACTATATAATCACTGTATTAGTAGTTCACTTATTCTTTGGCTAAAAGTACAGCTGAGAATGTAAAGTACAGCTGAGAATGTAACTTCAGAAGGAATATAGAAATCACTCAAAATAAACAACCAACTAAAATGTACACAGGGAAACACTGTTTCTTAAAGAAGGAGCGTAGATACTACTGTCTAGGTGTTTCTGTGCATAACTATAACAATGGCAAAGTCCAGGTGACAAACACTATGTTGGTCTGACAAACACAGTGAAAGCAGCTCCCCAGTGGTGCTTCTCATTAAGCATGACAACTTATACTATGAGTAACTTCGTTCCTATGCAAATTCTGCTTATTGTGCCAGACTCATGATGAAGGAAATGTAAGAAATTTGCTTATAATTTATTTACCATGAAAACAAAATTGCAAACACCATATTTATAGCAAGATTTTTTTCAAGGTCATTTGATTTTCAGTATAAGAATACAAATTTGTATACACAATTTGTTGGACTAGATTTTTAATAAGAACCCTGTTTATCAATTTGAGAATCAACTTTTTGGTAAAAACTTCTACCATCTTTGATTTAAAGGCACTTCATATATGAAGCATAAACTATTTCCCTTTACTACTTCTTTTAAGTGAATACATTAATTTGCTACTTTAGATATAATTACATTCTTGATTTCTCTTGTTTATCATGAGCACATGGGTTAAAATGCTGAATAAATGCAATCTGCTTAAAGCTTCAAGAGCACTTTATATTAGTCACGAAAAATAATGAGGTGCAAATTTAAAGAAAGGGGAAAAATGTATTAAATCTCCATTTGCAATCACTTCTAGGCAGCAAAAAGATGCCCATGGCAAAAGTAAAATCAGTGTCATTACTAAGAAAATGTACAACTGAGTGAAGATCAGATACAGCTGTGAGTGTGAGGTAATTGCACAGATGGCCAAGTACATTCAGAAATCTTTGTATTCATCCCGTATCAATTGGAAAGTATTTTCTGAGACATAAGTCCAGATAAACACTGAGAAGCAATGTGAGAAGATATTTTAACAAAAGTTTATAATCAGTTGAATTTACAAGGCTAACAGTAGCGTCTACTTACCTGCTCTAAGATTACAAGAGCAATTCCTTATAGAAACTGAGATAGTACTGATAGTTTTGATTGAATTATTGAGCAAGCTAATAAACTATTAGAAAGCAAAAAAAAAAAAAATATGCACTTACTATGAATTCGTGTTAGAAAATTTTATTTCTTAAAGACCAAATAAAACTTTGTGGGAAAACAACACTTATGGTCTTTACTATACTAGCATAGGTTAAAAGTATGATTTTCAAAAATCTCACATTAAACTGATAAGAATACTGCATGAAATTTAATAGGAAAGAACAGAAGAAAAACACAGACATATACTGTGTGTTAGAGGATCAGTGCTTTTCAAAGAACAAATATTAACCAAGAGAAAGTAAGTTCTTTGTAAAATTTCAATATCAGTTTATCTATTTGTCTATATACATGCTAGGTAGTGATTTAAAATGTATTTCTTAATATGAATATGAGTAAAAAAGCAATAAAAATGAAACCATCACTGTAATCAAGAGAAAAAATATCACTTTCTTCCACAAACATGTTTTATTACCTTGGTGGTAATCATTTACTTTGTAGTTAAAGATTACATGTTTGAGAGAGAAATGGAAAACTTCACAGTTAATAGGAATTACAATTTATGATCACAAAAGGATCTGAGTTTGTGTATTTAAAGTTAAGTAAGACTTCTATCTCACCAGGGCCATGCACGTTCATCACCTTGCTCCAGTGGTCTCTGGAATGTAAACCTTCTCTAACTCTCTGTTTCTTATCTTTGCTAATAAAGGCAAAACCAAGTTAGTACCTTGAGAATTCTCAAACTATATATGTCAACATATACTTCTTTTCAAGATAGCTCATCAATACTGTTATTCCCTTTAGTTTCAACCAGTACTGAATTGTTTTTTTCTTAATTTGTTATTTTATTCAAGTCATTCCTTAATTGAACACTTGCTATATATCACATGTTATGATAATATTAGACATTAAAAGAAAAAATTTAAAGATAAGTTTTGTTGTCTTAGAGTTGCCCAGAGTCTAAGGCAGTCACAAGATGAGTAAAAAATTTATTTGGTACCAAAATAAAAGAATATAAAAAGAGATCATTGGCCCTCTTCTTTTAGAGTATGCTCATGTTATGCCTGTCAACCCCCAAAATCAGGACATAAAAGAGAAAGGAGAGATAGATAAGAAAGGAGGGAAAAAAGCAAGAGGAGGGATGGGAGAAGAGAAGAAAGAAGATGCGTTAGCAGGTACCGTTAGCAGGTTATTCCACAGAGGTAATACCTTTCTCCTTTGTCTGCCCTACACAGAGGCTGAAAAAAGCTAAATATTCATTCTTCCGGACTTCTGAACAGTTAGAAGTTACCTGGTGAACCATGTCTGGACAATAAGATATGAAGCAAATTTGCTAAGAAATTGCTGGATAGATCGTCATTCCTCCTTGACAAAAGGAAAGATACTTTAGGAGAAAGTCTCTAACTCATGCCCACTTCTAAAGATGGGATGCTTTCGACTGCCACAGTTACTTTGAGGCACTAGATGTAAACCCTGTGCTCTGATGTCACCAAGCTGTGAAACAACCTAAGACTGCTACCTCTTGACTTTCGGTTATGTGAGGTAATGACTTTATACCTCATGCCACTGTTAGCATACTTGCTACACCAAACAGTTAAAACTGACAGAGGTATCACCATTATTTCTTTATTTTTCAAGATGTGGGGCTCTTCAGAAGTCAATAACCTCCTACATTATAAGCAGAACTTCTGAGACTTTTCTAATTTCCTTTCTTTCAGGGTTCATGTGGCCCACAGAAATAAAAAATAAATAAGAAGCTAATTATGTAATGCAGGTTATAAAAGCAAAATAGGAGAAATTCAAATGGACTATAGTTATTAAAATCATGCCTGTTTAATGAAATTTTGATTCCAGTAAACAAAACATAGATATCTATATAAAGAGACAGTTTATAGAATGTGAGAGATGCCATTTACCTTATAATGGATACATTTATTTAGTAAGCCTTAACATAAAATAGAGGCCTTTAAGGATAGCACTGTTCCTAAAGCAAAGGTGTATACCCACAGGAGTTGGAATACTTAGACACCTGCTACACTGTTAGGGTCTCAATAAATTTCATGACTGAAAATCACGGGTCCCGATAAATTCTTCTTCTGGTCATAGTACTGTTCTGCTCAAAAGTTCTTGTTACCAAGATGAACTTTCCATATAAGAAAACTTTGGACTGATTCCTGTTTTCCTATTCCAACTTGTATCACAATCTCTGCTTTATATGAATCAAGTTACCACCCAACTAGAATATTTTCTATAGGTGTATTATTTCTTAAATTAACCTAACTTGGTCCTTATACTTTGAACGCTCCTCTCCACATTTTTGCCTATCTTAATCCCATAGGGCACGACTCAAAGGTTACTACCTTTACAAAGCCTTTCCTGATCTAGCTGGGAATAATCTTTACCTTCTATCAGAAATGGCTTTTAATACATCATATCTCTCTTTTTCTCACTTTTAAGAAATCACCCATTAATATAATTCATAAATCATATTTAATTTGTTATTGTTTACTCTAGATACTATAGACTTGAACAATCACAGAATATAACTGCAGTTACACACTCGAAGTAAAAATTTCAAACAAAATAGACTTAGAACAAGAACTTAAATTCACCTGAATTAGACAGGGTAGACAAAGTGTCTCTATTGTCCAGAGAAAGGCAGGCTGCCCTGTATCCTCAAGAATTGGTTATTACATTTTATCATGGCTACTGCCATCCCTTAGCCAGTAAAAAGTATAGGAGAGAAAAAAAGGCAGTGGCAAGTTGTTTCCTTTCAAATAAATTGCACATATTTGGCTCACACTGTACAGGCTTGAATTTTGTTATATGAAAAATAAGTATGCTAGTTGGGTGGCTGGATATTTGCTCACTAAAATTAAGAGGTTTTAGTGTTTCCTTTAATATTATTAAAGGAAGAAAGGGACAATGGAAATGATTATATTCTTATATATATATATATATACTGCTAAGTTCCCCACTGCCACGCTCCTTCCAGTGCCTTAGTCATGCAATAATATTATACAAATGAGTGCACACATATAAAGGAAGAGATTTTCTCAAAAATAAATCTTACAGTTCCATTTCTGTATATTTAGATGTCTGTATTTATAAAACAGTCCCAAAAGATGATCACTTAGACAGAAAGCAATCTCAGAATATTAAACATGCTCAAAAGTTTGTCCTGAAACTTGGTCCTTCCTCAGTGTTTCCTATTATGTAAACTGTATCACCACCTACCCAGTGGCTCAAAACCTGATAATAACTGCTGACAATTTCTTCTCCTTTACCTCCCACTCCCCTACACAATATTAAGTGTATTCTGAATTCTAATTTACTCTATTCCTACTATTGCTGCCCTAACTTTAGTCCTCATCTGCATGGTCTCAACTTATAAAAATATCTCATAAAACTCCCTTCTGTGTTTGCCCACGTATAGGTTGTATCACTAGTACCCCTTCCTTTGTATGGTTAGGAAACCAAAACTCAAGTTTGTCATTGTACACAAATACCCTTAGGACCATCAGTGTTTCCTCCATCTTTGTGGACCATTGCCTTTTCCTACATATTGACCTGATAAACACTATATGTTTATTTGGTATTTCAATGCCTTTATGAAACAAAGTTTAATTATATTCATTAATTTTAGCTGATAATGTGTGTGTGGTAGGGGGTATGGGTCAATTAGGATATAGAGCCAGGCTCATTTTGTGATTTTTAAGTTTCAAGCTTATATTTGGTAGATGTGAATATGTAGAAATTCCAAGGGCCTGGAAGTAGTCCCCTGCAAGATCAGGATTTGGTTTTTGCATGGAACTGACTGAAGATTACTTTCTCTAGTTTGAGATCTAATCTCAGTATGGACTTTTCAGGTTCAACTCCCACCATACAGGTGGCCCAATGAGTCTCCAAATACCAGCATGACCAGCATTTGCCTCAGGACAATACTGTCTGCTACCTCATCATTCACAGTACCCTGCTCTGGTTTCAACTCCTCTTCCTCCCTCTTTCCCTTCTTTCCTTTTAATATTTTGGTTTTTATTTTTCTTAATCCATAGAGATTCCCCTTATTTTTTGTGGATCAGTAATACTTAAAAAAATGCATGTTCTAATTTAGACAGGCTTGGGCCGAATTATAGCAGGAGGGTTCCTCAGAAAAATCACGTCTCCCAATACTACTGGAGATAGAAGTCAAATACATGCTTGTTTGAAAAAAGAAACCACATTTTATCCCTCTATATTCTCCAGTCTTCTAATGCCAAAATCCTGTAGTAAGACAGATTTGTTCAATAAAATAGGTACTATATGAGAAAGAGAACGCTGTCAACTCTACTGAAAAGACACCAGAGGTATACAGTTACAGTGATAGAATTAATTCATTGCTGTTAACTAAGAAATTAGTCTTTTTCCTAAATGATACAACCCATGGTTTAATACTTATTTTAAATAGTATGTTACTTTTTCAAGTAATATGATCAACATATTTTTCTTCAATCTCCAGACACCTTTTTAGGTGAAGCACCTCTACATTTAAAGCAATTAAATTGATCATTAAAAGGTGACTACATAAGTACCTACTCCTCCTCCCTTAAAATTACTACTGTTGACATAAAGTGAAAAAAAATCTATAGCAGAATCACTCTCACATGCTCTTGACAAATTTTTATTTGGTACAGAACCCAAGTGAAAGAGGATTTGCAGTCCTCTTCTGGTTTTTAAAAAAACAACAAACAAAAAAATAAATATAGGAATCTATGGGAGAACCACCTAAATACCCTGTAAAACATTATAGTGGCAGAAAACATAAAGTTAGGCTGCAGGCTTTCAAACATTACACCATTTACATTTGACTCTGAAGAACTGCAGTTTTTTGGATGGCACTGATAATACTAAAACACTCCCTAGCACTGGGCTGGAAAGAGGTGGAGAAAATCAAGCACAAATCTGTAGTAACTCTGACAAGGGTTGCTCCTGATAAGGGTTCCTATTAAGACTAGGAAGATGCTCTGTGAAACCATCTGTGAATCAAACTGGCAAGGGTCCAGCTCTTTCTTTACTTCTCCTGCACTCCCAAGCTTCAAAAATGAGCAGATAAACTTTCAGGAAAAGTGCAAATTCCTTTCCTCCATTGGGCTGGGTCTGAAAAACTCACACCACTAACATCAATTTCTGATAGAATATATTTATGCCAAAAGACATTAGTTACAGAGCAACTTCTGTTACATTGAATACATGCAGATGCCCAAGTCCAGAGACAGATAAGAATTGTGTCCCATATTCACTCCTAAACAAATGGAATGACCATAGCTAATTTAAATTGAGATTCACCTAAGGCTACGGAAGGGCTCAGTCTTCCCAATAATTCATGACTAACAAAATCATAGATGGGTTAGTAAGGAACAAGAGATGTGTGGATCTAGACAGGTAACCAGTAGTGTTTCCTATAGTACAGTTCCAATTTCATGGGGAAATACCCCAAAGAAATTTCTCTCCAACTTCTAGAAGAAATAATATATTTCAATTTAATTAAGATAATAATCAATATTAAGACAAAACACTTAAATAATTCAAGCTTGAGAAATATATATTCTATAAAGCACTGCAATAAAATGTTCTGGTATTTCTTGTTCTCCTAGGAACTATAGGCTTATAATGTATAAATATTTAAAAGGAGCTTTTAAAACATATGGTATAAATTCAGTACTCATAATGGCTCAGAGAGCTTTGAGGTATTTTTGAAAATTGACATTCATGACAGACCACCTCTATGGTCTACCACAGTGCAATGGGTAAACAAATTCATGAAAAAACATATTGCTTACCTAGAACTTATCATCATAAAAAGTTGCAGTGTACATACCAGTCGTTTCTACTATACAACGCTGGGCTATTAATAACTCAAATTTATATCCCAAAGGGCAACACTGCCCCCAACTCAAACTTAAAAACAGCTGTGCAAACAAAGTGAGGGTGAGGGGCAGGTGTGTAAGATATGAAGGAAGAGACACATGACACACATGACCATTCAGAGACAAAGCTGTATGGAAGAACTTAGTGCTCAGCATATGGCGGGAAAAATGAACTCTGTGCATGCAAATCCCTCACCCTGTACGTTAAATGTTTTAAAACAATTATCAAACTGTACCATGATGAATACCTATTTTAGTAAGGAATATTAGGACAATACAGAGTATGTTAGATATACAAAATAGGGTTATGTTCACATTCTAGCTCTGTAAACAGTGACTATTAAATAGTACCTGTTTGCCACTGTTTTTCACACACACATACACACACACACACCTTACTCATTGATAAAGTTAAACTACCAATCCTTGTGGTATTCATCCTAATTTATTGGACACTTCTGACTTGTTCTAAATTTTTCTTTCATTTGTGTATAGTCCCTAACTCTTAATATATTTCATTTATAATCTGCTTTCCTGTCCCATATGTTTCATTTTCCCCAAATGTTTTACTCTGAACTCCTAATATTAAGATCTGTGTTGGGTCTAATTATTCCAAAGTGTTCTCTGCATTTTGGCCTTTGGAATACCCTCCTGAGACCTTTTGGGTTCAGTCTTTGGTTTGGATCAGTAAACTGGTATCTGAGTACAGTTCACCTAAGTCTCTGCATGGGGGAAACTGAAATAACTATAAATAATCTTGAGTAGATTTCTCTGACTCATCCATCTTATGGAGCCATAATAGCACCTTATTTTCAACCAAAATGCTCATCAGAACTATCTTAAAAATCCAAGTGCTGTTCTTAGAGATTATCCTTCAGAAAGCGAGAAGCAGGTCCTAAATGTCTATCTACTGAAAGTGTCAAATTTGATTCAACCCGGCAGTTAGAAATCAAAACAGATTGTAAAAATTGTAGGAGTGTTTCTTTTTTTTTTTTTAAATCTTCTCTCGCTAACTTTACCCAAGATAAAGTGAGAAAAAATGGAGATGGGCTTGGGAAAGAGAGAAGAAAATGTTATCTCTGCCATCTAGTTTCTGAAATGAGAAAGTGGACAGAACTGGATAAAACACATTAGTTAAGTTTACCCTTTTTATTTCTATCACTTGTTTTCTCTAATGTTTCAGCTTTCCTACCTTTCCAATCTTTCTCAACCTTCAAAATATTTGAAAGTACTCATGTTACAAATATTTTTACCTATTTCATCATATCATCCAGTTCTGCTTATTTGCTTTCTGGAGAAGTAAAACTCCCAAAGTTATGTTCATTTCAGGTAAGTGTAAGAAGAGAAAGTAACACTGAGGCATCACTATTACCTGTTGCCATTTAAGCTTGGCATTGTTTACTTGATGATCTCAGTGATTCTCAAAGTATAAGATATTTTGGACAGGAAGGCCTCTTCAAGAATTGATTATAACTAAAAGGAGATAAAAGGAGAGTGTAGCTGCCAGTCATTGTTGAAATAAATCTTTCTGACATTTTTTGTTCGAAATCTGGGACCAAAAATGCCTTACCTACTCAGTTCATAACAGCAACTTCTACACTAGAGAAGAGAAGGTGAAAGTGCTTTTACCTAGGCAGAATGCAAAACTGAGAATCTGGTTACTAAGAAGTATTTATTTTTAAGTGTGAAAATGTGAAGTTATTTTCTTCAACTAATTTTCCTGGAAGATTTAAAAATTATTTTGTGAATAACTGAATACTAAAAAAACTGAGTGAGTCAAGAAAAGATTCTGGGAAAATGGCTTAAAGGATAAATTGAAATGAGAAAATGGAGGTCTCCTTGACTTTTAAAACTGTCCCTTTCAAACACATTAAAATGAACATTAGGATTATTATCATAATTGTTTCTGAGAAAGTTATTAGGATAAAAAGACAGTAACAAGAAGAATGAAAAAGAGCAGGAAATGTGATTGATAAAGTAGATTATCACCCCATGACTGTCTACTTTTTTACTATTTTACTACTTTTTTTCTACTTTGATAACCATTTTACTACTTTGATTAATTTTAGTGATTTTTCAAGACAAAGTGGATACCATTACACTAGAACATACCTACAAATACTTCCCCATCCCCCATTAGATTTCGCTGTAAGTCAACATGGATATAATATCCTGTCTTATAGCGCCTTCTACATGATTTTGAAAATGTGTGAGGGACAGAGATGTCTGAGGATTAGAAAATAAAGAAACACTAGTGCCATATTTTGTGCTGCTCAGCCTTTATAGTGAGCGTTATAACCATCTCTTCACTAAATTTTGGTTTTTTGAAATACAAGTACTACTACTTTAAGAATATATAAACTATTTAGGACTGAGTAAATCATATGAAATAACACTGTAGTTATTAAAAATAATATGGCAGCATTCTATGTGCTTGTATGGAAGGAACATCAAAATACAGTAAGTATATAAAGGCAATTAACTCTTAATTAAGTTTCCCCAACTAATAATAAAGAATATATATAAACATATATATGTGACAATATTTGGTTTTCTGGAAAGATAAACAAGAAGCCAAAATTAAATGCATAGGAACTTAATTTTAATTTTCTTTTTTGAAACCTTTCTATATTATTTGGAATTTCTAAGTGTTTTTTATACAAATAAAAAAAATTTAGGTTACTAACAGAGATTATCTGGTTCCTATGATAAAGGCTATTTTTTACATTCCTTGAGGGTGAAGACAATATTTCACACGTCGTCACTGCTTAGCACAGTGTGGAACACAGTTGGCATTCAAGGAATGTTTGTTGAACTGAACTGAACTCTATTTGCCATCTGTTCAAGTCTCCCACCCCTTCTCAAAGTATTTGTATGGGTTCTAGCCTCATCTCCCTTTATTAAACAGAAACTACCAGGCACAGTGCTCTGAAACTAGTAGATGATTAATAAGTGTTTGTTCAAACCAGCCATAAAATCTACCAGTATGATTCAGCTGCCAATGCAGCAAGAGTGATTTTTTTTCCTATACCCTGTCGCTTGTTCTCAATTATTTTTTTAAATACATACTATACTAACATTGATTTATATTAACCATCTTTGAGGTAATATGATTAGTTAGAAGATATAAAAGTGAATAAATTCCAGTGTATATATTTAAAAGACATAAAACTATCACATCTTTCTGCTGCAGGAAAGAATTAGGAGTGAATAGAAGTGTGGTTATACCAGTCTTTCTCCCTCATACACTGCTCTTGGAAATGTAGACTGATCTAGCCTCTATGGAAAACAGTATGGAGGTTTCTCAAAAATCACTGAAAATCAATCAATTCCATTCCTAGATATCTACCAGAGGAAAGCAAAAAATATTAATTTAAAGGAATATATATATACACTTCTGTGTTCCCTGTAACACTATTTGCAATAGCCAAATTGTTAAAACAATCTAAATACTCAAGGACAAATGAGTGGATTAAGATGTAGTACATATATACAATGTAATCTATTTAGCTATAAAAAAGGTGAACTCTTCCCATTAGCAACAACATGAATGGAACTGGATAATGCTAAGCAAAATACTCAGAAGGAAAAAGACAAATATCAGATAGTTTTACTAATATATGCAATATAGAGAAAGAAAACAAAGGTCAGACAAAACCAAATCAGTAACAAACCCTAGAACTGACTGTGAGTCTGAGGCTACAGAGAGGGGAAAGGAAGGTGGTGAGCAAAGTGTGGAGGGTACCCAGTGGACAATGGAGGAGGACTATAGGTGCCCTGGTGGTGGAAGTGGTATTTTACCATACATCTGAAGGGGTATATTCCTTTACCCCTGAAACATGACCACAATTAAAAAAAAAAAATCATGACATAATTATAATTGCATTTTTCTATTTCATAGCAAACTTTACAGTTCTAAGAATTAGAACAGAAAATTTCTATACTGCAAATTTATAGTCAAATTTCAAAATAATTATACATTATCATTTTTACCTCTTGGCCATGACTAAATGAAAAATACTTTTCATATTCATCTTAGCTTTAAAACTGAGGGAAAGCTTAAACAACACAACTTATATGCAACTTTCTGAACCAAAAATCTTTAGGAAGGGCAACTGAACACTCATTAAGACTATGCTAAGCTGGGCCTCCCTGGTGGCGCAGTGGGTTAAGCAATGCACTATGAAGCAAACTGCAACCACTGCAGCACGAGTTCAATCCCTGCAGCCAGCCAGGGAGGGGACCCACATGGTGCAGATCTCTCCGGCCTCGCCCACTGCTGCCCTCGGCAGTGTGTTTCAGTCAGTCTGCCTGTTCTGCTTCCCACTCTGTCTCTGGTGAATCCTCTCACCTCCCTGGACTCTGGCCTGTACCCCAGTTCTTGTATGCATAAATAAATCTTCAAAAAAAAAAAAGACTATGCTTATGCTAAGCCACTAAGCGAGTATAACAGAGAATTGCTAGGGCCTTCATGGTGGTGCAAAGGGTTAAGTCACAGCACTATGAAAGTTGTGGTCACTGCAGCCCCAGTTCGATTCCCTGCCAGGGAGGTGTCCAAGATAGCAAAGCAGACCTCTCCTGTCTCTCCCACTGCTCCCCTCAGCAATGTATTTCACTAGATCTCCCCACTCTGTCTCTGGTAAATTTCACACTCTCCATCCTTGCACCTTTAGCCTATCACCCTGTTCTTGTACGCATAAATAAATAAATCTTTTTTAAAAATAGAACTGCTAATATTATGGGAGTAAATTTCCATCTAATCTGGAACAGAGCTTTTGGAACTGTATCTAATGGAGAGAAATAAATATAAAGTGCATCTAATGGAGGAATTTCAAGAGTTGCTTTGGATGAAGGCTGTGAGATGCCATCCAGTATACTCACTCTGTATTTGGCTCCTCCCACACCTTTGAGTTTGAATTCTATAATTTTGATGAAATTGCGTAATTTCATAGCAGTTTAAAAATCTACCTATGTCAGTCCTTTAAAATACAGTAAGGAATTTTTTTTGAGAAATATCAATATTACTTATAAAATGGAGAAAACTTTGAAAATGAATGCAAATATTCATGACAAGATAACTTTACTATCTCAGTAATTGTGTATTTTACAAATTATTTTAAACCAGCAATTCTCTAAAACACATACCATGTAACATTTTCAAATGTCTGCCAAGTTTTAAGAATTCATTAAAACTATTCTTGACCAGAGAATCTATAAGAGAATAATGTGATTGCATATCAAATCAAGAACATCAGATGTTATCTCCAGTTTTAATTCAAAATGACAGCAATGTAAACATAAATAAGAAGAAGTAGAAAGCAGCATGTTCCAAAATAAATAAGATTATGAGGCATGTAGAACATTGTACCTGTAAGTGGGTTTTCAAATTCTTCAGATAAGAGGTGGTAGCAACAACCCACACTGCAAATACCCTTGATTTCAGACTTCGATGTAAATATTCGTAGTGTATTGGTAGCAAGATCACCACAAGTATGCAGACCGACCAGCAAACAATCCTTTAAAGGAGAGAAAAAAATTAACTTTGGAAATTAAAAGGTGGACTGAACAAACAGTTCAGGTGAATGTTAATGTTAAATATGTGTAGGTTTTAAAAATTATCAAATTTTACCCAGGAAGTACCGCATGTGTCTCTCATTTTAATAATGAACGATGATGTCCTTTAGAAGCAAAATGACTGATCTCTTATCAACTACGGATGTTGTTTGGACTTGTTTCTCTAGTTTGTTTGACTACTTATCCATTTGAATTTATTCTGATCTCTTTTACAACTATTATTTGCTTAACAACCAAGGTAAAGTCAATGAAACATAGAAGGGATTACTAGGACAAACATGTGTTTTAAAACAAACTTATACCTTAGTAATCAAACTTTTTACTCATTTCTTCACAAACTGCCCATGAAATTTATAAAATTATCATAAAAAACCAAACAAGTATGTTGCTAAGCTGGTATTTCTACGCCAACATCAAAAGTTTACTTAGTTCACTCATTGCATCAAATATGACAATATTAAATTACAAATAAACTTTTATCCTAAAATTTTCATATAATCTTATTTAGAAATTCTCTTATTAAATGTTTCCTCTATTATCTACAGCCTAATCTAAATGCATACATACATAAAATGGATGCATATGCACATGCTCATCTTGATCAATACACCAAGTTTAGTTTTTAGTACTGTAGTTTCCTCATCTGTAAAATGCAACTAGCAATAGCATCTTATGCCAATAGACTCTTGTAGGATTGAAATAAGTTAATACTGGTAAATGACTTAGTTCAATCTCTAACACAGAATAAAATCATTAAATGCTTTTTATTCTTATCATAATTTCATCATTATTATAAATTCAAAATAACAGGAAGCTGTGATTCAAATATATTTCTTATATATATATATATACCTCAGAACTAGTATAATTAATGAATTTAAATTATTTTACTAGAAATGTTCTCTCTGACTTTATAATCTATCACAAATGGGCTGAGGTCTAAATTTTCTAATGAAAAATTTATTTCAGTAAGTAGCTTTGACCTCAGAGAACACTCAGGTGCTTCCAACAAAGTTCTATCCAAAGCACAGTTTTTGGAGTGTTGTGGAACTGTTTTGCTTTTCCCAGTGAATTTTTTTTGCCCAGTGAATTGATAGTTGGGTATATTTTACTTAGATGTGATAGTCACCAAATTAAAAAAAAAAATCATTCTAAGAAAGGACTTACTGTCCACTAATGGTAGGATAACAGAAGTGTAGGTCTTTTTAAGATTAGTTTAACATTTAATTTTATTCTTTATTGTACTAATCATATTAGCTTAATAATTTTAGTTAACAATTTTAGTAGGTGGCAACAAAAATATGCAATCACCATAGTTTGCACATAGTACAATATGTAAGTATTATTTGGCTGTATTATGGCTAGGGAGGGGATGGGAGGTGTTGGCTAATTCTGGTTATTAAATTTTTAATTCATTAAAAGACCCAAGAAACATTTTCCAGCACATTTTAGACAAATTCTTTTAAGAGTTTGCATAGAGTTTTGAGAATACACTTTCAATACGACTTTGAAAAAAACTTAAATATATGATGATAAGCACTAAAAGTTTTTATTTTTTGAAGTTAGATTAAATTAACGAGTTGTTTAACCCTAACAGAAACTTAAGGTATAACTATATAAAAGAGACAACTAACAGGGATTAACCATATTCCCTTAAATTGTAAAATAAAAAAAATCTGTGAAAAACAAAAATTTCCCAAAACAATAATGACAAAACACTAGTCAGTTACTAATTAAGGATTTAAATTTATAAAGAACTTTGATAAATTTTGTTTATTTCTTTTGGGAAGAATTTCTGAAAAACTTACAAATGAAAAGTATAACTCCAAAGGTTACGTTGCTTTTTAAGCAGTGAGTTAGGCCAAATGATTTCCAGAAGTTCGTTTACAATATTGTTTTAACACACAACTTTGCCTTTGTTTAAGATATGCTTCATTTCAATTACATAATTACATATTAGAAAAAGTTCAAATTCTTTAAGAATATTAAGAAGATACTCTTGCTCAAGAAAGTTGCACATTTAATTACCAAGACTAACATTAAACATAACACTGCCCTAAATACCTTTGTATTTCAAACTTGAATTAAAATGTAGGTTTTGTTGGATTGAAATTTTAACAACCCGTAAATTGCATAGTGAGAACATAGGTTATTAGCTTTTGAACCAGTACTTATATTCAATTAAAGATGCTTAAAAAGAAGGGAGTGAGCTCTATTCTGGAAAACTGTAATTGACTGGCAGATTTTGATAGCTGTGGTAATCATGACAGTATGCACATAATTTTATTTTCTTGGTCCTTTAGTTTAATGTAATCAAATAAGATATATAAGTTAAGTAGTGAGCTATTAGTAAAAGTTAATTCTATGTTGTAGAACACTTTTAGAAATCAAATTAAAAGCAAAATCACCTCCAGATCTTTAATAATATCATGCAGTTCTGAATCAGCAGTGATAAAAGATGTTAAAGGTGAGTATATATTTGATTCACTTGTATTTGATGTTGTTTTTCTTCTTTCTTTGTTTGCTTCAGACATTTTTCTATTGGGTATTTTGGACGAAGAAGTAGTTTCTACAGCATTAACAGGCAAAAAGTTTATAAGAGACAAGGGATTTTCAAAATGCAAATTTTCTTCTTGATGTGAATGAACATGTAAACTTTCCATTTGTTTTCTGATGTTAGAAATTACAGGGTCTGAAAAATCTGACAGAAAGTCTGAAGTAGGTATCTTTTCTTGATTTGTAGGATTGTTGTTAAGTACTCTGTCCATATCTGCTTTACATTTAATGTCATCTTGCACAGAATGTTCTTTCGCCATTTTTAATGCCAGTCCACTGGCATGTAATTTTGATGGAGTATGATAGACTTTGCAATGTTTCTTCAGTTTCCTGTTTCTCTCCTCAGCTCCATGAGTGTTAGTATTAGAGGAATCGATTCCATAAACTTTTAAGCCATATTTCAAGGACAAAAAGGAGCTTAGATAACCTTTTCCAGAACCCACATCAATTACCTACATTAAAAAAATAGAATGAATTAAAGCATTTTACTCAGAAGGTAACAGAAAGCATTATCAACAGTTTTTAAAAAGCAGCTAAGCGAAAGGTTATATGTATAGTTTTTATTTTTCATTATAATTTTGTGAATCTTTTTAAAAATGAGTTGTTAATTTTATTCAAAATTTTAAAGATGGAAAAGATACAAATATTGGAAGGGAAGAGATGCTTGCGTGCACAGAAAATTGTGAGGAATGTACAAAAATGCTAACAAAATTAGTAAGTGAACTTAGCAAAAATCATTTCTCTACAATGTAAACGCTTTAAAAACCTTTTCAATAATGGCAAAATGTCCTAGAAAATCTGACTTACTGACCCACACTGACTTATATTCCCTCCAAACTGGTCTTTGATAGAGTGGGGAGCAGAACAGGCAGACTAACTGAAATACACAGCGGGTGAGATAGAAGAAGTCTGCTGTGCCATGTGGGGTAGTTCCCTGGTCGGAGATCAGATTGGTGCTGCAGTGGCTGTGGACCATCTCATATTGCTGAAACTTAACCCCTTGTGCCATCAGGGAGGCCCCAAATTGGTCTTTTAGTAACATATGGAAGAACTCTCTGCAATTAAGTGTTACAGTGGCAGGAATCAATGAGTCTACAATTTTTTGCCTTCAAACTATCTGTTCTGAATAGCAAAATCTCCACCATCCTGCTTTCCTCTCCTTACAATTGTCTTTTCATTGATGTGTCATCTTACAGGTCTAAAGACAGAGGATTCTTCTATGCCCAGAAGGAGAGATGTTCTTAGTCTCCTAATTCTTTTTATTAGACTTTCTCAGAGAAATACTGTTATCAAGAGTAATTACATTTCTTAATAATATTAGAGTGGACTGTATTTCAGAAAGAAGGGAGTTATATTTTGTTGGCTGACCTGGAGATATAACTATCATTCTATGCTGATAACTCTCAAATTTGCAAGTCCAACTTAGAATTCTCCAGTAAACTTTATACTCATACATCCAACAGTCCACAGAACATTTGCCCTTCATTGTCTTAGCACTTCAAATTTAACACATTCAAAACTGAGCCCTTGATATTTTCTGTAAATTGTGCCCTTCCCATATACTTCTAGGTACCTACCTTAAGCTGTGACAGGATTCTAATCATCTTCAAACTCTCTACAAGTCTAAAACAATCTACAGGAAAAATTCTAATATAATAAAAAGTGAAGGAGGGAAAATCCTCCAATAACGTCATAGATGTACTTGTAGGGATAAGGGAAAAAAAAAACAAACACAACTTACTATTCATATAAGCCAAGGATAAGAAAAACAACTTACTATTTTTACAGGCCAACATTAGCAGTTTTTGATTTTATTTCACATCTGTTATCAGATATCACTTTTTTTACCCAAAGCTACTTTTTATAATAGAAATACACTATGATTCTGATGTTATGAAAGTCTTCATGTTCTAAAACATAGCTTTTTTTGCAAAGTTATAATGAAGCAGGTAGCCAGATTAAAGTTGGTGACCTAAGTCATGAAAACACTCAGTGGCAAAAAGTTTTGCCCAATGTCTTTTTTTTTAAAAAGAGATTAATTTATTTGTGCATAAAAGAACTGAGGTACAGGCCAGAGGTGTGGGGGGTAAGAGGAGTCACCAGAGACAGAGTGAGATACAGAATAGGCAGATTGACTGAAATATACTGCTGAAAGGAGCAGTGGGCCAGGCAGGAGAGCGCATGTGAGTCATCTCCCTGGCTGGGGATCAAACTCATGCTTCAGTGGTTGCGAATGCTTCATAGTGTGGTGCTTAACCCCTTGTGCCACCAGGGAGGCCCCCCAATGTCTTTTTCATTATGGTGACTCAAGATGGAGTTATAACATATCAAAGAGAATTACATTTAACCTCTATCCATTCTGAGATTTATGACAAAACAAAAACAGTCTTATGTTTAGCATAAACTTATTATAATAACAGTATATTTAAAAATGACAGCATATGTTTAAAAGCTCTGCTATATCTCACCTCAGTTCTTATTTACAAATATTTTAAAGGCTAGATAGTAATGGAAAAGAAAATCTGAATGACATTTTAAAATCATCAATACTTTTAACACATGAAATTATAGGGAACTACTCTTACCTGCTTTATTCCATAGTAATCAGCAATACTGCTGACCAGCTCTGACATTGCCTGAACTTCATGAGATTTTTTCATATTCATAAACTCATCAGGCTTCACATTTTTACCTGAGCAAAAATAAACCAAAATTAAAATAGTGGTATTAAAGAACAAAATATAATGAGTCATTAGTTGATATTCATGTTTTCTGTGTTAAATAATACAGATATTCTATTGTGGTGTCTATTATAGACTGCTATTGATTTAGCTACTATGAATTGGATTAATAAAACAACCCCATAGAACACTATGAAAAATGTTTCTTGCCACATAAAACAAATTACTACAAAGGAAAAGATTAATAACTAGATTAGAATATAGGAGAAAATGTACAGATGGGTAACTAAGTCGTTCTGTTTAATATAGCACATTATAAAATTTACTCATCTAGGCACAAACCAAGCCATTGGGGTTCATTATATAAAATTTAGCAGTAAATTAAGAACACTTTGGAAAGAAAAACAAATAAGAACAATATATTCCTCCTAAGTCCTAAAAAAATACAAACATATACACTCACCAGTTCTCTGCTTTTGATTTGCTTGAAGGGCTACTAGTAACTGCTCAAAAGGAGTACATAGTCCCAAGTTTTGTACAGAATAATATTTTGCCATCAGAGCAAAGGCTTCTACACTCACCAACTTCTGGGAAGTTTCACAAAATATTTTTGTTAAATCAGTAACACCTTAAAAAATCAGGATAAAAAGAGAAATATTACCAATAATTAAATGAGTATTTAAATGGCTATGATTAAAAAAAAAAAACACTGGGTTTTCACAACAAGTTATGATAGTTTCATTTTGGTATGAGTTTTGGTGATATATTTAATAGGTCCAATATATTTTTACTAAAACTACCAACTACTTGTAGCTTTTTTTTTTTTTTTTTCAAATAAAGCATTTGATGAGATTTAAACTCCAAATTAAAATCTGGCCATTTCTTGATGTTATTCCAAGAGCAAAAAGGAAGAAACTTAAGCTCTTGATAAGCTTTGATAAGTGGTCAAATTCATGAAATGTCCTGGCTGTCCTACATTGAATTAAAAGGTCAGTGTGTACAGTACCATTGTTCCCTGTCCATGCTGTATGTGGAGCAACAGCAATATTCCAAGTGGTAAAATGTTATTGTAAAACATTCTCTGTACTATTTGGATGGTGTAGAAAATCTGTGCAGATCTGTGTGTATGTTCAATACACCATGGATATGAATTCAAAATGAAGCAGGGGAAAACAATTCATTTTCTCCCTATGATCAGTTTTAAATTAGACATCCTATAAATAAAGCACTGAAACTATCAAGAGTTCCCAAGTGCTTACTCATTAAGAAGAGAATGGAACGCTGCCGTACAACGCTGCCGTACACTGTTTTGCAAATATCTGGTGCTCTTCTCTGGGTAAGGATCAGAAAATTTGTTAAACCCATGGATGGCTACATCTTGCCAAAGTGAATGAACTGTGCCATTTTCAGGCAGAAGAGTTTGAAGAATATCAGAAGTTTGAAAATATCACATTTTCTTTTCCCAGACAGAATTGTAATTTTGTTGTTACTTAGGAAGGTTAAAACAGAGGCATTTCAATTTGCCTTTAGTGGTTCAAGGAAACTCTAGGAATGGAGCAGTCCAACCGAGTCTAACCACTGAAAACTTTTAAATAATTAAAAAAAAATACACACATATTCAGAGTATGAAGTATTTAAAATATTCACCTGACAAAAAAACACTATGTAATCTGGGGAACATCTCCAATTTCACCCGAAATATCATACTATTGTGTATAAAGTATATTCTAACATTGCTGAACTTGCATTTTTACTTACAAATTTACAAACATTAACTTCTATACAAAGAACAATGATGCTAGTCTCTAGCTAAAATTAAAAGCAAGAAAAATGATGAACATCTGAAGAATTCTAAATAAAATCTATATATTTAAAATAGTATCTTTTAAAAGCCACTTATCTATTGTTAGTGATTGCAATGTTTGTCAGAAAAAAAGAATAAAATTGACAGATGTGTTAACTTCCATTTTTCAATTAACTAAATAGAAATCTAAACTACAAAATTATTACAGTAAATTTATTTAAGATATATTTTATGTATTATATAAAATTCTTTGGACACTTTACAAACTGAATGTACTAATACAGCCAAAAGTAATAAAGTCCACATCAAAATATTTAGGCATGATACAGAAGGTAAAACTCAGTCAACTATTAAGTGAGGCTCTCAGGTTTAAGGGCAGTCTCAACATCCCCAAGTTCCAGGGCAGCAATTTCTTTGAGTGTGATAGAATAAGAGTATTAAATCTCAAAGTGCAAAGGGACTATTATAGTAGTCAGTTATTGAACAATTTTGCCAACAGAAAGAAATGTGATGTTTCTGTTGGAAAAGTAAAAGTTCAAATCAACTTAACCACACTCCTGAAAACATTTGAAAAAATTCCAATCCAACTTGAATTGAACAGTGTTAATTTGTTTTTAAATTATAGACCTCCAAGTAATTAAAGAAATTTATAATTCTAAATTACAAAGATATTATCTTTTTCACAATGATACTTTTTTTAAAAAAAGAAAATTCATTTATGTGATTAGGCTTAGGACTACACTAGTTTACTTACTCTAAGAACTCTGGAAAAAAACCTTTGAATTATGGAAATATAATTTCTGTTTTGTTTTTTGGTTTTTTTCCCAAGTGATCTGGCCTATAACTTCCATTCTATTTTTAGAGATGCAGAGAGGAAAATGTGTCAATTATCTTGTCTTTACTTCCACTTACACAGTTCTCACAGTGCTTCCCTAGGTAATTTGCATAATAAATTGGGTTTGTCAACTAACAAAACAGAAACAACAGTGTTACTTAACTTACATTTAGTTGATTCTTAGTTACAATTTTTACACAGGGAAAGCTTTGTTTTTCATTTTTTTGTCCACTGCACCTGCATATTATGTGGCTTGATTATTTTGCCAATATCTCCCTCTACTGGATGTACCTGCTCTCTTTTATAATATATCTTATCTTCTTGATTTCCTTTTCATACATTCACTTTTTCTCAGAGGTGCCTTAAAAGGTGGGTTAATTGTGCAAGAGGAAATGAGGGAAGAAAGAGGCAGGGAGAAATTATTGTCTATAAATCTGGGATCAGGATAGCTACAAGTATCTTTTATGAATGGCAGATATCAACACACAAGATATAAAAGTTACAAGTAAGGGTTCTGGATTTTGAAAATCTAAAGATAGAAAAGTGAATAATGTTTCAAAACAAAAAATAACAAAGATAGGTTTACATTTAATAAATAAAAATAAAATTTCAAACAAATATTTTACTTGAATGCTATCTAGCACTTTAAGAAAGAGAATGCTGCTAGAAGTCAAAGTAACTCGTCAATATTATTGCTAACATTTATTTTACATACACTACACTGTGCTAAACAGTTCACATTTAATGGAACAGACTTATAAGGTAGTTACACAGTGTTCTTAATCTCATTTATAGAGGAAGAACAGACTTAGATCTAGAGGCTGCAATTTTGCCAAATTTGCACAGACACTAAATGGCAAGACATGTGAACAGAGGCAGTGTTCTTAATTCCCACATTTGATTAGCAAGCCACAGCAGCGAATTCAGTGAACAAGTGAAATAAGGCAAGACAGCAGTTAAAAAAGCCCTAGGCAGGTCTGTCAGAATCAGGTCTGGCAAGAATTCCCTCTGGCATAGATCAATAAAGAGTAACATCTTAAAACAGTTCATACTTCCTTTGTTTATCTTAATTCTTTCACTTCTTTGTATCCCCCTCAATACCTCCTTCTCTACCAGAAAAGATTTTTAAGGCTTTAAAAAACTAAAAAAAGTAACGTCTACACAAAAAAACAACTGACAAGTGTTTGAAAAGGAAATAAATTTTTTCTATAAGATTTTGTAATGTTACAAGCATATATCTCACAGATATTGTACGTTTGGCTCCAGACAACCCCAATAAAGCAAATTTACCAATAAAACAAGTCACAAATTTTTTGGTTTCCCAATACATATAAAAGCTATAGTTTACACTACACTGTAGTCTACTGAGTGTGCAACAGCACACTTATAAAATAATACGTGTATCTTAATTAGAAATATACTGAAAATGTTGGTTTGTGTCACCACCTTCATCAATAATTTTAGCTAGATTTTTTTTGGATAACTTGCAGCTGCTACATCAGCACTTGGCTGCATCACCTCATGCTCTTAACTTAAACCTTAAACCTCAAGAACCAACCCCTGTTGGCTTTATGCTTTTCTTTTGTAGTTTCCTAACCAACCTCAACCTTCACAGAATTGAAGAGTTAGAGCTTTGCTTTGGCTTAACGCAAAGTTGTGATTAGGATGACTTTCTATCTAGACACTCAAACTACTCTGTATTAGAAATAAGAGTATTTTACTTTCTTATCATTTGTATATTTACAAGAGTATCATTTTTCTTTCAAAATCTTTTCCTTTGCATTCATAACCTGACTAACTGTTGGACACAAGAGACGTACTCTTTGGTCTGTCTTGACTTTCAACTTGTCTTCTTCACTAAGTGTTATTCTTTCTAACTTTTGATTTAAAGTGAGAGATGTGAGACTCTACCTCTTACTTGAATACCTAGAGGCCACTGAAGAGTTAGTAATTGGCTTAATTTCAATATTTTTGTGTCATAGGGGATAGGGAGACCCAAGAAGAGTGAAAAGGGAACAGGTTGTAGGCGGGGCAATCAGAACACAAACTTGCCGTATTGCCCAATTATCTTATATGGGTAGAGTTTCTGCAACCCCAAACAATTACAATAATAGCATCAAAAGTTTACTAATCACATTAACAAGTATAATGACAGCAAAACAGTTTGAAATATTGAGAATTACCAAAAGGTGACAAAGAAACATGAAATGAAATAGATGCTGTTGGAAAAATGGTGCCAGTAGATTAGTTCAATGTTGGGTTGCCACAAACCTTCAACTTCTGAAAAACACAGTATCAATGAAGCAAAATAAAGTGAAGCACAATGAAATGGGGTATGTCTGTGTTCACTTCAAGAAACAAATCAACTGTATTGCTTCATGCCAGTAAAACAATAACATCTTATATATAGCAGGCACTGATGAATGAATGTATGAATGAATGAAAAAAGAGTTCCTTAATACACTTACTATTGTAGCATCACCAGCCACACAGGGAGAAACAAATTCTGCTAAGAGTCTGTGGTGGTGGTGGTGATCACTGGGGCCACTAGGAAGACTTCAAAAGCTCAGCTGACCCTGTTAGAGGAGCATAAAATCTCATCTCAGCCCTAATGTAATAATCACAAGGTGAGACAAGAGACATTCAGAATAAAAAGAAAATATAATTATGTGCAAAATTTTGAGTTTTAACTATTACAGGGGTTTGGAACCATCTTAGAACTGTCCCAAGGCCCAGATTTTCAAGAAGAAAGCAAACAGTATCCTTTTAATAACATTCTCATGTTAACATAAAAATGTTTTGTATTTATTTCCACAAGATTATCCAAAAGAGGTCTCTAATTCAAAAGCTTCACAACTGAACTGAGCATTCTAACCCTCCCCAAATCTTTTCCTTCTTCTATTGCCTATCTTGTTTCATAGTATCATCACTTACCCAGTGCTGCAGTTAACACCCTTCACATTATCTTAATTGTTCCTTGTGCCCTCAGTCCATATATGTAGCCACCATCAATCCTAATGAGAATGTCTTACTTTTGGGGATCTACTCTTCCCACTCTCACTGTTGTGGTTCAAATTCTATTAACTCTCACAAGGGTTATGCAATTAAAAGCTTTATAGGTGATTTTTTTCCTTATTAGTAAAATTTCAATAAGCACAATGCTCAATAAATGTTAATTGAATTGAACTTGCTTTCTAAAATAAAATTTACTTACACCCAATGCAAATTTAAATTGTACATTTTAAGGCCTTGTCTTCCACAATTTCCACTTTAGGCTCCAATCTTTATACATACTTAATAGAGTTCAACTAAAAGTGAAAATCACTTTTGCTAAACTATGAAAATTAAATATGGGCATATTACATTGTATGAGTGTTGGAGTGTATCCACAATTTTATCATTTACTTAAGAAAACACAATATATACTATTGCTTTTTAAAATAAATCAATTTACTTCATCCAATTATATGATAAGAAAATCTTTACATAAGTTACTGTAGCATAATTTACTGCTGCATGTGAAATGAAAAAATGTTATTTCCACATGTAACGCATCCTCTTAGGAATAATATAATTAGCAAAGAATTGATATGCATGTGTATATTGTGCTAACATAATATTGAATGCATAAAGTATACCTGTAGCTACTTCAAAAGCATTTTCATATATGACATTCAAAAAAATGAAATTAAGTAGAAAAAATAGAAAACCTGATCACAGTATTTCAACTCTCCCAAGCCTTTTTCATACCATAATTTTAGGAAACATGATCTCACACAAAGAAACAACAATTTAGAAAGTGAATTAGAAAATAAAAAATTAGAATTAGAAACATGATCTCACACAAAGAAACAACAATTTAGAAAGTGAATTAGAAAATAAAAAATTAGAATTAGAAAATAAAAAAATTAATAAAAACAAACAATTCAGAAGTGCCTGCTGTGTACAAAGTAATAACTGACCTGAATAAAGCTAATTTGTTACAACTTGTGATTCATCTAGGGCACAATGTCTTATCATTCATTTATTAGCATGTGGACATCAAATGTTTAGTAAGGAAGCAACGAGGCTCAGCAATTCTCATAATTTTTTTGGAGAAGCCACAAGGAATGAGCTTATTCAGGGCCTTTGCACTTGTTTTATCTTCTGAGACTATTCACCCTTAGATATTTCTATGGATCTTTCTCTCACTTCCTTCAGGTTTTTAGCTTATATGTCACCATTTCCATAAAAACTTCTCTCACAATCCTATTTAAAATTACAACCGCACTCAACTCTTTGATTTTTTATAGTACTTATCAACACCTTATCACATTTTTTATTCACCGTTTTATACTCAGAACATAGAAATAATACTTGACACTTATTAGATACTCAAAAAATGAATAATAACTAGGTTTGAATTCTGGTTCTCAGATTGTCTATTCCTCTGTAGACATGAGCAGTGACATCACTTTTAACAAGCCTACAACTTATTTTGTCTATAAAATAGGAAAGGGGAAAATAAGTAAAAAGTTATTATAGTAATACACGTGTATACATAATGTTCATATACAAACTTGCACATATATTCATACACCATACACATATTTTACACACACACACACACATTCAGCAGCAGCAGCAGCAGCAGCAGCAGCAGCAGCAGCAGCAGCAGCAGCAGCAGCAGCAGCAGCAGCAGCAGCAGCAGCAGCAGCAGCATCCTAACAGAGAACCCAGGACATAATAGGCAACTCCTAAACCATGAAGGTCAATAAGTAATTGATTGGAACTTTGTTGGAACCCAGGGTGGAAAATTGTCAAACATTTAGGCTGAGGACATCAAACAGACTACTAACGAACTTGAAACAAAAATCAATATGGAAACTCAGTTTCTAAATGAGAGCCTGCTGGCACAAATGAGAGAGACTATGGACTCTGAAAGTTAGGAGTAATACCTGCATCACTAGAATGAAAGTACTGCTAGGTACAGAACCACTTAAGACAGAACATGGAAGTTTAATTTGGCAACACTGGGTGCTACATTCTAGGTGGCATGAAAGCAGGAATCACTCAGTGCTGGAGACTCAGTGGCTAAGTACTAGGCACAATCCAAGTACTAGATTTTAAGTACAGAAAAGAATTTGTACTAATGACAGTTTATACTATATTTGTTGTGAAATTTGGTATATAATAATGTTCACTATGCCTTAAAAATATGATGTAGAGTTTTATGCTTGCTTTACTAAAATGTTTTAATTTCCTATTATCAGAAATTTCTGTTTTTAATAAAATGTCCAAGTAAGAGATAATATAGATTGATAGAAATTCAACAACTTGAAACTATGTTTAAAAGTAGCATTTAAGAATAATCTGTAAATATTTTCTTAAAAATATATTTATTTTTTTAATATAAAATTTTTTTAAATTTACATATATTTGATTCAATTGTAATCCCCATCACTGTAACACCAGTGCACCATCACCTCAGTCCCCTATGCTCCCGTCTGCCCTCCACCCTTTCCCTCTTCCCTCCCCACCGAGTGTCCCCAGTTTGTCCTTTTCTTTTCATTTTTGGTTTTTGTTTCTTTCTTGTTATTATTATTATTATTGTTTTTATTCCTTTCCTTGATTCTCCTTTGGTTCCCTTATATTCCTCCTAGGGGAGGAACCATCTGGTATTTTTCTTTTGCCTTCTGACTTACTTCGCTGAGC
>JAGFMF010011752.1:15969682-16038180 GCA_019455555.1 Galemys pyrenaicus | reverse complement strand
TAAATCCTACTTGGTCATGGTGGATTATCTTGTTGATGCATTGTTGGATTCTGTTGGCTAAGATTTTGTTGAGGATTTTTGCATCGGTGTTCATTAGAGGATTGGTCTGTAGTTTTCTTTTTTTGTGTTGTCCTTGTTCGGTTTTGGTATTAGTGTGATGTTGGCTTCATAAAATGTGTTTGGTAGAACTCCTTCTTTTTAGATTTTTTGAAATATTCTATGTAGGATAGGTACTAATTCAGTTCTGAATGGTTTGTAGAATTCATTTGTAAAGCTGTCTGGACCTGGACTTTTATTTTTGGGAAGGGCGTTGATGACTGTTTCAATTTCACTACTTGTAATTGGACTGTTTAAATAGTCTATATCTTCTTTATCTAACTTTGGGTGATTATAAAGTTGCAGAAATTTTTCCATCTCTTCTAGGTTGTTGAACTTGTTTGCATATAGTTTTTCATATATTCTCTAATTATTCTTTTGATTTCTGCTGTATCTGTTGTGATTTGTTCTCTTTCATTTGCTATCCTATTTATTTGTGTATTCTCCCATTTTTTCTTTGTTAGCCTAGCTAGGGGTTTGTCTATTTTGTTTATTTTTTCAAAGAACCAGCTTTTGGTTTCATTGAGCTTTTGGATCTTTTTCTTAATTTCTAGTTCATTTATCTCTGCTTTGATTTTTATATTAAAAATATATTTAAATTTTAAAAATCCAATGTTATTTTGTTAGCAAAATAATAAATTCTCAGGCTATAAATTTTTTAGTGGATATAATTGTAAGAACTTTAAAGAAGAACTTAACTTCACTGCAGTAAGTGCTTTGAAATCAAAACAATTTCCTTTCACAGACATCCAGTTTCCTAATCAATTGTCATTTCTCAACACCACTGCAGGCACTCTCCTCCCACAGTGCCCTGACAATGGCACTCTCTTAGTAACTAAAGCTGACATTGATCTCTTTTTGAGAAGATCAATATTTCTTTTCTATACAGTGACTTTGGCCTAGACTTCCAGGCTTTAAAAAATAAGGAATTTTCAATGTGTTTTATTATTGAACCTGGGTGAAAAAAAACACTTTCATGTTCCCATAAATTTATATAAATGTAAACTAACCTAATTTACTCGTAAGGATTTTGAGAGAGTACAACTAGGTCAGACTTTTCTCTTACATCTATAATATTTCATTGTGTCTTAATTAACTAGAATTTAATTTAATTTCCTATTCTTATTCTATTTTTTTATTACTTTTTAAAAGATTCATTTATTTATGCTTACATTACAAGAGCTGGGGTACAGGCCAGAGTGGCAGGAGGTGAGAGAATTCACCAGAGACAGAGTGGGGAGCAGAACAGACAGATCAACTGAAATACACTGCTGAGAAGAGTAGAAGGCAAGGCAAGAGAGGACAACTGTGCCATGTGGGTCCCTCCCTGGCCAGGGATCAGACTTGCACTGCTTGCTGAGGATGCTTCACAGTGCAGTGCTCAACCTGCTGTGCCAATAGGGAGGCCCTGCTATTCTTAATCTTATTCTAAACCCCACTACCTATATCACAACATTAAAACAAAATAGATGTGTGTCTATTCTAATCTCTCTTAACTGAGTTCAGTTGTATTCATTGCAAAGTAAACAGAACATGCAAAAGGAATCAGTACTAAATATACACTTTCCCTACCATTTCTATCATACCTCCAGTAGATCTCTTTTTTTTTTTAAAAAAAAAAAAAAGGTTTTCTTTTTAAGATTTATTTATTTATGCATACAAGAGCTGGGATACAGTCCAGAGTCACAGGAGGTGAGAGGATTCACCAAAGACAGAGCGGGGAGCAGAACAGGCAGACTGACCAAAACACACAAAACAGGCAAATGGACTAAAATACACTTCTGAGGGGTGCAGCGGGCAAGGCAGGAGAGGTCTGCTGTGCCATGTGGGTCCCCTCCCTGGCCAGGGATCTAACTGGCACTGCTGTGCAGCAAATGCTTCATAGTGTGGTGCTCAACCCACTGGGCCACCAGGGAGGCCCCACCTCAAGTAGATCTTGTCTTTAATTTGCTTAACTTTTGTAATAATGGGTATAATCTCTAAAAATTAAATCAATTTTATTCTTTAGGGGTCACTATTCAACATGATTGCTACCTGCAGAATAAAAAAATGAAATACCAACCAAAACGTTAAGTTTAAAGTTACCATTCTGATTTCAATGATCAAGGAAGAGGGAATAATAAAGTTTCAATAACTGTCACTGGCGTTGCCTACAGATACTAGCCAACACTGTGGTTAGATCTGAAACCTATCAGAAAAGCAGGGGTTGTTTTCAGCACTTGTTAAGGATTAGTGAAATGGAATTTGATAACACATATTTTATAATAAAGAAGAAAAAACGTACAAGAAAACATGAACAAGTGTTGGTCTAAATGAAGATGAATTAAAAAAAAAAAAAACCTTTGTAACATCATTAATGCTTTCAAACAGTGGTTCTTATCCTGAGGTCTGAGAACTAAAGATATAAATCATCTGAAGTTGCATGTAAAATTTGTGTACATCTGTGAACATACAGACCCACCTTATTCTGAGGAAAAAGTAGTACAGCATTCATTTCATTCAGCCCTTTAATGGACTTTGTGAGATTAATAATCACAATTTTTTACTGTTTTTTCACCTTTTATTTTGCCCAGTGATAACATTATAACAAACAATACAGGTATTTTCCATCTAACTCCTAGAGTCTCTTAAATACTCAGCACGAGGGCCTCCATGGTGGTGCAGCGGGTTGAGCGCTGCACTGTGAAGCATCTGCAGCACAGCAGCATGAATTCGATGCAGGCCAGGGAGGGGTCCCACATGACGCAGAGGACCTCTCCTGCCTCGCCTGCGGCTCCACTCAGCAGTGTACTTCAGTGGATCTGCCTGTTCTGCTCCCCGCTCTGTCTCTGGTGAATCCTCTCACCTCCCGTGACTCTGGCCTGTACCCCAGCTCTTGTAATGTAAGCATAAATAAAAGAATCTTAAAAAAAGAGAGAAATACATGGAAAAGAATAAATGAGAAATAATTTGACATGTTTATGTGGGGGGGCTATTAATAGAATTTTAATGTAGAGAATTATAAGGACTAAGGCATGAAAATGATAATAAATTGAAATACATACAGGTGTACATTTTAAATTTCAAATATAAAGAATGCAAAAAATTTGGAAAGGGAAATCAACTCATTTTAGACAAAAGCACTATACATAGCTGGAAATTAAATTTTAAAAAAACCCAAAGTATGAAAAGTATTTCTTGGGCAATCTGAGAACACAGAATTTTCCTCTATTACTTACTTTAGAAAGTGTGCAATAATTTAATTCTTAGGCCATCAAATGGAAAGAAAGAAATCTTCCATCTTTCTATTTCATTTTATGTTAGAATTAATGATACTTTTGTATCTCTATTATTGGAATGATTTGACATAATTTAAATGAATAACGTAAAATGGATATTTAAACAAATGAAGATCACCCCCCAAAAAAGGGAAAACAGAATTCAAGAGAATACATAAGGAAAGTCAATGAATAAAGTTAAATAAAACAGAGTAAAACAGATGGCACAAATTATTTTTTGTTGGTTTCACTTTCTATATCCAACACGCTTTTCTAGCTTCACATGTTTCAAATTATATGGGAGCAGAATTTCAAGGAATACAAATCACCACCATCACCTTCACCAACAAAAACTACTTAAGAAGGCCAAGAAGAAAGTTAATCTGTTAAGATGCAATAAAAATAATTTGAGAACTCAACAAAATTATAATCTATCACAGATACACACTTTCTACATTGTTCAATTAAGATGAGGGTAAATTAATTACACAGATGCTCACCAAAAGAAACCAGTTCTAAATATTTATTCAGCACCCAATCCTGGTAAAACTTGTTTGATTCACAATAAGTAGAAAAGAAGAAGCAGCATATGGTCTTAAAAAGCTAAGAGTCCAGAGAGGCCCTGCAGGCACACACAGTCTTAGAGCAGCCCTGAATTTTGGCAGAGTCTCTAAGGAAGGCTCTTCAATCACAGGAAATAGATTTCCTGATTACTGAATTGGTTTTCCACAACTGATTCTAAATCGTCATAAAAAACAAACTTAAAAATACATTCTTATTAATTTACATTGAGGACTACATTTATACTAAGAACCCATATCACTCGTTTAATAGGGTACAGTCTTTTAGTTTTAGAATTACCGTTAGAACAAATAAAGTCAGATATACTTAGCAAGTTTTAAAAAGATGGGTGTCTGGTTGAGTGTATATCTATTTCTGCTTCATAACATATTTTCGTTATCCTCAGACTATCTTTTCCTGCTTACTTTTTGGGAAGAATTTTCTTTATTGTATAATGACTAATTTCTGAAAACAAAGAAATGACTCACTTGAGAATCATCATTACAATCATTACAGTTTTATAAATGTCAATTCTTCCTAAGGACTAGTTCCTTAAAGGAGGTCTAAATAATTTTACTCTCTGAGATATAGGGAACATAGTTGTCCTACCAGTAAAACATTCAGAAGCCATCTTGGTAGTTCTTTTTTTTCTGCAGATGCTTAATCTCACCTATATATGAAATGACTTTTGGAAGTTTCAACCTGAAGTGATACCTGTCTAGATGTTTATCTTCAAGTTCAGAGTGTCTTACTGTAATAGATAACATAATGAAGTACTACATTTTGACATGAGGGAAAAAAATGGCTACTCACTTTGATGAGTCAAATTAAGTGACAAAAGCTATCAGTTGACTTAAATGATATATAAAGATACTAAATATAACATATGTAAATATCACAGCAGAAATAAATAGATGTCTACTTAAGTATCAAATTTGAAAGGGTACCGACAATAACATTCTGAATTGGTCTACGCTGCACTTCACTGACTCTTTTAGAATTTACTTTGCTCACACATATATGCCAGAAAACATTCAGGGCGCTGAGTACACAACAATGAAAAAGGCAAATACAGTACCTTTGTTTTTAGAGCGCTTACAATCTAGTTGCAGAAGAAGACACGTCAATAGACAACAACACTATGATCTGTTTATATGGCAGAGAACACAGGTTGCTAAAATGGCACATACATTTACATACATTATGACAATTTGTTTTTTCTAAGAAAAGACCTAATTGCACCATTATCACTACAATAATCACTATGACCACCATTACCATTTACTAGCCTTGATTTATTGACCTCAAGTTATGTCCCAGTTCTATGTTAGGTTCTATATATATTATCATCTTTAACCTTTGCTATAACTTTGCAAGAAAGGTAATATTATACTTTGGAAGAGAGAAAATTCAACAATTGGCTGTGACAGATAGTTGCATGCCCAGAGCTGGCCTGGCACTAGCACACAGGCCAGTCTTTTCTACTATACATGAACATTTTCACTGTGCGCCAATTACCAGCTGTCTGTGGCCCTGACAACTGCACAAGTCTGAGCACAGACAAAAACAACACTGTGCAAACACAAAAGTTTCCATGGAAGCAGTCCCATGGAGAGGGTCCCATGGTGAGAAAATGAGGCCTCACGCCAACAGGCTACACTGACTAGCCACCTGTGCGAGAGCCATCAAGTTGACCTCCAACCTCAATCAAACCTTCAGCAGCTGCAGCCCCAGCTAACATCTGAACTATGAAATCATGAGACCCCAAACCAGACTCACCCATTTAAATGGCTCTTGAATTCCTAGCACAGAGAAATTGCATGAGATTGTGTAGTCTTAAGTTACTTGTTAACAGCAAGACAGTATACAACATTAATATCACTGCGTGTCAATGAGTGTGCATTTCTCCAATTAAAAATACCATGAAGCAGGTTATATAATTCATTAACACTTTATTTTCCTTTAATTTTTAAGAGTATTTTTTGTAGCTCCTTTAACATGTTTATTAGTCACTTAAATCGAACAGCTGAGCCCAATCAGAACAGACTTTTATTAACTCACTGTTTCCCCTGGGTCACACTTTCTTTTAATTCACTGAAAACAGCTACCTAAATCTAACATCAGAGTTCATTTGGAGTCAGTTTTCTGAATACGAAGCATACCTAATAGTTTATTTGCAAAACCAGATAATTTTGGTTAACAGCAAAATTGTGCATAGTTCACTGTATTGAGTCTATTTGGTTTTTCTAAGGATTCTGTTGTCATTGTTCTAGTAAGTTAATTTGCGTGGACTAGAGCTGTGATGTTTCCCTTTAGTGTGCAGCAGCTGATGTATGCTCAGTTTTGATTAATCAGCCTGTACCCTGAGTTTAGCAGTCAAAGGTCTGAGTAGACCTACTGGTAAGATTGGGCGACTCACCATATCCAGGTCACTCTTGTTTCCAAGGGTCTCTCATCTAAATCTCCAAATGTTCTGCCCATCCTCAATGCTGCCCTTTGACAGAAGAATTCAATCAAATTTGTGATTTTTGCTACCCAAGCTGTGTGCTCTTGGGAATACACTCTGTCAAAGGTGCAGCAAATCTCCACAGTTTCCCAGATCTGTCTTCAAAGACTATCTCCCTAGTTTTGCCAGTGTTTTTGCTGGGCTCTGTCTTTCAAGATATGAGTAGCTCTCCTACTTTCAGAATGTCACCTTTCATTTTCCATCTGCTTTGATCTGTCATCGCCACCCTGCGTTTATATGTATATAGTTATCTATCCCCAGATCTAGAGGAGCTTGAAGTTCCCTAACCAGAAAGCCATTAACTTCCAGTTCTAACCAGATCAATTAACAATCCTTCAGTAGGAAACTCATCTAACGTTTCTAAAATCATGTGGCAGTTTTAATAATCAGACCAGTGTTCATCATGGCTACCTGCTGTGGAATCTGACATCTCTTTTCTAACTGCCATTACTTGAAGTCTCCTTGGACTATTTAAATACCTCCTAGCTCATCTCTCAGCTACTGCCCTTACCTTCAGAGAACCTTCTCTTCACACACAAAGTCATCCCTTCGAAACATGTCACGCCTCTCATCCCAGCACAAAATCCTCAAAGAGCTTTCCTTTTGACTCAGAGCAAAAGTCAAGCCTTCAGTAAGACCAACCAGACCTACCTCAAATCACCCCAGGTCACCTCTCCAACCTCTTTTTATCATTTCTTACCATTCTCACCTGTGCCACTCTTCTCTGCTCCCAGCACACTCAGCGAGCTCCCTCACTTTCTTAAGTCTCTGCTCAAGTTTTGTTAGCGACTCCCCTGAACACCCTATCAAAAATCATTCCCCTCTACCACACACACCATCATTTTTCCTTCCCTTTTCCTGACTTCCCTTTCCTAATTGTATTATTGTCACATGATATATGTGCGTATATACCTGATTTAGTTTATGACATCTCTATTCTGAATAAAACCTAAGTCCCATATTGGCAGGAGTTGGTGTGTTTAATATCTGAAGTGTAGGGCCTGGAACAATAGCAGACAGAAGGTAGTCAATAAACATTAGTCAATGAGAAATGCTGTTAATTTGTTAGGCACTACTCTTAACCCTTTCTAGGTGTTAATTTATATAATACCTGATAGTACCCATCAAGTAGATTTTCTAATGACCACCCTTTTGCAGATAAGGAACTGGGGTGCAAAAAGTTGAAGTCCAAGTTAAGGAAACAAAGTGGTGGAGCCAGCACTTGAACCCAGATTGTTTGTCTGCAAAGTCCACTGTAAGGCCTGCTGTTGCTGCTCTAGGAAAGCATCAAAGGCTGGAAAGTCCAATCCAAGACAAGGTGCAGGCAGAGCTGCTTCCTGGTGAAACCTCTTCTCGGCTGCCACATGATTGCCTTCTCAGTGTCTTCAGAGGTTTTTCTCTGTGTGTACCCTACCCTCAGGGTATCTCCTCTCTTACTGATAAGGGCTGAACCCTTAGGACCTTAGTGACATCAATTACCTCCTTAAAAGGTCCATCCTCCAAGTATAGTCACATTGCTGAGTTAGTTTCAATACATGAACTTGGTGGGGGGGGCACAATTAACTCCATAAGGTCCATTTAATTTATACCTCTTTTTGTTTGTTTTAGATTCATTTTATTTATTTATGCATGTAAGAGCTGGGTGTAGGCCAGTAGTCCTGGGGGTAGGGTGGGGGGGGGGAGTTGTGTGTGTGTGAGGATTCACCAGAGACAGAGTGGGGAACAGAACAGGCAGACAGACTGAAATACACTGCAGTGGGTGACAGGAGAGGTCTGCTGCGCCATGTGCATCACCTATGCCGGTGATCGAATTCATGCTGCCAGTGTTAAGAGGTATAATATAGAGGGCTTCCCTGATGCTGAGGCTTAGCCCCTTGCACCAGGAAGGCCCTCCATATTATACTTATTAAGTATATTTATTTTCAATGTATTTCTCTATTTTGGAGGATTAAGATTTTTTAAAAATTTTTTTAGAGACGAACAGTGAAGAAAATTGCGGGGCCCTGACCAGGCCCAAAAACCAGCTGGCAGGAGAATCTACTAAAATGGCTACATTGAGTATTTTTCAGAAGCAGTTTGGTCTCATAAACACCAAATGATTGTGCCAAACATCTGTGAGTGTACTTCCCACACTGAGCAATAATTTGGTGCAGCACTGGGAATTGTGTTTATTTGTAACTGTTCAAACAGAACCTATAGAAAAGCACACTTCTTGTGAGTCCCTAGTGGGAAATCTGTTCTCATCTTCTGCTCTTTAATTACATCATGCATGCTTCGACCTCAGGGCATTGGGGCTCCCTGTTCTCACTATTTGGAAGGTTCCTCCTCCAGACAGCTTCAAGATTCATTTTTCTTCCCAGAGTAAAGTCCATGAGGTCTTGGTTCAACAATTTATTTAAAACTGTACACATAGTTTTCTCTTTCTACTTGATTTTTCTCTGTGACACTTTCCTATTTAAATGTCTACCTCTTTCCTCTAGAATGAAAGCAAGATGAAGGGAGGAAGTTTTGTTTTATTGCTACTTCCCTAGGTCTTGAAAAGGTCTAGAAGACTTTTATTAAATATATGCCTAGTGAATGAACTTCCACAAGGTCACAATCATGTGGCAGAACTGGAATTTGATCCCTAGCTAACTCAATAGTCTAAAAATTTAACTGCTAAACTATACTGTAAATAATAACAACAATTCTTTATAACATACAAGTCTGGTCATAGGAGTCTAATGTTCTTCTCTAACAGACCTCAGCTGGTAATGGAAAAAATGCCCATCATCACACAACTTTTTATAAAAGAAAATTACTATTCCTTACAAGCATAAATTATGAAAATTCACTTTTAATACTATAGTATTAAAGAAGTTTGAAGGGCCAGAAGTATTTCAGAAATGGAAAAACTAGCCTAGATAAATGGTTACAAATTTCTCCCAAAAGATACTAGCATTTCATTCCTATCTTAAGAGAACAAATAAGTTGTCATTTATTCATTCATTCATCAAACATTTCTTAGGAATCTATTCTGATCAGGCATTGTTCTAGGTATCAGGGATACAGCAGTGAACAGGACAGTTCTTGCATTTTTAAAGGGGAAACAGTGAAAACAAACAACAAATATAATGGTGTCATAAAAGCAGCGGTTTGGATAATAAATAGCCTTTGTAACTAATAACTAAATAATTAAGATAGACTTTCTTCACAGTGTTGACGACCTCAGATTCTGGAATCAAATAACCCATGTTTGAATCTTCACTACTGACTATTCTGGCAAATAAACTCCTAACGTTGCAATTTCACAACTAAGGGAAAACAGAACGCAGCTTGTAAAGGTTATAAAAAGATTAAAGGAGAAAATATGCAAGAAAACACAGTACACTTCAGGGTAAATAATAGCAAGTAGTCTTACTATTATTAGGACATGTGAGACAAGCTAATTCTTCCATTGTATGAAGGTCAAGCTAAACCCAAGTGAAAGTCTTGAGTTTCCTACAGAATGGTAGTTTCGGACCTCCCTGCTGGTGCAAGGGGTTAAGTCACAGCACTATGAAACTACTGGCAATGACTGCAGCATGAGTTTCATCCACCTCCAAGGAGCTGACCCACATGGCACAGCAGACCTCGCCTGTCCTGCCCACTGCTCCCCTCAGCAGTGTATTTCAATCAGTCTGCCTGTTCCGCTCCCCACTCTGTCTCTGGTGAATCCTCTGGTGAATCCTCCCTAGGCCCCCACCTCTGGCCTGTACCCCAGCTTGTCTACCTATAAATATATTTTTTTAGAGGTATTTTCATTTCTTCTTTTTGTAAACTATCATGAGTCAATCACTTGTTCATTCATTCATTCATTCATTCATTCAAAGAATCTTCACTGAACTGAATGTATACCAGTTTGGGGCTGGGAAATACATCAGTTTCCAGGACAGATAGGTCTCTGCTCTTATCATTAGATATTATGAGAATGATTGAAGAGCTACCTTACTTTTCAACAATAGTGACTTTAAAGAAAGCAGTATTTTACTAGGTCCTTTTAGGCAGCCCCTCTGTGGTGCTATGCATTCAGAGAATGCTCAATGAATAAAGCACCAGCAAGGGCAAGGCTGGAAAGGAAGGCATGGAAGCAAAGCAGAAGGCCCAGAGGCTTGTTGGAGTCCCTCATCACTCTACATCCAAAATATAATCACTTTAGTAGAATCTAAGTTTCTTAAGGCAAAAAACAAAAACCGTGAAAAAAATGCATCGCACACAGTAGATACTACTAAACCATTTTCAAATACATTCCAGCTCTTCACTAACACCCTACTCTACAATATAGTCATTTCTTTCTCGTACTACACAAACTGTCTTCTAATTAGCCAATCAGTTTTCGCCCCTCTAATCCATGCAAGTAATTTGCAGAGTCATCTTTCTAAATGAAAGACCTTTTTCATTTGTAGGTCATTCCACAAAATGACTCCGAGGGCTAAGAACCCTCAGAGATGGCGATCTCCAGCACACGGAGTGAGGCCTCACTCCAGTCTACCCCCGATTGCCCAGCTGCCCAGTTGCTGGCTTGACTCAGGCTTTCTTCCTGAACCCCAATCTGCCCTCTCTTCAAGCTCTTGGTCTGTTACTTTCCCAGGCTTGAAATCCCGGCCGGTTGGCGCCTTCTCAAGGCTGTAAGTCGCCTAGTTAAAGAAGCTCCTCACACAGCAGCCATCACGCACGGACATTTTATGTTCCTCTTGGCCACTGTCATCCTTTGAAATTATCCTTCTGTATTTTGTTAACTTATCTTCTGCGTGTTTCATATGTAACTTATTAGCACTGTGAAAGCACCGCCTCCTCCTTGTTTCCTCCCGAGCAAAATAATTTGTACTGAATTACTAGGCGAAAGGATTTCCCCGCCTTGTTTCTGACTCTTCAAAATGTGGAAACACACAAGCACCAGAGTCCAAAGATGGAGGGCACGCCTCGCCCGCCCCGCCTCTGGCCGCCGCGCCCGCTCACCTGGTTCCTCTCGGCTCCTCAAGAGGGCGCGCTTCGCCGGAGGGACCTTCACTCCGCCTCCCCGCCCTCCCCGCCCTCCCCGCCCACCGGCCATTCACCTGGTCCCTTTTCGCCTTCCACCAGGGGGCGCGCCTCCGAAGGCTCGGCCTCCTCCGCCGTCGACCTCTTCAGTACTGCCAGTACGGTCTCCGGGGGCAAGTTGACCATTTGCTCCCACACGGACTTGGTGTAGAAGTCCACCGTATGTGCATTGGAAATAGTCAGGGCCTCTCTCAGGAACCTCACCAGCCCTTGCAACTTGCCGTACAACGTGGCTAGGTCCTGGGTCACTGGAAGCGGGCGAGAGGCCGCCATGACGCTCACCCTCCAAAGCTGTAGGTGGCGCAAATGTGGCCCCGAGCAGGCCGGGCGGAAAGTAGCACAGGCCGGATAAGTAGAGCCCAGATTTGTGGCACAGGCCGGATAAGCGCCCTGATCGGCATCTATTTGGGTGAGTGATTGCTTGGGCTTGATGACGTATTTAGACGGCGTCGCGACGCGGAAGGTGTGTCATGGCGCCAGTGAGGCCGGCAGCGCGTTGGAGGCGGACGGGGACTTTTGGAACTCATGGCGAAGACGTTTCTCCAGTCGGATCCAGAAATAAGAAAGTAAAGCAGAGAACGTGGCGACCTAACCATGTGCAGGCCTTCGTGGGGAGCATTCGCGAGGGTATGTGAGAAAGGATTTTACAAGTTCTCAGGCCGGCAAAGTCGTGGAATACGTGATCCACTGAAAACCAGAAAAATATTTATGAATGAGATTCGTCCCCATTTAGATAAGAGGAAGGCATTCCTAGAAGCCGTGGGTTTCTTAGGACTCTAGATAGGAAGTTGAAGCAGTGTTGCTAATTTAATCTTTGATCATCTGTCTTGACTTCACCGCAATCTTAATCAGAATCCTTTTTTCCTCTATGTTTTTCTTCCTTGAAATCGTAGCTGAGAACATCTCATCTACGCTTTCATCTGTGTATGTATTATATATTTGCATTTGTGCGTGTATTAAGAGATTGAACGGGCCAGACCTTTGCCGATTACACATACTCCAGAGCATTCCAGTCTTATTTAACTGAATGTCTTTTCCTTAACTTTGTATGTGTTTGTCATTTTGTTAGGGGGAAAGGTGGTTTGCCTTGTCTGTACTTTAAAATCCCATTAGGAATGTGAAAATCTTTTTTAAGTTCAGAAAGGTTTACACGTTCTTGTCTCTTCTGTGTTGAATTATTTTTCAAAAATCATTATATAGTATTAAGGTCCAACAAGTAAAAGAATAGCTGAATTAAGGTATTGTTTCATTTTTGAATGTAATAAACTAGTTGTGTAACATTCTCATATATTGGGGGTTGGGGGGTGGACTGAGATCTTAGTGAATATCTGTACAACAATGTTTGCCTGATCTTTTTTGCAGAGAGCAAAAGAATTAGTCATTCCATTGGCTTAAGCTTGTGTTGTTGAAATACTCTGAAATTGCCATTATGTGGTTATTCATCGTAAATTAACAGCTGGATTTTTTCATCCAAGTTATTTTTGAGAAAGTAATTCGTGATTGATATTCTTCCATGTAGGACAAGGCTTTGCATTTCGAAGGAAACTGAAGATTCAGCAAAATTATAAGAAATTACAATGGAAGGAAAAGAAAGCTCAAACCACACAGGACTCCCAGTTCACAGATCGATACCCCGATCATCTGAAGCATCTCTATTTAGCAGAAGAAAAAAGACTCCGGAAACAAGTAAGAAAAGTTGACCAGTCTGCAAAAGAAGAACAAATTAATCAAACATTGCCAGAAGAACAATGTAGCTTTGACCAGACTTTGTCTGAAGAACACAGTAGCACTGACCAACCTAAACATAAAGAAGAACATAATGAAAAAGTAAAGTACGTATTACTTTCTTTTGAAATCCTTTGTTTTAAATCAAAGTAGGATCTTATGAAAGATTATAATAATTCATGTAGAAATTAGAACTTTCCTAATTTAAGGCACTTTAGAAGTTAGTGTAATTAGGTGAAACTATTTTCATGGATGTTTTCTTTTTGCCTTAAATGACTGAATGAGGCTAGTTTAGTGCAACTGAAGAAGTACTAGAATGAGAATTAATAGATTTTGGTTTTAAATTTCAGCTTCTCAAGTGTATTTAACTTAACATGGACGGTGGCTAATGCCATTTGAAGGGGATCAAAGGTGAAGGGACACCAGGATCATGGAGGTGAAAAAATTCCCCAGAGACAGAATGGAAAGTATAAACGGCGGATTTATTGAATTACTGTAGAGAGGCAGGGGCAAGACAAGAAAGTGCTTGCCTGACCACTGAAAGAAAAATTTTGCTCTTTCCCATGCTATAGGTTTGTAGGCTATCGCTAAGATTTAACATCCAGGTCTGTGCTTACAGCTGTCTACTTCACTCTCAGGCCTTAATTAGTCCCTGCATGCCTTTACAGTTTACATAAGTCTTTAATGGCCACAGGTAGGCCTTATGGTCCTGTTTGAATCATTTGGTTCCTTTATATGCCTAAGGTCTCACAGCCCGGTTCTTGTGGTAACTCTTTTGTCTAAAACTTCTCATCTTTGTATGCTAAGCAAAGAAGAGACTCTGCTTTTAATCCCATAAACCCAACAGTTTAACATCTGTTATCACTATTTATCACAATTAATTTTGGTTAAGTATTAGTGAAATGATTAACAGAATGAACTCTGTAGCTGGTGCCCAATATCCTCTCTAAAACCGAAATGATAAGAACATAATTTAGAGCTGCCCTGTTATACAAAATCAGAATGGATTATTCACAGGCTATGATGTTCCTGACCTTGACATTGTGCAGTTTAAATATATTTATAGAAGGTACTTTAAAAAGTATATAGTAAGAATTGATATGTGAGGGTTAGTTACTGCTACTACTATTATTTTTATTAATCTTGATTTTTCCGGGCCTCCCTAGTGGCGCAGTGGGTTAAGCAACGCACTATGAAGCAAACCGCAGCCACTGCAGCACGAGTTCGATCCCTGCTGCCGACCAAGGAGGGGACCCCCATGGCGCGGGCAGACCTCTCCCGCCTCGCCCACTGCTCCCCTCAGCAGTGTGTTTCAGTCCATCTGCCTGTTCTGCTCCCCGCTCTGTCTGTGGTGAATCCTCTCACCCCCCTGGACTCTAGCCTGTACCCCAGCTCTTGTATGTATAAATAAATAAATCTTCTAAAAAAAAAAAAACAAAACTTGATTTTTCCCCCCAGAGGGCATGGGTTTAGTTGCAATTAAAAAAACAAATGGGGATAGATTCCTGAGACTTTGGTTTTATAAGAGTTAAATTTATAAAGCTATTTGCACATACCTCAAGTTATAAAAAACATGCTAAAATTTAAACTTACAGAGAGACCAGCTGTTATTTTAGGACCATAGCTTTTTATTAAATCTAAATTCTGTCTTTAAATTGTGGGCTATTTGTACTAAAAACAATAGAAAACAGGACCCTAAGAAAAAGTGTATAGTTAGGGAAAAGGCAGAGATTCTAAAAAATGAGTTTTTTCAATAAGTTTGTCCATATTACTGAATAGCAGGTGTAAAGCTAAGGGAAAAGATAATCCCTAGGAATGCAGACATTTCCAGCGGTAATTGAAATGAGGTGGGTTAAATCATGAGACAAGATTCTTACTGTCTTAGGGGGAAAAATGTCACACTTTGACATGAAAGCAAGAAAAAGTTGTCATTGAGGAAGTTAAATAAACTGCCGTAATTGGAAAAAGAGGGGAGTACAGTGACAGCTAAAAGAGCAAAGGAAGGTTGTGCAAAGTAGGCATTGGTCATCTACCAAATACTATAAAGACAAGGAAAATAATGATAACAGGTCTTTAGATTTATGGTCTAGGCAATCATTAGTGACATTGGGGAGAAAATTCTCAGTAGATAATTCTGATTAAATTTTCAGCTTTACATGTGTTGCATCCAAAGCTATGGTCATGGATTTGCCTGCCCAGAAAGAGTGTGAAGACTAAGAAAGGAAGAACTTGGGGTAAAATAGAGAAAAAGACTCAAATTTCAGACTGAGAGTGAGCAGTTAAAATGGATCAGTAGAGAAGAATGTCGTCAAAACACTAAGAGAATGAGGTTTTCAAAAAAGTAGACTGAAAAAACCTGTTGACTTGATCATCATTTTTTACTTGAATGTATTGAATCATTACTGTCTTGGTCAGGGAAGTATGAGAGTAGTGAGAACACAAAGCAAAAATCGGATTGCAAGAAGTTAAAACATAACTGAAAAATGACTGTTCTTCATAGTTGACTAAGAAAAAATGGGAATAAGCAATTGGTAGATAAAAGAGGATAAAGATCTGATGAGCAATTTATGCTTTTGTTTACTTTAAGAAGGCAGCTATTGAACTATGTCATAGCACAGCTAGGAAGTTGGTAAAAAGTTAAGAGATAAAAAGTTGGTAAAAAGTTAAAAGGTAAAGTTAAGAGATAGGGCAAAGGAAGATTATTAGTTAATTGGATAGTCTGAGGAAATGGAAGGAATCTAGGCCTTCAGTGGTTAAATCATCCAGTCAGGGTTGGACATGGGAACTAGATCCAAGGTATGGTCATGTATGAAAGAGTGAATGAGGTGGAAGAGAGATGAGGTGGTTGTAAAACTTTGAGATTAATGTTCATGTATTCTTAAAACTTCCATAAAATCCTTCCATTTGATGCCTTTTTCAGTCATTTCTGTCACTCATAACTGGTTACCTTTTTCTGTTTTTTCTTCATTTACCACTTTTTAGTTAATTTCTATTAATATCTTGAAATCTGTAAATATTTTGTTATTATATATTTACTGGTGACATTAATGTCCTATCTTTTTTTACTTTTTACCCCTCTATTAATTTGAATTAATGAGATTTTATTATATAAGTACATTTGATGAAAATGTGTTTTCATTTTGGTTATGTTGTTCCCAATCCTTATGACTTAATTCTCATTGTTTATCTTATAAAGCTTTGTTACTGTTCCAAAGAAAAATAAAAAGAAAACATCAACTCAGAAAGCACAAGAAGAATATGAACAGGTACAAGCTAAACGTGCTGCTAAGAAACAAGTAAGATCTGTTTTTATAATATTTAGATTGACTTATCCCGATTTATCTTAAATATGTTACATATATATAAGCTATACTTCTTAGTGTGGGACAGATAATATGTCCTGTGTAAGTATTTGTTGAATAAATCAGTGATCTGAGCAGAAATTTTCAGTATATTCAAATTCCTTGACTGTTTATGTTACCTGTGAGAGGCAATATTAGTAGGTCTAGAATAAGATTTTAAAATGTATTGCTCAGTGGGATATGTGTATCTGGGACAGTGTTTCCTGGGATTATGTTCCAGGAACTGGTACTTCTAAGCAGTACCTCAAGAGATTCTTACTATAGTAGCACTTGAGAATCTCTGATCTATGAAAAATATAGGTTACTTTTTTCTTTAATTACTTCATAATTTTTCACTGAAGCAAATAAAAACCAAAAGAGAAAGTGTTAGAATAAAATATTTCTCTACTAAAAAGAGTGATGTTTTCAATTAAAATGTGCACTAAACTAACTTAGCAAAAAGTTAGCATTTATTCTTAGAATGATAGCACATTAAGATGAAACAGAAACATTTCTCCATGAAAATAATGGACCTTTGTTTCTGTATCTTTATTTTGTTAGCTTGTTATATTCTGCTTTTTTTCCCCCTATCCAAAAATAGCTGATGTCTGCCACTTTTGGAACTGGAATACCTGCAGTGTAGTAAGAACCATTACACTGTAAAACATTTAATGACCTTCTAAAATTTCTTTTATATAGAAAGCTAGAACTTTGTCATCATGAAAACTGACAGTTTCTTAGCACTTATAGATTTCAAATGTATTAATGTAAAAGTCAGTAATATTACCCATGAGAAATCAGAATCAGGAACAAATTGTTAAGACTTTAAATTTTGTTCAGAAAAACTCTAGATAAAGTAGACTTCATATACCTAAATTCGTAAGTTCTAGATATTTTTGTGTTTACTAAAATAAATGAAGTACTATACCATGTAAGTTTAAGTGATAAGTAACATAGCATAATGTAAAGTTGTATAGACTTTGGGCCTCCCTGGTGGCTCAAGAGGTTAAACATTGCACTATGAGGCACCTACAGCTACTGCAGCACAAGTTTAATCCCCAGCCAGGGAGGTGACCACATTGCATGGCAGACCTCTCCTGCCTGGCCTCCTGCTCCCCTCAGCAATGTATTTCAGTTGATCTGCCTGTTCTGCTTCCCATTCTGTCTCTGGTGAATCCTCTTACCTCCCACAACTCTGACCTGTACCCCAGTGCTTATATGCATAAATAAATAAATCTTTTTAAAATAAATCTTTTTCTAAAAAATAAATAAATCTTTTTTAAAAAATAAATGCCGTACAGACATAGAATTCACAAGGTCTGGGTATGAAACTTGGCTCTACCAGTTATATGACTTCTTGGATAAGTCACTTTTCTTATCTTTAAGCATCAACTCCATGTCTTTTGCTGAAGATATATAACAAGTTTTGAAAGAATGGAATGTGTTATGTTGTATGTGAAAACACTTGATTTTAAGCCATCATGCATAGATAAGTAAGGCACTGTCCTTTTGGACCTATATTGTTACATGGGAAATTGAAAAATAGTACACATAGCACATTATTTAGGAACATTTGTCTAATGCATCTATTTGTATTTGGTAAGGTTATAGTATTGTGTTTCAAATAGTGCTTTTAAGGTTTATATATAACTATGAACTGAAATTGGATAAAAACTAAATTGCATGTTATTTTTCCTTATACTAAATGAATGACCTTATGGATCTTAACAAATCATATAAACATGATAATTCTTAAATGTTCAAAATTATAATGCCTTGCACACTGTTTTACACATATATAGTCAGCAAATACTTGAATTAAATCTGTGATATGGCAAATTTAAAGCTAATACCAACTACTCTGGAAATGAAGATTTTAGTGTTATATGAACTATGAACTATGTAACTTCCAAAGTTTCATCTGCCTCTTCAATGGATGTAATTTAAATGTTAAAAACCATACATTAATGTCTACTTTTCTGTGCTCTAATTTTCTTTGCATAATATTACTTAAAATTGTTTAATAATTTCTATATCCTATGTTAAAGCATACATTATAATGTAAAGTATGAAATTACCCATAGCTGAAGTTTGCATTTTGATCTCTATTTTAACACAATTACTGAACTTTATTGTTACTAATGAAATTTATGTATGTTAATAATTTCAGGAATTTGAGAGAAGAAAAAAAGAGAGAGAAGAGGCTCAAAGACTGTACAAAAAGAAGAAAATGGAAATGTTCAAAATATTGAACAAAAAGACTAAAAAGGGCCAACCAAACTTGAATTTACAAATGGAGTATCTTCTTAAAAAAATTCAGGAAAAAAATCAGTAATTTTTTTTTAGGGTTAAAATATCCTATCTTGTGTTCTTTCGTATGGGTAACATACCTCCTAACAACTAAATTTGTTAACATAAACTAAATTATTAAATTTAAATATTAAAAGGCCAAATAATTCTTTTATTTTTGTTTATTTTTTATAATTTTCCCTACACAATATGCGAAGTTTCTTATTCATTTGCTTCTGGAGGAAGTTTGGCTTGAAGAACTGAAAGAAACTTTTGGGTTCAATATATTACTTTTGTATTTCATGAAATTCAGATGAAATAAAATGTTTTTACAGCAAAGGAGCAGAGCTTTCAATGAAACATTTCATGGATTTCTCAATTTAATAATGTTACGGTTTGGTTTAATGATGAAGGCAAGTCTTCCTTGAAGTTTTTATTTAGTTATTTTAAATCAAGCAGATGTTTCAGGGAGATGGTGATGGGCTTTCCAGAAACCTGAGAGCAAGATAACTGGGTGCTAAAACTATTTCTGTACTCATCAAGGAATGATTATTTTTTATAAAGTAGAGGCTGGTATAAAAGTCTGATTTTATAAACATTCTTTTAAGTAGAAGTATATAGCTTGTGTCAGCTTTTAAATCAAGGAAGTCTGAGATCTTTTCGTTAGTGATGGAAACCTAGGATTGGCACTGCAAGAATAAAATCTCCAGACACTATAGAATCTTATTTTGTGAGTATGTTGTCACCAGACATAACTGGTATTGTCTCTAGTGGTACCTGTGACTGAGGGAAAGTACTAGAATCCTTCTCTTTCCTTAGAATCACTGCAAAATGATAAACCCTTGCCTATCATTATTATAAACTAAAGGACTATAAAATAATATCTGTAAGACTTGTTTAATAAGTTTTTATAAATGGTAGCAGATGCAATCTGAAATTAAATTGTTTCAGGGAGCCCTTCTACTGATCACTCTTTAAAAATCCACTAGGAGATGCTGAGGGAACAACTTATTATAGAAGAGCATTCTTTATTGCCGAGAAAAAATGATTAGAAATTTGCATTTAAAATGAACAAATCAGGAAGTCTGAATGTGATTATAGTGAAGACAGTACATGGTGAAGCAAAGTAAAATATTTTAGTTGCTTTCTGATGATTTTGTACATGTATTTTACCTCCAGATACCATCAGGTTAGGACAAAACATGGGAAAAGACCTAGTCCATTTCAGAGATGAGTAAAATTTCATTTTAATTTTTTGAGCAGCTGCAAAAAAGATTCCCTTCTCAAAGGATCATGTACTACATGCCAAATAATTACAGCAGAGGACAAAAAGTAATAATGTCAGGTACAAATCAGGGTCAGACTTTAGTGCACTAATGAAACCCCAAGCAGCTTCTTACAATGTATGCCCCCAGAGAATTAAATAGCATCGATGGGCTCAGTAATAAATGTTTTAACTAGCACCCCCAATTGATTCTTCTATTATTGGTCCTTAAGTCATACTTTACAAAGCACTGAACCAGGGCTTCAGAAAAGAGATTTTATCTAGTTGAAGATATCAAGTACTTTCTTGGATAGTATGACATGTGAGAAAAGCCATTACTGTTGATAATTAGAGATGAAGATCACATGGGGAATTTCCAAGGGAAACAAATGCTTAGGATATATTTTAAAGTCTTAAAAATAGTTAGATTACTGATGGGAGCTAACCACATCTCCATTCCTCCCTTCCACATGGAGGCTGCATTTTCAGCCTAACCTAATCTTTGTTCTGTTAGGGGGGGAAGTGACTTACATAAGTGGTAAGTTGGGGAGCAGGACCTGGCCTGCCTACAGGGTGCATGTCCTTTTGATTATTATTCCTTAACTGGAAATTGAAAAGGACGGTTTGGTGAATGGGAAGAGTAGTGTAATGGAGGCAGAATATAGGAAATCCTTTGTTCTCAGGAATTAACAAATTCCAATTTGTGCTGCAGAGGTCAGTAAGTAGAGAAATGAAATGGGAGAGAGCAGGACAAATGGAGAAGCTTTGGGTGGCCACAAGTTGTGGTTTCAGACCTTAATGTGTACACAGGGAATTTTGAGCTTGACAGTTTGTAGAGGCATGTGGTGGACCATTAATGAGATTTTTATAAATGTGCAATAGGCTTTTAATTGTGGTTTTGGCACAAGACTAAGTCAAGGCTCTTGGGATTTTGACCTGAAGTTTAGGGTAGCTTTATCCACAGAAATGTGGCTATTTCTAGAAGAAGGGGGTGGTATAGGCCTTAAACACAAGTGTGCAGACTTCCACAAAAGCAGGGTGGATGTGGAGGGATGAGAGTGATGGAAATACAGTGAAGGAATAGAAGGTTTCGGTGGGACCCAAATGCTGGCCTCCTGGATGGTCTCAGCTATTGCTGTCAAGAGAAGGTTTAGTGAGTCCCTGAATCTGCTGGCATTAACAAAGGCATTGGTATGTTCAGGCATTCTCAGGGTGCTGGTTGCTGCATCTTGACCTTGAGCTATATCTAGAGTCCTATCAGCATCAGAGGCTTCCTCATAGGCTGAAGAGACCCTAGAAAAACTTCACTTGAGGCAAGGATTTAGTAACTGAAAAAATACAGCTATACAAAACGGTAATGACTAGTTGCTTTTAAACTTCAAGGCAGATTTATGTGCAATACAGACTTTTAGAGAAATTCAAGTGTTCTTTCCAGTTATTACAATGCAATGTGAAAGAGCAAGTGAACAAATATCTAGATAGGAACGATAGCCTCAAACTCAACCTGGTGACCTAGAATGAAGCATTGAAAATGTATACTTAGCAAGACAGCATCAGTCTCAAAAGCCACCATCAGAAAAAAAGATACAGTGGGTTATGCTAAATATTTGATGACACATTTGACATCTTGATGAAAAATTTCTTCCCATTTAAAAGACCCAGGACAATTAGCGTAAATGATGTGGCAGAAGCTATTCCCAGCTATGCCTCCAACAGATCCATGACTTTCTTGTGTAGAGGTTCTACTACATATTATCTGTGATAGTCTGGGGTATTCTATTAATTATCTGGACCTTTTAAAAGCTGAAACATATTAGACTTGATGCTGAGTTAACTCTAGAAGAACTCAATGGGTCACATCTATTTCCGAAGAAAGACACAGGCTACAGCTGCTGTAGGAAGTCATCTGGGCATTAGACCATTCTGACTACGAGTAAACAGTGTATGAAACTGGGAAAACTTCAATTACATTGTTTTTTTTTTTTACCGTCTAAGTGCAAGATAATTCAATTCTGGATGGGTTTTGATTTTTTGGCTGTTAGACGTTAACTTGAAATGTAATGATATGTATGTAGGCTTTATTTTTCTCTCTGGGAGTTTATAGGGAAATATTTATATACTAAGACATGGGGCATCAACATTTTGCTGGCATTCAAACATTGGGCTCTCTATATATTTAGGTAATTCCCATTGGAAATACCAGATTGAATCACTCATGTCACAGACAGAGATTTCTACACCAGAGAGACACACCTTGTGGCCTAGCAACACTGGGTTTTACAAATATATTGATTGATGTGTAACAGATTAAACATTTAAAATGTAGAATTTATGGAGTTTTGGCACACATACATACCCATTAAATCATCATCACAATCACAAATCCATCACCATAGTCTTCAAAAGTTTTTTCTATGACCCTTTGTATTCAGCCCTACCAGGGTTCTGGCAGCTACTGATAAGTTTCCTGTCACTCTAGATTGCATTTTCAAAATTTTAACAATTAGATCCATAGACTATGCACTCTTACTTTGTCTGGGTTCTTTCAGTTAGCATAAAAATGTTGAGATTCATCCATATTATTGCATCTGTCAATGGTTTGTCCCTTGTTATTGTTGAGTATTCTATTGTATGAATATATCCTCATTTGCTTATCCATTCACCTGTTGGTTGACACATGGATTATTTCCACTTTGGGGCTTTTGTAAATAAAGACTTTACAGATACTTGTCTTTGTTTAGGCATATATTTCCAATTCTAAATACCTAGTGATAGAGAGTTGGTCATATGGTACAAGCCATCTAGAGAAAAGTTATGATTCTATTAGGAAATTACAAATTATTTGTCAGCATATGTATATTTTCTGTCCTCCACCAGAACAGAGATGATTCCACACTACCAAGTCCCTAAACTAAAAGACAATGAAAAGATTTTTTAAGGATTAACTCATAATTGTGCAAAATAAAAATCTACTTAAAAAGTTAACTTTTCTTCTCATGATTTCGCTCTCAAAAGTCCTATTAATGAACTTTTAAGGCAAGAAACCTGGGCTTCTCCCTACTACCTTTTCATCCCCCAAACTTTTATGAGACACTACTATATTTGGTCTTTTATTAATAGTATATAGTTTATTTTATATAAATGTTAGTACATTAGAAATAGAGAAACTGGTAGAAGGAACTGACTTGGGTTGGAAACCTTGAGTTTGTTGACTTTCCATTGATTAGTCCTCAAGTGTTGTGTTTACAACAGTGAAGAAAAACAAACACCATCTTCTTCCTCTTGGCATATTTAGAGAAAAAAATCCTTTGGAAATTCCACTTGAGTTCATTATCATGGCAGTAGATTTTGAAGGTTGTTTTTCCTCCTTTTGAATGTAGATTAAATCTTAACAAAAAAATATTAATATATTTGTATGGAGAACTTGACCAGTAGTGGACTTTTGGGCTATGTGCAATCCATTCATAATTGATTTACACCTTCCCCATTCCACTCTCCTTGAAATTTATGTTCTTACTATTTCCATACTAGGAGTCAGTTAAAGGATCCACACTTGAGAGAATAATATATTATTGAGACCATCTGGACTGTATCCCATGAAAACATCTTAATAAATTCTTAAAATACTAGTCCGTGGTGCATAAACCTAGTTATTTTGAAGCTGCCCAAGACAAGTCTCCTACCCTAAGCTCCCTTGCTTATTAAAACTACCATTTACCAATCTTGAGTGGCCTGTCTCTTTCCTCTGTCTCTTTGGCCTTCTGTGTACTAGGTGGGTTTTCAATTTCACCTGGGAAATCCCTGCAGTTGATGGAATGTTTGGAACTGTAGATTGGATTTCTTTTGTCTTATTATACATGTAACTGAAAATAGTCTCAATACATTATCCTTTAACGTCAACATTTACAATAACGTTCCTTTCATAAAAAGGTGATTAACTACAACTAAATTTATCCATTGCATTTTAACCCCTAAACTTCCTTACCAAATTTATTTTTGGTACACTTTATTAATGAATTAGTAAAAAGTCTAAGTTATGATTCAGAACAGAGAGGCTTGCAAGTTACAGCAACCCATACATGCCTCTTTAAAATTTTTTTGAAATGTATTCTATAATATGAGTTGCCACAAATTATAATTACAGACATTTATATATTCTTCACTAGATATAGAATCTATCATTAACTCTACAGGCTTATCCACAGTCTTTGATTTGATAGGAATGTTTTGATATTCCTATCAAATGTTTTCACATTAGTAGTCTAATACCTGAGCCATTTGCATGAGTCATAATGAAAATTCTGGAAAAGATAAAATTCTTAACATAACTAGAACATGTACTATTCTAGAAATCAGAAGCCACTAACCTAAGGTGAACAGAAAGAACTGCTCTTTGTTCTTGATTGAAATAGTTTGCAATACTCTACTCTCCCAATAATTTCTGAAACTGGAAAGCATTAATAATTTATGTAGAATTTAATGGGGACAAATATGCTTGAATTATTAACTTGCACATTTACAGTTTGACTATGGGTGGAATCTATATTTAGAGTTGTGATTACAAAATTATAATTGTTTTGCCACTTTTACAAAAGCTAATAAAGACTTTGAAAACCAACCTAAATGTTCTTTCTTAGGACACATTGCAAATGACAAATTTGAATTTGACTTCTGATAGTGTGAGAATGTGACAAACTGCTTTAGAATTAGACACTGAAAAAAGTAATAATACTACTTTTAGGCCTTTCTAAAAATGACTCAGCTCACTGTACTCATGTACATTTATTTCATTTTGAATTCAGGGAAACAGAATTCTAAATATAATCTAGCATTTAAAAATGGGAACATATGAAGCAAAATACTTCTTATTTATTCAAGGTCACACAATAATTTGGTTTCTGAGCTAGAAATAGAAACCCAATTTCTTAGCATCTACCCAAGTTACTACATGTAGAATTCCAGAAACCCATTCTGTGAAATTTCAATAAAGTCAGATGTATTTAAGCTTTTTGAAGACTTTTGCTTGCTCTGTAATTCTGCATTTCAGACAGAGTATTACATAGTCATTCACAATTGGATTGAAATATTTTTTGGGGACAGTGTATGCTGGCACAGCATTTGGCAACTTTTTGGTGTATCCATGAAACACACATTCAAATAAATATAAATTAATGTTCCAGTCTCAACTGACTCATCTGATTAACCAATATCACCTACTCCCTAAATTACAAATCAATTTTCTAATTATTAACATTGGGAGCAGTAAACTTCTTTGATTTCTTCTAAGATTCCATGTTTGAGATGGTGAAATAAGTATAAAAAAATAGGATGGGAAAAATATAAAATGGTAGTAATTGTTTACATGGGAATCAATCAATCCCATTTACTACCATGAGCTGTGAGACTTTGCAAAAGTACTTAGCATCTCTGTGCCTTTATAAAAATGAGATTTATAGTACAGGGCCTTAACTTTTACTCCAAATCCTTGGTTTCAAGCATGTTTCAAATTTAGATTGCTTTGATTGTAGGTAACCCAGGGCAGATACCATATGTTTATATAACAATCACGTTTTCAAGTGGCATTTTAAAATATTAGAATTGCTACAGCAAGATGAGTATCTTAAATGAAGAGATAATTCAAGAATATAAATAGCTTTATATCAATTCAGGTCAGATTTCTGCCTGTGTGGAAAAGAAACTAAAACTTCAGAGAATTTTGTCTTTCAAAGTTTTAGGTAAATGATGGTAGACCTAGAATACCCACATCATAGATAAATAAGTTATTTCATACAAAACACTTAGTTGGTTACTGTCACATAGTAAGTGTCCCAATGTCTTAGGTATTATTTTACTATTGTGTACCACATTTCTTCTTTGAGATGTTAAGCATCAATATCATTTTTTGTTTGCAATGAAACTGGTCAATTAACCAAAGTTTTACACCAAATGTATCTTGGATAAATCTGGTTGGTTTGCTGACAAAGTTTGTTATAAAATAATTAAAAGTAAAAAAAAAAATAAGTTTTCTGAAAAGAGCATATATGTTGTAGGGCCATGCCTCAGACCCAGGGGCTGGTAGGGACATGTTCCCCTCACCCAGTTTTATTTCTTTGTTTACCTTCTTCAGGGGGGTCTCTCAAGTGTCTTCTGGGAATGTACATATGTGTGTATGAGTGTGTGTGTGTGTGTGTATGATCTGATTGTTTCCTTGTGTCACACATAAAAAGTCATAAACAATGCAATGATTAATTTCAGGATAACAGAAAAGTCCAGCTCTCATCCTGACATTTAATGAATCCTTTTCTTGGAACACATACCATTTGTTCTTTCTTTCTAACAGAGCTGTTCACTTTGAATCCAAATGAGACAATTGTTAAAAGCTGTCTGGTTTGAAGAATTCCTTATCAAGTTTAGAAAAAGAAAGGGAAAGTGGTCTTTCCACTGGCCTGATCTTGTTTCACATATATTCTATTCTATAATGCTATAAAAGCTCAAGATCCCAAGGACTGTTTTAATCTAGACATTGAAGAGTGTTTAACATGATAGGGTGTATCAAGTATCATGAAAGAGTCGTATCTGTTTTAGTCTTTAGTGTAGATTCTTCTTCAAAAAGCACATCTTCCATGTTGGTGTTAAAGTAAATGAGCCAGGGAGATGTTAAAAGTGAAAAAAAAAATAGGATAACTAAATAGGATAACTAAATTTAGGGATGGGGCATCATCTGCATATTTTATTTGAGTATTACTTAGTTTTTCTCTTAGCAACTTACTTCCTTATCATCTTTTAAAAAAAAGTGTTATCAATGATGCCTTCAGATGACAAGCAAGAGAATAAAAACTTTGAATTTAGTTTACATTTAACTTGCAAGTAACACAGTAAGTCACACTTAATGTAAGCAGTTGTTGCTACAACAGATAGGAGACCAATGGCTATGCTTTGTCTTCACTTTTAATAGTTAATACAAAGTTACATATTATTTTGCATATTACATTTTATATGTGCATATTAAATTGCTTATATATTTATATATATTTCATATTATAACTAATATAAAATATATGGGTAATACAGAACAGTTAGGGAGAATTTTGAATATGTTGTACCCTGACACTTTATAGTTAATAAATGACACTATAACTGAGATAAGGAGGCCTTTAGACACATTGGCTAGATTTGGCTCGTGTAATACAATTTAATGTGATTTAGCGATACTTATCAAAATAAAGAACCAAATCTATATTTTCCTGACTTGGCTAAAGTTTATAAGTCCTAGATCATTATATAGATTGGCCTGTAATGTAACGCATTTTGGTTTCAGAGATGAGATAAGGACATATAATTTGCATTCTCTAAAGTCACAGCGTGAGACAACTTAAAATCTGCATGCAGCTGGATGCTTATAGCTGTTTTTCTCCTAATTCTCTTTGTAGTGCTGTAATTGGATGTGCTACATATAAAAATTTACGTCTTTTGTGCTGATGTTGGATTAATGCATTTTCTCAAGTTGAGCATTCGATTGCAACAGTACAATGACGTGGAAATATAAAGGACAAAGTAATCCCTATTTTTTTGCTACAAATTAAGGGGAATGAGTTTTTTATTATGACACAGAAGACCCTCCCCTCACTTTTTTTCCATTATTTCTCCAACTCCCACTCCTGTTGCTCTTGCAGATGCAATTTAAATTATACTAAAATTCTATGATTAGTCAGAGTGAACCATGTTACTCACATTGGGTACGGGCAATGTTGTAAGAAAAGAATATATTTTAGAAAATATTTAGGAAGACTTGACATTTAATTAATTGAGAGGGGGATGTGGTAAGAAAGGGATAATTTTTTTTAACTTTCTAAAAAAAGATTTATTTATGCATACAATAAGTGGGGTACATACCAGAGGTGTAGGGGTGGTGAGAGGATACACCAGAGAAAGAGTGGGGAACAGATCAACTGAAATACACTGTTGAGGGGAGCAGTGGGCGAGGCAGGAGAGGTCCACTGAGCCATGTGGGTCCCCTCCTTGGCTGTGGATCGAACTCATGCTGCAGTAGCTGCGGATATTTCATAGTGCTTTGCCTAACCATTGCACCACCAGGGAGGGCCCAAAAAGGGGATAATTTAGATGATTCCCAAATTTGTATTTTGTGTGACATCCTGAAATGAAGTCTTGATGGGAGAGGCATAAGAACCTGAACATGCCACCATATCTAGGGTTCTGTGTGATCCCTACTGATCACCCCATACTTTCTCTCTTCCTGTGGAAAATAGTTTCTTTATGTACCTGTTCTATGGTTTGTGACCTGTATATTCAGCCAGGATGTTAACAGTTACAGTTTTGATATTCAGAGGAACACTAAGAAATAGAACCTCAAATTTGAGAAATGAATTACTGTTTGACAAGTTATTGGGAGAAAAAACAGGGCCTGGAAAATTTATGATATTCAGTGACATTATGATTACTAGAATGATCACTGATGCTGGCATGGGATGAATGTTGGCAAGGCATGGCTAATGGCAATAGGATATTAAATGATTTTGCTATGGCAATAATAGCAATTATAAATTTTTTCTATCACTTGGTTCTTTCGATGACCCTAGAAAGTGTAAGCTGTGGAGTACAAGCAATTGAAAACTAAAAACAGCTGGCATGAATAATCAGAAATCTTAAAGGAAACTCTTGAAAAAGGCCTTCATTTCCTGAGAACTGAGGGATGATAGGATTAAGAACCAAGTCTAAGGTTCAGTTGAGAGGGTTTCAGAGCTCTCACTCAAATTCTCAAGTCTTACAGGTCTTTCGGGCTGATATGAAACTGATGGTGGGGAACAGGTAGAGTTTTAGCCCATGAGAAAGGGATATTAAATAAGCCAATAGATTTATTGGTTCCTCTATTTAATGACATATTTCCTCGGGTTGATCTGTTATACAATATTCCATTATGACTTTGAAAGGATATGTTTCTCTCTTTTTGCCTTATTTCCAAATTTTGATTAATGTTTTTAGGGTTTTCCTTTTATTATCATAAGTAATATTGAAAGATTATTCCTAATCACAAAAATGACTGGCCTCATTGTGTTTTGATCTGATTACTTACTAGGTGCACTGAGAGGTGTTAACACTAATGTCATATAATTTAGAGTCAAGCAAATTAAGGCCAGCAAAATTACTTTTATCTGGAAAGTTCATAAGAAATTTAGGAATGGTCTTTTAAAATCCTCTTTATTTGTTGTTTTATTTTGAATCAATTAAACCAAGCACAAGAGTCCCTTTAAACAAGATTTCTTGCAAGTGCCTATAAACTTGGGTGAATTCACCCAAATAGTCTAAGATCTTTGACTTATAAATTACTTTCCTTATTAGTTGTGTAACTGGGAACTTGTAGTGCACATGATAGGTACCAGTTTAGTTTGGCCTGAGTGTTTTGTGTATATTCATTTCGTATGTGAAATGAAATATTTATTCCCTAATGGTGAACTCTTGAGACTCATTATCAAGCATAATAGCACTCCATTATTACCTTCGTTCCACTATCAATTTATCAAATATGTTCTGGTAAGAGGAAAGATGGGGTTTCATATTAAACCTATGAAATCAATGCATTGCCATGAATAGTAAGAAGATTAAATAAAGACATCTATTTCTGAATCCTGAGTGGTCAATGAGAAGCAGATATCATTTTTAAAATGTTTCATTCCACTTTACAAAAGCACAGTCTACTAAAAGGAGATTTAGAGCAGTAAGAAAGGGAAAAGCTTCCTCATACAAATTCATCAGAAAATAAGTCTATGGAAATAACACTAACAACATACCAAAAGACATAAGTACAATTAAATATGCCTCAATAGTTTATTTGAATCTATTTAAATTTTGTTCTTCTGGATCTCTTTTCTAGAAATACACTACTTCTAGAATAAATTCCTGATTCCTGGTCCTCTGGGAAATCTGAAAGTTTTCTGAGAAATTTCTGCTTTAACTCCAAAACTTGTAACTTTCAATGAGTTTTGTTGAGAAAGACTAAATTTTTCATGCATAGTATATAGCATAGGCTTCAAGAAAACATAAAAGGAAAGATAAATTATGAGTGAAGGTAGCCCATTTATTAGATTTAACTGAAACTGTTATGAGGAGAGATGACCAATGGTCAGATCATAAAATTAGACTACCATTCACTAATATTGCAAATGGAAAAATCACTTGCTGACCCTGTGTAAACCAAATTCATACAAACATTTTCCCACTTTTAGCATCCAACATGCTCTAAAATGGCTCATTTTATTTAATATCATTGAAAATCATCCTAGTTCAACTCCAACCTATCAATCTAAACTACTTATTGCTACTAAATGACTAACCATTATTAAAACAGAATTGCCTGAAAGGATTTGGAAAATAAAATTGAAAAGTAAAAAAAAAAAGTGGAGAAATTACATTTTGATTTCGATACATGCTATAAAGTCACAATAATTGAAACATTGTACTATTGTCATAAAAGAAAAGATGTATGGACAGTGGAGAGCACAGATGTAGACTGACAAAATCATTTTTTTTGTAGTAATAGGATGCTCCTATGCAAAAGAGAAAGAGCAAACCTTGACCAAGATAAAACTTGAAATGGCTCACAGACTTAAATATAAAAGCTAAAATTATCAAACTTCTAGGGGAAAATATCAGAGGATCTTTGTAACTTTAATTTAGGCTAGTTATTTTGATATGACAATAAAAGCATGATCCATAGAAGAAAATATTTACAAATTTGACTTCATCAAGATAAAAAAAATGTTCTTTAGAACTTTATTAAGAGAAGGAAACTACAAGTCACAGACTGGGAAAAAGGACTTGTGTCCCCAATATTTAAAGAACTATTATATCTAAATGAAAAAATAAAACATAACAAACAGTGCAAGGGCTTGAATAGATACATCACCCAAGAAGATGTATGTATTGTAATAGACACATAATATAATGCCCAGAATTAGTCATGAGGGAAATTCAAATTAAATCACACCTAGTAAAGGTGTGATTTATAGTAAAGGTAAAATCCAAAATAGACAATACCAGAGTTTGATGAGGATGTAGAGAAACTGAAATCCACTCTCAGATGGTTCAGCCTATGAACGTGTAACAGGGTGGTCTCCAGGAAAAGGGCAGGTCCAAGTTCACTGCCCTACTTAAGGGAGGATAGAGCCGAGCAGGGAGGTGAAGAAGCTGGTGAGGAGACTGGAGAAGGAAGGAAGCAGGATGCAAGGAGACCCGAAGAAGGCACATGGAGCAGTGAGACATGTGAAGAACCATGCTTCTTTGTCCTGGAGTGGTTAGAACAGATGTGAGTGAGAGACCCATGGGGAGGTTAACAATGGCAGTTTTTTTGTTTTTTTGTTTTTTTTTACAATGTCAGTTTTTATCTTGATTTTGATTTTGCTCTTTTCCTCCCAGACTTGTCTGGCTGTTTCTGACCCTTTTCTACAGGTCCCCATAGGAAGGTGCTTAATTTGCGGTAAGCTTTTGGGCCTTGCTTTGGGCAACGCTGTTTGGCTGGACATTTACCCATGAGGGTATGGGTAACCTCAGGTGCTTGATTTGGAAACAATATTCTTTGTCTTTTCTGTATTGCACACTACCTGTATTAACTTTCCTTTCCATTAAAGGTCTTACATGTTTTATCTTGATGCAGTGGATAGCAGAATCTATTTAGAGCAAGCAAATTTGGGGGTTCTGCTGCTGCCCTCTCCAGGTCCTATAACAAAAGGGCTGAGCTTTTACCCTACCTGCAAACTGAAAAACTAGCCGTCTGTACTTTGTGGATGCTGACACATGACACAGGACTCCTGAAACTGAGGCAAAGGAGAGTTTATTATTTACACTAATCACAGTAGCCAGAGTCTACTTTCTTGCACCAGATCTCTTACCTAATTCCCACAGGGTTATGTAATGAATGCCAGGTGGATGCTGTGTGAACTGAGGTGCCCTAAGCTTCTGGAATCTCAATCTCTTATAATGTACTGTAAACACATCTGTTGACCTTTGCTACAGAGGGAGACATTACCTTTATTATACCAAAGAGAAAATGAATGTATTCTTCATTTTTTCAATATGTTGAGCATATAAATATTCTTAAAAAGAAACATCTAAAACAAAAGTTGTTATTTCTTGGATCCCTAAATGTGCAAAAACATGAAAGACTTGAAATTGGTTTCCACTAGCATCCTTAAACATTACTGGCAAGAGTATAAAGATGGTACAGATACTCTGGAATAATTTGGCAATGTTCAATAAAATTCAATATATACTTAATTTACAATTTGGTAAGTCTGTCCCAAGGAATCTACTTAAAGAAACCAAGAAAATGTCTGTATTTATCTATATGTAATATACAGACACAAAATATGAACACATGCATAAACTATAAAGATAAAATGTTAGATGGTATAATTCCAATACAAAATTCTGGGAAAGGAGAAACTATAGAAACAGAAAGCAAACCAGTGGATGTTTTGACTGGGTTTGGGTCTAGGAATTGAGTAGAAATGGGCACAGGAAAACTTTTCAGTGGTGGTGAAATCATATATCTTATTATATATAATACTTGATTTGATGCTGGTTGCACAGCTATATATATATATTTAAAATTTACTGAACTCTATACTTAAAATAGGTAAATTTTACAGTCTGTAAATTATACCTCAAAAAAGACATTTTTTTAAAGGCAAAGAAGAGCAATACATCAGTGTGCCTAGAGTTTCAGGTTTTTAATTTTTCCTACCTGGCAGCATAACCATATTCAGGCTGCCAGGCTGAGGCATGCCACAGACTCTATTTACTGCCTCAGCACCAGGCTGAAGGTACTTACCCTATTAGTGGTTTTCAGTTCTCACTGTGTTTCAGAGTCATCCGGAGAGCTTTTAAAAATTACTAGCATAGGAGAAGCAATCCCTGTTTCCAAGATTGTACTCAGCTTGAGTACAGTACTTTTTTGTTTGTTCCTCAGTTGATTCTAAAGTGCAGCCAAGACTGAGAAAAAAAAAAAAAATACTGCACTACTTTTCTAGAATAATTTTGAAGCTCTTTTGGGAGTCTGTATTACTGGTTTCTGCCATCACAGTCAGCACCTACTGAGTCATGGAAAGCAATTGAGGAGAAGCTTTTCTCTGCCTAATCAGTAAAACTGGAGTTTTCTCTACAGGTTGGGGTTTGGATGCTGGTTTTTACCTTCCTTTGGGGAATGTTCTCAAATGTGTGTTGGGGTGTCACCAACTGCCTTCTTTATACTGGAAATTTCTCTGCTATTTCTCACTTCTCTCCACCCAGGTTTCATGGACACACTATTGTTGGGTGATTAAAATTTCTTTCATTTTTTTGGGGAAAAAAAAAGGTAGTAAATAGAAACTATGGCTTAAAATCACTTAAATATGTATAGAATGTCTCTTATGTCCTGAAACATATTTATATTCTTTCTTTTCAAGTTCTATTTTCTTTATTAAAGTATCAAATTACTGTCATACTGATACCTATTTTAAGTGGTAAAAATTTGAAGATATTTAAGTAAGAAGTTAAATTGGCCCCACTCTTCTTAGTAAATTATTTTCCTTCCAGATGACTTTTATTCTCACACAAACACACATGTATTATTGGCTTATTTTTTGTCACTGCTTCTCTTTATCATTGATAAAGTAACTGTCTCAGAGAGCATCAGAATTTAAGGTTGATTTCTAAAAATGTTAATTAAGTATCAACTCTAAAACTTTCTCTTTTCTCCTACCTTACACTGTTCTCTGTTGTCTTTCCTCAAAACTCAAATTTTCATTCTTCTGACTCATACCTATTTGAAGTTCCAGCCACTTCTTTCCCAAAGTTCCTTATTGTGTAAGTCACTTTAACCCTACTGACTTCCTTTAGCTTTCTTCTTTCTGTTAAACTCTAAGCAAGCAGCACCATGAAATAACCCAGTAACAGGAATTCATTTGGGGGGTGGGGTACTGAGAATGGCCTTGGCAGAACCTGTTGGGAAAGGATTGTGACTGTTTTGTCACTAAAAAATAGCTGTTTTTAAGAACTATGAGTCACAAAGAGATGCTGTAAATTGTTTGAGTGTGTGATCATTAGTAAATTTAATGTGATATGTGGAACTGGGTCGATCAGGATTGAACTGAATAGAACAGAAGCAGATCTTTAGCTGACACTGCCTTATTCGCCTTGAAAAGAATATATATTATTCACATATTGGGAAGGATATGTGATTAAAAGAAAAAAAATATATATATATCTTTCTGATCAATATGGATATATCAAAATATAACTAAAGCCTTCCTTTAAATATCAGTAATTATACAATTGAATGAGTGCACATCATTTATTCATGTACTTTATTTTTCATTGATAATTGTCTCTTCCTTGGATTTTGTCTTTCCAAATGTTACCTGAAATGTCATTAGGCCTTAGTGTTGGTACTTTTATTGTTATTACATCAATCTCCTCAAGTGGAATTACTTCATCAAAAAGTTGTGTGTATGTATTTGATATATAGATATTGCCAAAATAATTTTGAAATGATTGTAGCACTTTGCACTGGGGGTTATTATAATTTTTTCAATTACCTCTAGGCTTATGGTAATTATCTTACTAATAGTTTGTTGCTCTCATTGTGCATTTCATTTTGTTGAAATGAAAATAGGGTGGGTAAACAGCTTTTCATACAATTATTTACCATGAGATTTGTTAGTACAAGAGTTTGTTTATCTTTTAAGTTTCTTTTCTTTTTCTTATGAATTTGTAAAAGATTTTGTATACCATTGCTTCCTTTATTATAGCTGTTGTCATATTTGTTCCCAAACATTTTCCTTGACTTGTTGTTTTTCTCATATGAGAATATATTTGTAGTTAAATATGACTAACTTTTCCCTTATGACTTCTAAATTTCTTGTCTTGTTCAGGAAAATCTTTTCTGTCTAAAGATATGAAATTTTCCAAAATATTCTAGTTTTTATATGGGTTTATAATTTCTATTTTAAGTTATAAAATTTTATCTGGAATTCACTTTTGGTTAGAGTATGAGGTAGAGGTCTATGTTTTCTTCCAGAAATATTACTAATTTTGCTTATATATAATTTTAGCAAATTCCCAATCTACACTTGATTAAATGCTCATGTTTATCATTTGTTAAATTTATAATGTACTTTGGACCTACTGCACTCCTTACACAGATATCTTTGCTTTTTCTTGTGCCTGCCTGAAACTGTTTTAAATACTGTGATTTTATGTAACTATAATTCCAACATTCACTTCTTATGACACTGAACTGAAAAAAATTAAATCTAAAAGAGGATACATATGCTTATTTTTACTGAATTATAGTTGAAATCACTTATGTGACATTAAAGTGTTTCTAATTGTTTTTTCTATATTGGATTATTATACAAATAGATGAATGATGCTTTTTAAAAAATCAAAATACCCTTAAAAAGCCAGCAGAGGGAGTATGAGGTACTATTTTATTAGTGAGGAATTAAAAATCATTTAAAAATGTGTACTGATTCAAAGAAAAAATTTAAGAATTTAAAATATTTATTCAATCAAACATGTATATTGATTAAAATGTATAGTATAATCTTATGTAAGTATTTATAAGTCCTCCATAAGTTACATAATTTAGACAAGAAACTAAATTTCTCTTCAAGTGAGAATAATTTTTGGCATAAATTTATGCATACAATGTGGATAACACAATTTATATTTATATAGTTGATTTGATTCCTACTTATTTTTGAAATCAAACTCAGGAAAATCCAGAAATTATGACTGTAGAATATTTGTAATTTATTATTTTGTCACTTATTTTTGATCACATGACCATAACTTTCTAATGCTAATTTGTATATATTATATATATATATAGCTGAAAGTTTTGAATAACACTTCTAACCATTTTAAAGTACTTATTTGTTAAAAGTGTAAAAAGTTAGAAAATACTGCAATCCTGATAGGGGTTGAAAATTTAGTAGGAACTTAAAATATGTACTAAATCTTATTGGAAGTTTTAAAAAAATTGTGTTGTTTTAATGGAAGTTTTTGTTTATATTGTGTTGTTCTTTGATATTTATAAATATCAGAATGATGGAGACTGCTATGAAGTAGAAAATGCTTCACTGAACCTCTCAGAAGCAGTAATTCAATCAAGTAAAGGTTATAAAAGCCCTGTGGATTACTTGTTATGTTACTTGTTATGTGATTGCAGAGGTAGACCTGGTTTTGTTGTAGCAAATGTTTTTTAAGCCAGGAAGCTTAGTGTTAAATTTAATGCTGTATCAGAGTAACTCTATTACTCTGAGTTTGATATATCCATTTCCTTTTTGTTCCATATTTTGCTCTGTTTGCTGGCAATATATATATATATTACATATTACATATATATCCCAAAAAACAATAAATTTTAAGTAAAATTAAATATTTAAAGTACAATGATGTTTTGGAATAATTCAATTATTATTTTAACATTACAATTTCTCAAATATATGCACTTTATAAGACAATCAGAATTAAACTTTGAAATAAGGATCCAGAATAATAGTGTTACTGTAACATTGCTGCTGACTTTTCCATGCTTCCCTTTTCAAACTGTTTACGTAAGATGACTGTGATATAGACCTGTTGGGTTCATATTGCTTCAGGTCAGAAAACCAGACTCTGAACCATTGTTTCCACAAGGTCCTCTTTTATTAACAAGTGACACTGTGAATGAGGCTAAATGGTTAAATTACTTTCAAACCTTAAAAAGCACAAATGAAAAAAAAAATCATACTTTCTGAGGATTGTATTTATAGATGAACAATAGCAACAATATTGAACTGAGCTGGATACTGAAAGGCCAGCTGGGGCCAAAAATGCAGAGAGAGAAGGGGTTCTCCAGAGGTGGGGCAACTTGCAAAACCTGTATCCTGACCCTGAACTTCTATGTAAACAAAGTCTCTTCTAATTGATTTGTTTGGGACCCTCAATCTGTCTCATGGTCATGTGATATGCTTACATCTTTCATCTTTGGTCCAAGTCTCCATTTAGTTCTCTTTGTCTCCAAAGGCTGGAGTCACTAACACTTTTCAAAGAATTGCAATTCAAGGGTATGAACAATTGGGATTATAACCCTGTGTCAACTAGTAATGTCTCAAGTTAGTTAGAAAAAGACTGCTCCTATCTGTGCTCCCAAACTTCTGCCCCTATTCAGCAGGGCAGAAGCAGTTCCAGAAGATGGAACACCATCCTTTGCCACTCAAGAATGAGGGGTACAATAGACAGGGGAGGGAATTGTCAGGGACCCGGTAACCATAAGCTTCTCCGAGCTGGCTCTGTTTGTCTTTGCTCTGTTCCTGTTTATCTTTTCTTGCATACAAAAGCAGGAAACCAGGAAAAACTGGCCGAAACCCGAATGGAGAAAGAGGACAAGCAAGGATCGTGCCACAGTCTCACTGCTATGTAAAAATCATGCCCATGGGTGCCATGACGGATCTGATCAACATCAAAGGAAGGAAACGCGGCATGAATGCAGTTCCCAGGGAAAACCAGCATATTTCTCTTAATCCTGCTGACACAAACCTTTTTGTTTCTCCTCTTCCCTTAGTAGGCCTCCATCTAAGTCCCCACTTCTCCCTAATTTGGAGAGACAGCCTTTGAGTTAAGAGCCTGCTGTGTTCTCGGATTTGCCGGCACCGGAGTAACCTGACTTCCTTCCACCAACTCTTGTCTCCCCAGTTCTGGCACTGAGGGGTGAGCAACAGATCGCTCCTAAAAAACTCCTGCAAAGGTGTCACCGTGGAAGAACTGCAGTGAACATTTTAGCATTTGAAAGAAACCGCCTTTTCAAGTAGCGAATGAAGGCCAATAATATAGGAAAGTGTTGGGGTAGCCTAGTGCAGATGGGGGTGCTGAACTCTGCCCCCTGACTTCTGGCGCCTCTACGCTGGACAGGTTGGCGCCTGTGCAAGGCCCTGACCTCTCGAAGAAGAGGGGATGTCGGGAAGGGGGTGGAGCTGAGCGGCCAGAGTTTTTGAAGCCTTAAGAGCCTAGGGGCTTGAGCGCTCTTATTTTTGGGCGCTGTGCCGGAGGATAGCTGGGAAGCTCCGGTCTTTGCCAATGCCTGTGACCCAGGTGAGGGGATCTGCAGCACCCGGGGCCTCTTGTAGCTGCAACTCTAAATCACACCATCCTTAGGTAAGCAGACCCTTTCCTGCCTCTGTACCCTGTTGTTTAGAATAACTTTTTTTTTTCTCTTTTGATGAAACAAGTCCTTTTGTTTGTATCTGTGGCCGTGCTTGGTTGGACGCAGAACCCATGAGAGAGGTTCTGACGTGTGACTGTTTTTAAGACCTTTTTCCTGGTAACAAGGATTCCGGGATGTATGGGGACGTTTCCTCATTTTTAGTTTAAGGAAGGTACCAGCAATCCAGGGGCAGAAAGTTACAGGGTTCTCTATGACCTTTCCAGAATAGCTGTTCTGAGTTTTCAGTTTAAAATGGCCCTTGTGGTCATCAGGCACGATGATAATATAGTGAGTTAAACTGAACTGCTAGGATAAATGTGAAGGCCGGGTTTGTGCCATTGTCCTTGGTGCAGGCCCGACTATAAACATTTGAGTTTTTAAAGAAGCATTTAACTACTTTGAAGTGTCTAATCATATTTTATGAAAAATTGTAAGTTTTCTGGTTAGGTGTATTCAGTGGGAGATAGGTTTGCAAAATGATTAGAAAAACACATTTCATTATCTTTTTCCTGGAAGAAATAATTGAGCATTATGTCAAGGCAATCATAAAGAAAAAGATGGAAATAATTTACAACATAAACTTAAAGGTAATATTTCAGCATGTCAAAATAAATATAATCATACTTGAAAGACAAGCTCCAAGTGGGACAAGACATTTGTAGCAGTTATTACAGGTTATAGACCACATAGTAAACTTTCGCAATTTAGTATTTCTTTTAAAGAGCACATGTCAAGGACAAGGAATTTCTTTAAAAAAAAATACAAATGATTACTAGTTATATATGTAGGGGAGCAAAAATCTGCCACCCTAAAATATCTTTTTGGGAAAAGCTTGATTTCAGGGAGGGACTCTGAAGGCTGGGTGGAAACTGCTTTTTATGTTTATCTGAACTTCATTCTGTAAGAGTCTTAACAGGAAGACCAAATTTCCTTACCTCTGTTTTGTGGAGAATACAGAGGTACCTTCATTTTCTCCAGTAAATGCCCTAACTGGCTTCCCTCTTTTTCCCAACCTCCCTTAGCTTAGCTATCTACCTTAGCCATCTAAGGCTACATGGGTCATGTAGTCTCTTCCATGTATACAGGAAGTAGCATGTTCTTATTAAACTTCTCTATGGCCTTTCTCTTATTAATCTGTATGATGCTGTTTGATTATTTGCCAGCCTACAAGAACACAGAGGCGTATGGTATGTACCCAATGAGCAAAAAGCTACGCTCTCACCAGAAAATGCACATGGAGTTTTTTTTTCCAGCTTTTTTTTTGACATTCAGGCAATTAAAAACAATAATATACAGTGCTGAAATTTGGGGGAGTCATTAGTTGTATGCATTTTCAATGGGTGCCTAACTTGATGCAGTCTTTCAGATGGATGGTATTTATCAAAAGACTTAAAAATATCCATGCACTTTGACTTGGTGATCCTATTTCTAAGAAATATTCTAAAGACATATTAAGAAATTGTCACTTTATATAAACTTTTCCTTTTGCCTCAACACTCTAAAAAGAAAAAAAAAGATTTATTTTCACTTACTTATGCATATAACAACTGGAGTGTAGGCCAGAGGTGTGGGGGTGAGAGGATTCATCAGAGGCAGAGAGGGGAGCAGAACTTTATCTCCTACTTCAGTACTGTTGACTTTTCAATCAGGTCTTAACCTATTTAGAATGAAAATATCACCCTTACATCCAAACTCTCTTATTCTGCTCTTTTTTTTTTTTAATTCCATAACTCATAACATGGTCTAGCATACTCTATAATTTATGTAGTTGTCAGGCTTTATTCTTCATTGGAAACCAGTCACAGACTAAAATCTTTGCCTTGTTACTGATGTCTTTGTTCTCTAGTTATCGGAAGACTGTCTGGAGTGTAATAGCTCTTTTGGAGTATAATATTTATTTTATAAATACTTTTTTATTGAATAAATATTAAGGATCGTCCTTCTAGCATTATTTATCATAGTAAAAGAAAGCAATGAGAAGACTCCTTTGTGTCTGGAATGGTTAAATAAAGTAATGGTATATCTACATTCTCATTAGTTTGCTGGGATGTTGTAACAAATGACAACTAACTGGGTGTTTTAAAATATAGATATTTGTTCTCACACAGCTCTGGAGACCAGGAGTCTGAAATCTAGGTTTTTACAGGAGTAGGTCTTTCTACAACTCTGTGGAAGAATCTGATCCATGCTTCCTAGCTTGTGGTGGCTTCTGGCAGTCCTCGGTGTACCACTATGCCTCAATCTTCACATCTGTGTCTTCCAGCTGTGTCTCCTTTCCTTTTTTCATAAGAACACTTGTCATTGGATATATGGCCCACCCTAATGCATTTCAATATGATCTTGTCTTGAGATCGTTAATTTATTTCCTCTTCAAAGGTCCGTTTTCAAACAAGTTCACATTCACAAGTTCAAGACAGACTTTTATTTTTGAAGTGAAGGGATGGGGGATCACCATTCAATATTATAGGTCACCCCTATAATAGGTTACATTGGTATAATGCTATTAAAATCTATGTTTGTTGTTGTTTAAACTCTTGAGACATGTTCATGATAGGATGGTACAAAAGTATCACATATATGTGTGTGTGTATATATAATCTCAGTTTTACTTAAGTTTATGAATTACAGATATCCAGAAGAAAATACTAGTGACTGATTGACATAGGTGGTTTATTTTTCTCTTCATAATTTCTATTTTTCCAAAACATCTATAAAGAAAATAGATTTTTAATTTTAATATTTATAATTCTCTTATGAGAAAGATAAATAAAAATAAAATAGGAACAGCATTTGTAAATGATTTATTATGAAAGTAGGAAGAATTAAGTTTCAAAATGACACCGATATTAATCATCTCTTCTATATCTAACACCGTTAGGTTTATCCTCATGAAATTTTTATGTCAATCTGCTTAGGAGGATATGGAGTCATTTGTCCCTAGAGAGTTTTTAGAAAATATGAGAGGGCCATTTTGTTGGAACATTTAAACATCTACTTTTATGGGAAAAGGTGGTATAGCTAATGTACTCTTAGACTTCCTTGCAGTAATGATATTGTCAGTTTTAGCATGTTGCACGTTTTATGATTTATCAAAGGCATTAATTAAATAAGAACATCTTATTATCTTTTCTTGACTCTTCTTTACCTGCTTTTAAATTTTGACACTATTATACTCACTTTTTTACATTCTTTTATCATTAATTAATTAGTCAAACAAGTATTCATTGTTCAAGCGCTCCTTGAATAATGTATTCAAGAGCTCCTCATGTACCCAGCACTGCAACCAGGGAGCTTGTATTTGGGGACACATCAATACTGGGTATGGAGGTAGGTCCATACACAGGGGTCTGGCATTAGGGCTGTCTGAAGAATCAGTGCTTCCTCTGTAGAAGATCTGCTTCTCATTTATTTGCACCTTAATTGATCACCTTCCTATGTACAAGCATATTCTTCAAGATAATTAGCCATATCCATTATATTCTAGGAATAGAGTAAATAGCAATGACAATGAAAAATTAGTGAACTTTCACTTTTTAATATTTTAATTTTAATGGTCAAAGCTGTTTTTTTTTGCAATTTATTATGTGTTAACTAGTGATATGTGTGTGAGAGACTTCTCTGTGTTAGAGTATAATGATACCAAATATACTTATTCAGAAATACATCTGAATAAATCTGAACTCATTGATGCAAGGAAAAACTTGGTATGCAAACCTTACCTATATTATTGAGGCATAATTGAAAGCCAGTCCTAATTTGCTAATTGTTCTGTCCTGCTGTGAAAATTAGCCAGTATAGACCTTTTAGCACTGACCTTAACACTTCCATTTTGAATCTCATTCAGAGGATGATACCTCCAGGAATTAAGCAACTCTTTTTGTCACTTTGAAACTCTATCTGGTCTGCCTCTAGGGAAATCTGTTGGAATGTCTCTCAATTAGCTCTCTAAGTCCATTTCTCCAAAAGCCATTTAGCACCACATCAATAATCCCAAGAAGCTACTTGTATCTGATCACAATGAAACTGGTAAAAAGAGCCACTTTCCCTGTCTTTCATAGGAGCTGAGCACAACTCCACTGATGACCACTGGGGCTGTAGGAACCTGTGCTCAACCTTCCAATAACTGTGTGGGGTTGTGTGTGGGGAAAATGAAAGTCTATGCTAATGTTCTCTCTGGAGCTCACTCTGCTTCTATTCACCTTAGATATTATCTGTAAATTCTAAAAGGGGAGGTTAGACTTTAAGAGAGAAAGTCTGATGTTTTCTGGAGATGAGAGAGTCAGTCATCTTCCAGAAGGAAAAGTGACTGAGACTAAAGTCTCTGATTTATTTCCAGGATTATGGGTTCCCGAAAAGTTAGAATTCTTGCTACTCTAGGTGTTTTGTTTTTTGTATTTTCATTCTTTTTAAAAAATTATTATTGTTGTACCACTGGATTATAACCATATATAATACTCGGGTGTGCATGATTGAGAATCAACGTATATTGTACTACATTAAGTTACCACTAAAAATTCAATTTCACTATACCATTCTCTCCTTTGTCCCAATTTATACAATCCCCTTCCTCCTTCCCTTCTGATAAACCACTAATTAGTTTTAGAGTACGAAAGCTTATTTTTATTTCGTTAAGTCCATCTGTTTGTTTTCTCTGTGTATCACATATGTATGAAATGATGGTGTTTTCTTTGTTTAGTTTATTTCACTAAGCACATTTCCCTCTGGATCTATGTGTCAGCTGAATAGTATCCCATGTGTAGATATACCATATCTTCCTATTCATCAGTTGATGTTCACTTAGGTTGTTTTCCAGTTCTTGCCTAATATAAACAGTTCCACAACAAACACAGGGGTGCATATATCTCTTTGAGTTATTTTTGTATTTTTTTGCATTAATACCCAGCAATGGTAAAACCAGATAGTATAGTATTTCATTTTTAATTTTTTGAGGAGCCTTCACTCTGCTTTCCATAGTGACTACTCTCAGTTAAAAGAATGATTGCTTCTGTCAAGGGGTTAATAATAATAAGCCATATAGTCAATAAGCCAGGCCAATTGTTAAACAAGGGATCTACCATATTCATTATCATAATATCTATCATTTGCCTGACAAATCAAAAGATTTCAATAAAAACTTCTTCAGTGCATCCGTATCCAAATCCTAGCTGAGTCACAAATATCACAAAGATGTGTGGCAACTGTAAGAGCCTGAAAGCTCATTTTTCCCCACCTAGTAAAGTGGATATTACTGCTATATTCTGTATTAAAAAAGCTAATATTAAAAAATCTATTTTTAATGCTCAGATTTTGAAGTGAGGTTAAAAGATCTTGTTGGAATAACTATTTTGAATCCTAACAAAGTACATGAATGTGATTTGTCATTTTACCAGATATAACTTTTATATATAGCACTTATATGAACACATTTATTTGTTTTAAAATTTTTCCTAACTAATAATATTTTACTAAAGTACAAGCCTTGCCTGTCATGTTCGAGTTGAATCTGTCTGTCACCCAGTAAACACTCAATTATTTTTTAAATAAATCAATACCACCACATGGCAGAGAGCCACATACCACAGAGTCCCTCTGCTAATGTGCTGGTTGGTTAGTATTTTTTTTTTTAAAGATTGTTTTTTTAAAAAAGATTTATTTATTTATGCATAAAAGCTGGGGTACAGGCCAGAGGTGTGGGGGTTGACAGGATTCACCAGAGAGAGAGTGAAGAGGCAGTTTGGCTAAAATATACTACTGAGGGGAGCAGCGGGCAAGGCAGGAGTGGTCTTTTGTGCCATGTGGGTCACCTCCCAGGCCGGGGACAGGGATTGAACTCATGCTGCAGTGGCTGAGGTCTGCTTCGTAGTGCATTGTTTAACCCATTGCACCACCAGGGAGGCCCCTGGTCAGTATTTTTGAATCTACTTGCAATTAGAGAGTATGAATGATGAGAAAATTAAAACTTTTATATTGTATTTAGGAAATAATTATAGGAAAAATTTTAAAATACTGTTTGAACAAGTATATTTTGCTGCTGAAAATCACATACAGAAAGATATAATTATTAAATCATAATCTTAAGGTAGATGATATGTTTTACTTCAGATCATTAAACTTAGACTGTGTGCAATTAATATCATGCTCTTATTTATATTATGAAAATTATCTTATATTTCCTAAGAAACCAATTTTGGTATTAGCTTTATGTTTAAAAGTATTATTGGCTCTGCTACTAAAGGAAAATATTTTGGAATGGTATCTTATAAAATATATAGCAAGATCTCATCTTTAATCGGTATATCCAAACATTGTTTCATGTTTACTTAAGCATGTAGTAAAGTAGTTGGCATATTTTTGGCTGTTCTGGTCAAATTACTTCATCTTTTCAGAAATGCTTAAACTAAACTGACATTTTGAACTTATCTGACAGCCTCTCTATGTTATTGTATAATTTTTCACAATACAAACCAAGTGCTTTTCTTGCATAAAAAGTTAAAAAAAGGGTTGCCTTACACAATTGTTGCTTTACAACTTGAGAATCTGGAAACAGTTGTGTAGTATAGTTTATGTTTATGAAATATTCCTGGAAGAATGTTGTTAAGGATTTTAGAGACTTTATATTCCACTTTCTCTGGTATATATAATCTACATTTCATTCTTAATTTGAACATTTTTGTTTTCTTGATTGAATACTTTTAAAAGATTTCAGCCTTCCTTTTTTCTGTATGAATATCATTATACATTCTAATAGTTTGTCTCTAGCAGATATGAATTTTACTTTAATATTTTAAATTTTAGATGAGAATTGCCTAATTTAGAATATCTTTAGTTCTTAAACAAAACTTTTTTCTTTCTGTTTTTGCATAAAATTTTTAAAAAAGTGATAATTTAGTTTCATTTGCATTCACTTAAATTAATGAAATTCAGTTTTTTAAATTGAATTAAAGAGAAAGATATCCAAATTCTCTTGTTATCTTGTTTTCTATAATATTATGATAGTGATTCAAAATTCAGAATATTCTTTCTCTTGGTATGTTTACATTGCATGCCAGGAAAATAAAGTAAGAAACTGTTTTTGTATGTTGTGTTACACTCTATATTGTATTTTACTTGATGTAGAAATATTAAGGAATTGATTAGTGTTATTGTCTTAAGATTCATTTGGTCACATAAAAAGGAAACCAACTACACTAAGTTTAGGGAAAAATAGGAAATTTAATGATAGATATTGAGTTATCCAGTGAACTCAAGGACAGCTGGGGCTCTCAAAAGACTATAGTCATAATCAAGGAAACTATCAGGATTCCTCACTGTAATCTGTCAGTTTTCTTTGTTTTGCTTTGAACATCTGTTCCACTTTTTCTTTTTTTGTAGACTGGTTTCTTCTTCTCTATGATGGCGAAGGGAAAATAGTTACTCACAGATACCAAGTTTATATCAACATTATTTCATCTACCCTAAATGGCTGTCTTTGATTTTCAATTCCAAGTTCTTGATAAACTTTTTTTATTGCTTTGGTATTGATGTTGTGATACTCATAAGTGATATTCAACAAATACTGTTATCTCTGTTTCCAGCCTGCAAGTGTACTTCCTAGCTCCACTGTAGTTGGGTGAGACCATGTGATTAAAATCAGTGAGGTGTGAACCATACTATATGTGTCATTTAAATGCCAACAAAAGATTCTCTAGAGTATTTTTCCTTTGCCTTGATGATCAGAAATGTTATAGTTAATGGCTACTTCATCAACTATAGTTCCTGAAAGAAGCTATGCCAGATCAGGAGCAAGAAATAAACCTTTATTGTTTTAGCTCACTGAATGTTGAATTATATATGTGTGTTTGTGTGTGTATCTCTATCTCTCTATCTGTCTATCTTAGATTTGCAGTTTTTTCATTTGGATTTGATCTGTTATTTAAACTCTCTCCTTAGGCTTCCCCTTTGTTCCCATTTGCCTTGTGCTCATTCTGTATTCCTGTTCCTGGCTCAGTGCCCATTTTCTTCTGTCATGCTTTGTTGTTTTTGTAAGAATTCTCATAGGACATATAGACAGGGACATTAAAATGTTTTGGATTAAGCACTGGTTTAGAAGTTAGAAGACACATTTGCTTACTTATTGCTCTGCTGTATGACCAAATGGCCTTTTATAATTTTGAAACTGTTTCTTCATAAGAAAATGACTATATTATATTTTATCTACCTCACCTAGAATATATAAAGTGATGTATTATACAAGTATGAGTTCTTGCTATCTATCTGTCTGTTATCTTTATAAAAATTGCCTTAGTTTGTTTTCCCAAGGTATGGATCAACATAAATTCTACTTACTCAAAATAACCAGTTAACATGCACTTGAATAAATTTATAAACAATAATCATGTATCAAATTAATAATGATTCTTTTAAAATATTTTAATTGCGCCTATCTCTGTGTTTCCTTAGTATTTCTTCAATCATACTTAATGTAGTGATTAAATCAAATGATACTTTTAGTTACATACTTCATATGCATCATGTCCAAGGTGTGATTCAGCTGTCAAGTAGCTATGCTTCTGATTGTGTAATGGGATCTGTCAATCATATCTGTTGGTATGTGACTTGGGAGGCAGATACAATATTCTTGTCCCCTTTGTTAGCCTGCAAGAAACAAAGTCATTGATACTGGAGGTCTTTCTGCCTCTGCTTCTTCATTCTCCATCCCAAGGCTCCATTCTCCAGCTTCTGGATTTGAGAAGCATATATGTGAAGGCAGGAGAGGTCCCTTCTTAATTTCAGCATCCTGAGGCCCACGGTAATTAGGACACTATGTTCTTAAAATAAATCACTTGTTTCAGTAGTACACTGTAGTAGAAGTGGTCACTTTCTAATAAATCAATTCTATCCTCTTCATTTTTTTTCTGGGGACCCAGTTTAGAACTTGCTTTTATAGCTTTCTTAATTATTTTGTAAGCACCTAACCAGTATTAAATTTATTCTTACATAAAATACCCAGAGTTGTAGTTCTTAAATTTAGTGTACCTCATAATGCCTGTTAGATTTGTTTAAACACAGATTTTCACTTCTAGAATATCTTATTTATTAGGCATGGGGATAGTATTTAAGAATGTTGATGTATAGGAAGTTCTCAGATTGATGAACCAGAGGCCGTACTTTGAGAACTTTCAAGTTAGGATATTCTCTGTTTACTATTCAGAATCCATAATGAAGTAGAATCTATTGCCAAATGTTTCAAATAATCCAAGTCAATCACAATTGTTTCTCTAAAATTCAGTAATTTGACTCATTATGTGCTGTATCCCAAATCTATTAGATTTACAACAAAATGTATATTAAGATGTGTTAGTACAGATTTAATAATTAGTAAATATGCTAGAATGACTTATTTTATGCTGAGTATATAAATGTATTTTTATTTTTTGGAATAAAGCTTGTTTGAGTGATTTTATAATTTGATTATAATGATTATAATTTAGGAACGCTCATGTTCCCCCTCAACCCCCAATATAGCACAGCACAGACAGGTTTTATTTTTTCACTATGAAGCTTCTATAAATTCTGTTTTGAAAACAGAAACATGTTATGGCAGGAGTTTGTATAATATATACCACATCTTCATTTACATACATCCATTATTGGGCACTTAGTTTTTTTTCTGCTCTTGGTTATTATAAGTAGTGCTGTGATAAACTTGAGAGTGTATATATATCTATATATCTGTATATCTTCAAATCAGTGCTTTTGTATTTTTTTGGTAAATACACAGAAGTGGGGTGAATGGATGACATGGAATTTCCACTTTTAATTTTTTGAGGGATTGCCTTCTTGCTTTCCATAATGGCTACACCAATTCATACTCCCACCAACATAAAGTTTATTTTCTCTGCCTATCCTCTTTAACCCTTGTTTCATATCCTTTGGATAATAATCATCCTCACAGGTATGAGATGACTAGAACTTGGAAGAATTATGCATAGTTGAATGAACCAAACAGACAAACACCATATGATTTCACTCATAAGTGCTATATAGAAAATCAAATAAACATATTAGCTAAGTAAAAAAAAAATAAAATTTTGGAGTCTAAGACCAGCTAGTTGTTATCAGAAGTGAAGGGGGAATAGGAGGAGAGTGGGTAAATCAGGAAAAAGGGGACAATGGTATAGTGAAGGCTAGATTGGATTCTTAGCAGTCTATACACATGCTGATGCTCAAGGAAGAACATTGTACAGTTAACAAAACAATTGTATATGTTATAATAGAATGGTACTTTAATAATAAAAATCAATTAACTAATAAAAAAGAAAATAGAAACTTAAGCTGAACTGCTATTCAGTAAGTGTTGCTGAAATGAGAGACAAAATAAAAATTAATCTAGTAGAGAATTTTATTATTGTAAATTTAAGCTTAACCATTATGCTTTAACATGAAGGATTTTTGAAGCCTAAATATATAAGCACTTTAAAGAGATAAAGCTAGTGTCTAAATCTTTGATAAATTGTCCTCTGTTCTTTTCTTTACTGTCAACAACTCTTTTGGAGTTTGAGTGACATCATTACTTATTCTACTGCTGTTAAAAATCAGCAATGGAAATTTTTGCCAAAATTGAAACAAAAGTCCTAAAAACATATCAGCATGACTCTCATTGTCAATCCAATCTAATCTTTAATATTTAAGTATTAACCAGAGATCACTAGTTTCTACCAGTTTTTAAGTTGCTATTTTTACAGTATTTATAATATCATTTTGTGCTATTTTAAGTTGTTCTTTAATTCTTAAAAATAAGTAGTATATTTGGATACTATCCAATAGCTCCCTATGAATTAAACTTGCCCGCTCTATAATCATGTTATTTAATCAAAAATTAACTTCCTGCCAGAGTAGCTTGTTAGGAATTTGCTAATTCTGACTTTCTTCTCTGAAACTTAATTGAACTCAGCAGTCAACAGCGCCTCTCTCCAAGTCTCAGATGGGAAAATACATTTTTTTCCCCAATTATTTTTCAAACCTGTAACTTTTCCTATAAAAGTTACTTTTCCTTTTCACAGTGATTAAAGCAGTTGAAAATGATGAACAAGTTCATTGATCTATCTTGAGAATTTGCTATATTAAAACCAATTAGAATGATAGTCAATCCTTTCTCTGCTCTTGGATCCAATTAAAATATATAACTTACTCATGAAATTGATCATAAATCCCAGATTAAGATCACTTTAAAAGAAGTGTTTCCACTTCAGTTCTTTAAGATAGGATACAGAACTACCTTTCGGTTTATAACAAAGTATATTCCATTGTGTCTGAGTAACGGTAGAATGTGCACTGAGTCTACAATCCAAAGGTTTAGATTTTATTTATTTATTTTAAAGATTTATTTCTTTATGCATACAAGAACTGAGGTACAGACCAGAGATGTGGGGGGTGAGAGGATTCACCAGAGAGAATGAGGAACACACAGGCAGACTGATCGAAATACACTGCTGAGGGGAGCAGTGGGCAAGGCAGGAGAGGTCTGCTGTTCCATGTGGGTCCCCTCCCTGGTCCTGATCTGGGATCGAACATGAGCTTTAGTGGTTGTGGATGCTTCACAGTGCAGTGCTTAACCCCTTGCACCACCAGAGAGGCCCCCAAAGTTTAGATTTTAATCCTCCCTCTCCCATTTATTGACAGGGCACTGGTCTTTTTAGGGTTTCTGTTTCCTCCACTATAAAGTGAGTTTCTTGTCTTCCTATCTCACCACATGTTTTTTCTTTTTCTTTTTGTAAAGTTGTATATTCAATTCCCTCCTTTAGGTGTTCTTACCACATAGCATCCGCCACTAAAACCCTCATAGTCCTCTGCCATAGTCTACTGCGCTTGCTCGCTACTCACTTTGATTTTGTTCCTCCCTGCTCTGGTAGTCTCAGTTCCAGGTTTCTAGTTTTAGTTCTTAGGCTGGCTTTATCTGACTATTTATTGTTTCTCTAGATTCCTCATATAAGTGACAGCGTTCAGAATTTTTCTTTCTCCTTCCTCCTTCTGACTTATTTTGGTTAGCATCATTCTCTCCAGCTCCATTGACATTTTTGCAAAAGACCTGAGTTAATCTCTTTTGTCAGCTGAGCACTATTCTATTGCGTGTATATACTGCGTCTTCCTGATCTACTCATTTGTATTTAGGCACTTAGATTACTTCTATAGTTTGACTATTATAAATACTTCAGCAAACATTTTAATTGCAATCTAATAAGAAGTCTCGAGCCAGAATCATTCAGCCCAGCTACTGCTGAATTACTGAATCATTTTAGATAATAAATGTTTATTCTTTTAAGTCATGTTACAAGGCAATTAATAAGTATTGTGAAAGCAGATGGGACATTTTATTATTAGTACCCAAAGAAAAAAGAATTTTGTGTTGGTAATGTAGCCTTATAGTCATTAGTACATGGACTCAGGAGCCAAATTAACTTAGTTTGAATTCTGTATCAGTTATTTATTACCTGTGTGTCCTTGGAAAAATTTATATGTTTATGTTTTCATTCTTCATGTAAACATAGATAAAAGAATTTCATTCATGAAACTCTTTTTCATAGATGGAAAGAATTCTTGATGGAAGAATTAGATTGAATATATGTAAAATATATCAAGGAATAAGCTTTAAAAATGATATTATTTCCATTTTTGCTTATTATTCACATAGATGTGTTATTGTGAACAATGAGTGAGGAGAATTCTCCTAACCTATAAATATTTTTCATTAATGTATATACATTAATGTAATAATACCCAGGAATGGATGTGCATGACCATCTGCAGGGGGGAAAAATAAACATTGTGTACATCCAGAGGAAGAATAATGTGATATCTTTCACCTCAGTTATGGTGAGGGAAAATAATTTCTTGAATTATCTAGCCAGGAAAAGTACCCCCCTATCACTCCAATTTTATTTTATTATTATTTCCTTCTTGTCATATTGGAGATGCTCCCAGAGTTTGTAGCTTGGGTTAAATTTTTGCATGTCTTTTTATTATAAATTCTCAAAAAGATTTTATTTTCCAAATGTCGCATGCCCACAGTGTGCAATTTTCACATCTACATAAATGTATCTAATTTCTTGGAATATATTTTGTGTGGTGTGTGCACATATGTGTTACCTGCCTGCATTCTTCTATTTTTAAAGGAACATTCTTATTGCTCTGCAGACATCATCTAGCCTGAGCAGGTTACCATGGTGATATGACCATACAGGATGACTTCAAGACTATATCTTGCTGATTTGTTTTCAGAGAGAATTGAGCACTGTATCTTTTGCTGATAGGTTCCACTTAAACTTGACCCTCCTTGCCATTTGTTCCAAGAATAATTAAAGAACTTTGTGGTTTGTGCATGTCTAGACTGACTGTTTTCAAAAGTAATTAATGTTTATCTTTACATCTTCCTTTTTTGTGACCTTTCCCCTCAATAACAACATCCTTCTTTTTCTCTAGGTATATGATAGCCTTATACTTCTCAGACCTTCTTAACAGTAAACTAATCTGATAATCTTATTTGTGCTATGATTTTAAAAAAAAACCATTCTATTTGAGTTGCATTATTTAATTTAAAAAATCATGACTACTAAGAGAAAAACTCATGAAAAAATTATTTTTTGAAGCATACATGTAGTAGTAATCTCTGCAGTTAGAAATATGCAATGGGGTCTTTGTTTTAAACTTACAACTATAAAACATTGAATTAACTTCCAGTAATTCAGCTTCCAAATATGTATACGAGGGAGAGCAACCAAATACGTGAATTTTTACATCAAAAAGTATTATCTGTCCTCAAAACTTGGTCCGCCTGAAATCAAATTCAACTAACCTATTTTTATGAGTTTCCACTGAAGTAATATTTGTTTTACATATTACATTAATTTCAGAGGCACTGAACTATATAGACATTATATATAATTGAACTATATACATGCTATATAATGATCCCATTACAAATCTAGTTTTCAGCTACCACAATATAGCTAAAACTTTTACCTAATTGGCCTACCTCCATTTGTTCTCAAAATCTAAGAGTTTTTGTTTTGTTTTGATTCTTTAAAAAAAAGAATTCAGGCATATAAATTTAAAATTTGACAGTGTATGTATTATTTCATGATCACTATCGTAAGTAAAATTTCCATGTAAATTAGGGTTTCAGGGCTACATCCAAGTCTTTAACCCATATTTAATTGTTTTTGTGTATGGTGTGTTTTTTGCCTTTCACAAAAATGAAGTGGTGTCATGTAAACCTTTGAAATGGGAGGTGTCTTTAAAAGAACTCTTGAAAAACCTCAGCGTTAAAAGCTTCAATGAGGAGAGAAGACCTTAATGCAGACAAAGTGTGGTTGAAGGAAAGAGCAAAAAGTAAGTAAAGTAGTGAGAGAATAGAGATAAAGAAAATGTAATAAGATGGCAGAAGTCTGGGTGAGACAAGAATATAAAGGTGCACATGGGACTTGGTTTAACGGAAGTCAGTGCTAATTTTGCCACAAATGACATCAGCAGTGTTAGGGACAAAGTCTAACTAGGGTAGTTTGCCTGTGAAAACAATGAAAATAACTCAAAAGGCAAGGCAATACTCAGAATTTATGTAGTGGTGATAAGAACAGTAGTGGAATGAAAGCACAAGACATTGAATGGTTTTGGCATTATGTATGACATTTTGGTAAGCCCTTTCCATATATTATTTCACTTAGTGCTTGTAACCACTCTCTGACATCTATACTATTTCTTTTCACTCTAGAGATAAGGAAATTGAGACTGATTTCACGTGGCTTGTTCAGGTCATGTTGCATAATCACAAATAAACAATTTGAAGAGTTAGTCAACTTAAAGCATTAAAAAAGTGAACTCATTATTGTCCATATGCATTTTTGACTTTTTTTTTAAATTAAGGCAATGTTTCACATATGTAAACTTCTGTTTTTAGAGTTTATTAGCATAATTGGATCACAAGAAAGTTATAATTACGTCGGTACTATGAAGAATTGATGTCTCTAGATTATAATGTTTCTGATTTTTTGATCCCAAAATACAGACCTGGGAGAACTTAAAATACAACTAAAATGTATGTGTGTCAAAAGTTCCAGAAATAATGAATGTTTTTCACACTGAGACAAAAATTTTAAAGTCATTACTAATTTAAATTCATTCCCTCCTCCTGAATGTCACAGTAAAATAGCTAAAATGATATGTATTTAACCACTTAAAAGTCTTAGAAATAACAGGTATAATTTTAGTTGATTAGGCTATATTGTAATTTATAAAAATTTATGTAAAATATTAAGTGAACTATAATAATGTAATACTTTATGTCAATTAATGGAGAATAGCTACCTATCTTGCACTATACTACAATAATTTAAAACTTTTAAATATTTAACTTTGAAAAATAAGCAAATCATAAGTATAGTCTTTTAAAAATAATATTTATTTGATAATGATCTCTCTATTATGACAGAAAATAAGAAAATAAAGGAATGATAAGTTTGACTATACACACACACATACACACACACCTCAAAAGATTAAAAAAGAAGTGAAAAACTTGAGAAAATGTATATAGCAGATAGAAAAGTAAAATGGATATTATTTATATAGTTTTTACAAATGAATAAAAGATGAGCAGTTTAATTAAAAATATGCAAAAATGTGAATAGGTAATTAACTGAAGTCATAATGTCCAATGAATGAAAGATGTTCAGTTTCAGTAATAATTCAAGAGCTGAAGATGGAAGCATTGAAGCAGTTGTTTTCATTTAGTTTAATGAGAGGAAACAAAGCAAAAGAAAATTATTATTACTAATGATAACTAATGTTGATTAATATTTGACTGAATTTTAAGGAAAATTACAATTCTTGTCAGTTATATAGTTTTTTTTTCTTTAAATGGGGCCTAAGGAAATTCATACTAAAAATGTCATTTATAGATGAACTCTTCCAATTGTCATCAAACCCTTTACATTAAGGTAGAGCTCTCATTTAAGTTGCACGTGAGTAACTCATAAGTTAACTTTCAGAAATTACTTTCATAGTATCATGTCAATATCTCTGGAAATGGGACATAGACACTCCTACTTTTAAAAATCTTCCCACTGGAATCTTTTATGCTATAGGTTAAGAACTCCATTTTGGGTATCTTCAGCTTCACTATTATGGAAAGTGAATAGCAAATCTAAAGCTCATTCTTGGTTCTTCATTTTTTAAGAAAATGATCTACCTTACTTAGTAGTCTCTTCACTGAACTTCTCTAAAATGATTTTGTTTGAGTAGAAGCCTAAATGGAATACTCTTGTGATGCTGACTATAGATTTCATCAGCAGCATGAATCTTTGTCTAAGGAAAGTAATAATAGTTTAGATCACCTCTTTTCCATTTTCCTCATTTACCTTCTAACATAACGAATTCAAGAATCTTCATGGGAGTAGAATCCCAACTTCAGTCAGAAATCTGAAATCAGAGTGAGTGACAGTCAAAGATTTTATGTTTGTTACAATTGAAAATAAAAAGCAGGTGAAGACAAAGATTGAGTTTTGTTCCTTTGCATCTTGAAATTTTCATTTTATTGAAATTAGAAGAATCACAGTATGATCCATCCAAGAGAGGGAGCTTGTCTGAAATATGGCAGATCCCAAAAGAATATCATTATAGCTTGTTTGTAGACAGTTTGATATAATTTATTGAATAACCTTTCATATCCTTCATGCAAGCATTTCTATATATTAAGGCATTTGATATATGGTTTCCAAATATGACTGTCAGTAATTTCTCCTTCATTACATATGCTCTTACTCCAAGAAATGGTGTCTGTTTTCTCTTTCCTTGGCTGTGGATTGGACTGTGACTTTCTTAATCTAATGGAATATAGTGGAAATGATATTCTGGGAATTTTATTTACTTTTTTTAAGGGTTTATTTATTTATGCATACAAGAGCCAGGGTACAGGCCAGAGGTGTGGAGGTGGTGAGAGGATTCACTAGAGACAGAGCGGGGAGCAGAACAGAAAGACTGCATGAAATACACTGCTGAGGGGAGCAGCGGGAGAAGCAGGAGAAGTCTGCTGCGCCTTATGGGTCACCTCCCTGGTGGGAGATCGAACTCATGTTGCAGTGGCAGAGGATGCTTCATAGTGCGGTGCTTAGTCCCTTGCACCACCAGGGAAGCCCCATTCTGGGAATTTTAAATGAGACTTGAAGTGATACTTTATTTTCTGTGCTTCCTTCTTAGATCTCAGTAGATATTGTATAAAAAAATACAGGCTAGTCAGTCGAATGGTTAAAGGTTACACAGAGAGACAACCTGATGAATGAAAAGCCACTTTAGATGAACTCTTGCTGACCACAACTGCATGAATGCAGTCAATATCATCTAGAGCAGAAGATCCACTCAGCTGAAATCCTGATCCACAAAGTCATGAGAAATAACAAACAACTCTTGTTTAAAGTCACTGTATTTTCAGTTGCTATGTTACACATTTATGGAGTTGCTCATTCATTCATTTCATTTATTCATTTACTGAACACCTGTAGTATATACACCACTTTATATACTAGGCAAGTGGTAATAAACAAAACCAAAAATCTCCTTTCCTTTGGAGCTTATCTGTTAATGGAGATAAAGATAATAATTTTGAATTGATAAATGCTAAAATAAATATGTTGATGAGGTGGAATAACTATTAATACACTATATTAGATCACAGCTGAAGAAAGACTTCTGAGGAGATGCCTTTTGAGTTGATATCTGAAAGATGAGGAGGCTCTATCCTGTAAAATAAGTGAAAAATTCTAGGCAGAGAAAACTACCAGTGTAACTGGGAATGGTCTAAGAACAGAAGAAAGGATTATGAGACTGGTGTGCAGTGATGAGCGGGGAGAGATGTCAAGAAGTTGTCTGTTCTGGCTGCCTCTGTTTTGTAGTCAGATGTCATGGGTTTGTTATTGGTTTGGTTTCATCTGACCCTTCCTTTTGTTTCTCTATATAAGTGAAATCAATAAAAAAAGATTATAAACAAGAGAGAAAATAAAAGTAATCTATTTAACACTTTATTAACTATTTGAAGAGTTTTTTCTTTTACTCTAAAGCTGAAAAAAGCTACTATACTATAGAATCATTTAAATACTATAGAATCATTTAAAATATATTTAAGCTTATAAACACAATAAATTGTAGGACTATATATCAAACCCTTTAAGTAGACATCACTGGGAAGAGTCATGGGCAGATTTCATTTAATTTTTAAAGTGTATTTTTTATAATGTTTTGACATTGTGTAAATATGGAAAACACATTAACTTCTAAAATAAATTTCTCCTTTTGTATTAATAAGACTGAGTAATGAACATATTAGACCTATATCCCTAGCTCCCTTGTGCTTAAAGTGTAATCACATGATTAAATATGTGAATATCAATATGTGTCATTCTCCTTTGAGGCTTTTGTAAGAGTGCTTCCTTTCCTCTACTTTTGGCTGCTTGCAGAGGCTAATGAGAATGATTAAATCATAACATGGAGGGAAATATGGCCTTAAATTATTTCATGGAAGATATGTGCATTCATATAAAAGGAAGAAACTCTTAGTGTGTTAAGGTCCTAAGCTAAATAAACACAGCAAAGGATATGCATTACTCTCATCTCTCATAATGAGATTAGGTTTAATGTAAAAATTTCAGTTTTACTTCAGGTTAAGCCTAAAGATTTTATGAAGAGCACTAGAACAAGTATTTAAGGGTTTATGAAATAATATTTAATAATTCCAGTGACTGATCTTAGAGTCTGTGCTAGATACTCTGGAATCCTCAGGGCTCTCACTTATTCACCTTAAATGTCATGAGGCTTCTGTTTGTATAAGCTTCTACTTGTATATATCAAAGACTAGGAAATTCTACTTAATTATATATTTCAAACCATGCTTTACTTGCTATCAAAATATGATAAATATACATTTGTTCCATTGTCAGTTTTCTTAGACCAGTATTAGGTTATTAAACTGAGAGACAATCTTTTGCTATTAAAACGAAGTGACTTACTCTCTGATGACCAAGCATATCGGATTGCTTGGTATAATCCTTCTACCATAACTTATAACAACACACAGTTTGAGGACATAATCTTAAACCTCCATGTCCATTTAGAAAATTCTTCTGGAAGTCATACAGGAACAATTCAAAGACAATTCTAGAGGTAATGCAAAAACTCTTAGAACATCCTCCCCATTAATGTATATTCTTGCCACAAGTCTATCCAAAGTGAGAAAATCTTTTCTAACATTTGTCTCTTTTTTTTTTTGGTTAGAATTCAACAACTGGGGTTAGGAGATAAGAAAAATTATTCTCTATTCTTAACATTATGTTCCTGAATTGACACTTAATCTAGCTCAGTTCTTAAAGGAATTTTGTTATTCTATTATCTCTAGTACTAGAAATTTTGATTTTAAAAAAATTTGTAAACTGTTAGATTTATTTAACATAACAAACACCATGTGTAATCTGAAAACTCTAGCAACCTAATTTTTTTGAGTTAAGTTAAAATTAAATTTTAATTTTAAAGAGAATAAGAGAACAAGAAAATAAGACTTGTATTGTGCTTGCTGTAAATAAAAAAAATTTGTAAGGGTGTAAAGAAATAGGAATATTCCTAATATTCCCTAGGAAACAGGATATAAAGACTTGATTTATTGAAATAGCAAAGTTGTGGATTGTGACTTTCCCTTTCTTATTTTCATATCTTGTTAATATGCTATAATGTTGATTATGCATTTTATAATTCACTTAATTAGCCATTATTTAATCACAAATTATCAATGAGCTGCTACTTTAACCTAAATATTTTGGGGGAGTTCTTACGGGGAGATAAAGAGTTCTGTTTTGGTACCTATAGATTAATTGAATATAATATATAAGTCCTAACTGACATATAAATAGTTTGAGAATAGCATCATTAAACTCAGAGGGGAAGTAGGATAGAGATTAAATTTGGGGATGCTTAGTGTATAAATGAAACTTATAGCAGTAAGATTGAAAGATGTCACCTACGGAGGTGAGTATAAATAGTGAAGTATAGCTTTAATTAAGCTGCAAGGCACACCAGAAAACAAGCAAGCATGCAAACAAACAAACAAATCAAACATTAGAGATAAGAAAAAGAGCAATCAAGCTGGTAGAAAGAATACCAGGAGATATGAGGTCCTGGAAAGCTAAGTACATGTTACTATGTTGGGAGATCTAGTAAGATGAGAACTGGGTATTGACTTTTGTGAATGGCAAAATGGAAATCAATGATGACCTTGAAAGGCACAGTTATATTGCAATAGCAGGGAGAAAAATCTTGTTGGAAGAGTAAGGAAATTGAAGCTTGTGAGAAAAAAAAAAATCAATGCAAGTGCATGTGTTTCTCATTTTATCTATAGGAGGAATTTTTTTTAAAGGCACATACATTGTGTTCTATAGACTGTACCTCTTTAAAAATACTGTGGTTTTGGTTAAATGTTTCATGTATTTTGCTAATGCAAAGATTCAACCTTGGATGCCTTGAGGTAAATTTATTAATATATGTTACTGACTGATTTAAAATTAGCAGCTTAAAAGAGGTGATCATCTATAACCTGTGTGATACCAGTCAAACTTTTAAGTACTTCAGTGAATAAATAACCTAATAATTAATGATCTAGGAATTATACTTGTAAATTGAGTTCAAATTCTTTGGTTTTCCTAGAGAATGGTTGGTTAAATAATTAAGAAAATTGAACTAGTTAGTAGAAATGAATATCGTAGTCAAAATATTTGTGAGGGTTATATGTTCTGTAAATATTTTTAACATAGAAATGTACTTCATGTTTGTTTTAATGGAAATTCTTGTATAGCTGCTGACATCTTTAACATTACTACATGTATTATATATACAATTACAAAGTTTTTCAAAACTCTTGATCTTGAGAATAGAGAATAGATTGGCATGGGAAATATTGGCAGTGATGAAATAAATAAATAAGAATATTTGTTATAAATAGAAAAACAATACATGGATTAACACATTTATTTATGACTATTGAAAATAATGATCTAAAGCTATAGTATAGTATCAATTATGAATATAATTTTAAACTGATTATGCATTCCAGAGCTATGGCAACTATTTCCTAGGTAACCATAGAAATGCATAATCTTGAGCTGATTCTATTAAATGTAAAGTTTTCTTTTAGATTCCTGAGATTTCAATATGTAAAATGAGACCTGGATTTAAAATGATTTAGATTGTGTGAAAGAGAGTATAAATTACACATAAATATCACATAAATATCATATGATGATGATTTTACTTTATTATACATCTCTCCCTAAAAAATTGAATGTGCTCTAAATTATTATTAGGGAATTGTGACAATTTTTATGTGTAGTGGCAGTTGGTAGACATTCTATATGATTTTCACTTTAATTCAGTGAGAGAAGAAGCACTGACATAATTTTAAAATTAAGTTAAATTCATCTTCCTTTCCCATTTATATTTTTTAAAAATAATTTTAGCGTGATTTTATTGCCTTGATGTTAAAGCAGACTCCATTTTCTACCATGTCTTCCATCAGCTAGTTCTGTTTCCAAATTAGGTATGGTCATGTGACTAAATTCTCTCTAAAAGTGCATGAGTGGAAATGAGGTATGCCACACCAGAACCTCGTCCCAGATATGCTCCATCACACTGTTTCCTGCCTATTAGCCAGAGGCAGCTATAATGTGGCAAGGACCCACCATTAATCATCCAATGAAAACAAGGCACTGTGTGTGGAAAGAACAAGGAATCCAAAGGAAGGAACCTGGGTTTGAATGTCCACAGGGAGCAGGGCAGCTGGTGACCTGAGCCGTTCCCCTCAGACAATCAACTAAGAGAAATAAATTTTTATCTCAGGTATTGTTAATTCTCTTTATTATACCAGCCTAACTGAAACAAAACAAAACCCTTAATTTCACCAGATATAGTGAGAGAAAGGATACATTCATATGGTATCTCAAGTTCACAAATTCAAGTTTGACCATTTGGGTCATGTTCTTCTCCATAATAATATCAGCCTTGGTAATACAGTCTTTCTCACACTCCTCACTTTCCTCACCGTTTAGACCATATGTGGCTCTACCTCTAATTAATGCTTGCTCCATTTACTTGTGCTTGTTCTTATTATAAAGTTACTACCATAAATAGGGGTGAAGTTGGTGTCTATTGCCAAGGCAACCAGAAAGGCATATGTACACTGTAGATTTCTAAGACATTTAACTCAACTTCATCAGTTTCCTGGGGAGTTCTTGGCTACCCTTAATCTTCTGATTAAAAGAATCCGAAGTATTCCATAGTCTACTTGTTTTTTTATTTTTTCTATCTCTGAAAATTTACATAGATTCAGATGAACATACAGAATTAATTATTTGACTTCACTGTATACAATTACACTCTTCTAAATATATATTTTATACTATGTATAATTTTGATAAGTTTGGATATATTTAAATATATATTTTTCTCTATGATATTTATTGCTCTTTTTCCATGAAATGTATTTTTCTTTTTAATTAAATTCTGCCCAAAAGGTCTTCATTTATGGACTAAACTGAGAGATAGAAGGGATAGGTAGCTTAGGTGAGTTCACATATTTGCTAAATAGAGGAGTTAGTTCTCAAAGTTGGTTCTCTGACCCCAAGTTCATTTTTTCCCCTAAATTATAATGGACTGAATGTCAAAATGTACAGTGTCCATCGTCAGGAGCAGAGTCAAGATTTTGAGAGAAATAGGGACAGAGTACAAAGCAAGAGAAACAGAGAGATTTGTACCTGGAAAAAGCAGACTCTTAGATAATCTGGTCTTAGGTGACCTAGGATTGCAGGTTGAAATGGTTTATTGAAAGTGGCCATTCCTGTATTTGTCACTGTTGTTGCCAGAATGAGTTGAACATTCCTTTAGTCAGCATGACTAACTTCCTATGTCCAGTAGACTTAAGAACCTGGTCTCATCTGGGGAATACTTTAAGCTGTGTATCTATACTAGTGAAAGATCTTGTTCTAGCACAGGTTTTCTGGACACTAACAAATATCTCTTTCATTTTGCTAATTTCCAAAATGAAAGCCCTAACAGTTAGAAACTGTTGCTGGTAACTGACCATGTTCTCTTTTTTTTTTTTTTAATAATTTTTTAAAAAAAGATTTATTCATTTATGCATACAAGAACTGGGGTATAGTCCAGAGTCACGGGAGGTGAGAGGATTCACCAGAGACAGAGTGGGGAGCAGAACAGGTGGATCCACTGAAATACATTGCTGAGGGGAGCAACTGGCACCCAAGGCAGGAGAGTGAGGTCTGCTGAGCCATGTGGGCCCTCTCCCTCCCTGGGGATGGAATTCGAGCTGTTGTGCTGAAGATGCTTCACAGTGTGGCGCTCAACCTGCTGTGCCACCAGGGAGGCCCATGTGGTCTGACTCTTAATTCAACTTAGTTACAGACTTATTTATGGCTTTATCATCTTCCTGATCCTATTTGACTGATCCCTCTGTATTGTCCTTATGTGGGTTTGGTTAACATTCTAATTATAGCATATGAAGCAATATATTCTAAGATGGTGTCAGTGAGGACAGAAAGAGACCTACATGAAAAATATCAAAAATAACACAACCAACAGTTAAAAATTTTTAAGAGATGCCAACTATTTAAAAAGAGAAAAAAGGTACTTTCAGTTATCTTTCAATAGCTCATCAGTATCTTTAGATACACATTTTAATAAATGGTAATCGTAATTTGTTGGGATTGTTTAGTCATTAGTAGAAACTAACATTTATCTATGTATCTATATTAGTTTGCTAGCACTGCCCTAACAAAATACCACACACAGACTGGGTGACTTAAACAACAAGCATTTTCTCAAGTTCTAGGTGTTAGAATTCTGATAGGTCAAGGTGCCACCAGCTTTGATGAGTTCTGAGGCCTTTCTCTTTGACTTGCAGATGCAGTCTTCTTGCTGTGACTTTCACTTAATTGTGAAAGACTGATTATCCCAAAAACATTCAGAGGTTAGAAAGAAAACCACCGTTCTTGGCCTTGGGGAACTGGTCTGACACAGCTCTAGGTTTCTGTTGTTTCAAGTGGATCAGCTACCTGCCACTGACCTGCCTTTGGACATAAACAATCTCATCAAACACCGACATCAGACAGACAGGGCCAATCTGAGACTATCACAGAGTCAGACAGATCAAAGACACTTCATAACCTTTTTTTAAAAATAAGGTCACTGTGTCATTCACAAAATAGCAGATATATCTTTTCTTTTCTCGGAAACTTGACAGACTCCTTCTTTTTCACAATTACAGCCTTAGATGAGTTTTGGTCAGCTGTCCATATAAAGATGTATTTAAATAGCCACATAGATGCTTTCTGACAGCACCTGGAGTAAAACTCTGCTTTCTTAGACTCTCCTCGAAAACACTCAACCAAAGCCCAGATTCCCTAGTAGATACTAACCTCCTATTACTGAGACACCCCATAGCCCCCTGTGTAGGCTTCCTCTCTCTAATGACTAATAAACCCAGGTTGTTCAACTGTAGGAGTATTTCTTGTGGTCTCTAACTGAAAGACATTCATAAAGGTATTACAGTTGCCCAAACAGATTTTAGAGAATTTTTAATCAAGTAAGAAAGATTTATTTTTTTAAATTTTATTTTTATTCATATAAGAACTGGGGTACAGGCCAGAACTGCAAGGATCCACGAGACAGAGTGGGGAGCAGAACAGGCAGATATACCGAAATCCACTGCTGAGGGTAGCAGCGGGCGAGGCAGGAGAGGTCTGCTACACCATGTGGGTCACCTCTTTGGCCAGTGGCAAGGATTGAACTTGTGCTGCAGTGGCTGCGTTTTGCTTCATAGTGTGTTGCTTAACCCACTGCGCCACAAGGGGAGGGCCCAAGTAAAAAAGATTTAAAAAGATCTGTTCATAAAGCTTTTTTCTTTTCTTTTTTTTTGGGGGGGGGGTGCAAAGGGAATGCCATTTGAAGCTGAAACTTCTTAATAGGAGAGAAAAATTTCTTCCACTTGAGTATCATTTTACTTTTGTTTTCTCAGATCACATAAGCTCTCTCGGCATATATTTCTAACTGTATTCTTAATTTTTGCTTGTATAAAAATGTGAGGTGCTAAATATCATGTATTCCATCTTATTATAATGACTGTCACACATGGTTTAGTACTAAACTCTAGTTTTATATATTTTTATGTTTTTCCTAGCCATAATGAAAGAAGAAAAAAAAGGGAGTTATACTGGTGTCTGTTGTCTGCCCAATTTAGTTGCTAAATGTCCACCCACTGTTCTTTTCTTTGCGCCTTAAGCCCATGAAGCAGTTTGAGTGATCAAATTAAACGATAGGCCTAATTAACTGTAAGAACTTAGTAAGCTTCTAACTGGAAAATCTGCTGCTTCTGGCTCCTTTTTTTTTATTCACAGAAAAACTGTTTTATTCTTATAGCTTATTACTGTCTGATAATTTATGCAGTATTTGCCTGAACACATATACAATTCCACTGATTTTATTTCAGTGCTTTAATTCATGTGCCTGAATTCTATGACTTAAATCCCCACCCCCCCTTCTCTCGATATGGTTGCGTAGCAACCTCTGCAAGTTGTGAACAACACAATAACTTGTTTTTGGGGTGCAAGAAGAGATATTTCCTACTTTACCATTAAAGTAGGAGTTCTAAAAATAAATACTTTTTTTTTTACTAAGAGGAATATTGAAACCTGTGATTAATTAGAGAAAAATGATTAAAACCCAAAGAGAGATGTTTTAGATAGGTCAATAAATCAATTTGTATATGTTCAAAGATTTTTGTCCTTTGTTGAAATGTGAGTTTCAGTGTTTGACTTGAATTTTGAATGCTGTAACTATTGAGGTATATTTTTAACATAATTAGAGTAACCCACTAATATGTTGAAATAATGAACTTACCACATTGGATACCAGGTACTAGAGGTTAAATGTATCAGGCACTAATACTGATGCAAAGAAATTTAACAAAAAAGATGACATTCTATTTTCTGTAACAGATAACAGTTGATAATCTTCCTTAGATTTTTTCTTTTGGTCTTGAATCTGACTGAAAACACAGAAATCAGAAGGCTCGGTGTCTGAAGATTATAAGAACAGTTTATTCTTTCAAATAAAATCTGTGGCCTTGCTGTGGGAAGTCTGAGTTAGAGGAATTAAGATTGAAAGATGTAGCTTTTATTATTATTATTTAAGCAAGTTACTATTTCTAGAATTTGTAGTGTTGAGAACCCAGTTTTATTTCCACTCTCTGTCTAATATACCTAACTATAATGTATGCACACACAGGAAACTTACTCCTGATTGCAGCACATTTAGGGTATATTTTTATTTGGTTATATTATAATTTTCAGTCATTCTCCAGTATCTTATTCCTCTAATATTTTTTAAAGCACTTGTTATCTGTCTGCACTGCTTATTATTGTTTGTCTAAGGAACTTTAGTTTGCTAAAAAGTAATGGCCACAATAACCATTTTAATACACTCTGAATTTAGATCCTGTCCATTAAAATTGTGTTTCAGAAAATTGCTTTGGTGTTATTGGACTACTGCTGATGTTCTGAGACTGCACTATAAATGTGATCTATGTTTCACATTTTGTACTAAGGAAGGTCCAAGAGCAATCCTTTTGTTAACTCTGGATCTGTTATCTGTAATAAACCTGCTTTTTTTTGATTAATTTTGTGTGTCAAATTGACTGAACCATAAGATGCTTAGAGAAATGGTTAAATATTATTTCTATGTATTCCTGTGACGGTATTTCTGAAACAGGTGAGCTCTTGAATCAGTGACCTGGGTTAAGTAAATACCCCTTCCCAATGGGGTGGGTGTCATACAATCCCTTGAGAATCGAAATTGAATAAAAAGACAATGAAAGGTCAAATTCAATCTTTCTTTGCTTGACTGATTGAGCTGAGACATCCTTCTTCTTTTGCCATTCGTTGGTCTTCACACCAGCAGACCGGGCATCTGTACACGTGACTCTCCCAATTGAGAAGGATTGTACCAATAAATAGGTGTGTTATTCTAGGCAAATAAGATGTCTCTCCTTGAAACATATGCACAGTAGTAATACATAGTTTGTAATTTCATTGTTCCCATTATAATAATTTAAACTTTGCTATTAGGTGCATGTATGTTTAGTTTATAATACATTTCTGCTGCATCTTTGCTTTTATTATTTAATCATCTTTTATGCCTAACTTGTATATTTTTCTTGTAGCCATACATTCTATTATTTTTAGCTTTCCACTAATTAGTATTTGCTACTAGTTCTTTTTTTTTTAGTGTTTTCTCTCTTTTTTTTCTGTATTTTACATGTAATTGTTTGGGCTCTACATGTTTCAGCTATTTAAAAATCTATTTTTATTTTTATTATAATATCATTAATTTTAATTTACTTACACCATTTTATTTTATGATATTTTTTTCCTATGCTTACGTTTCCCTTTTTATGTGTTCCATTGGATTGATAGAACTTATTCTATATTTTCAATTCATTGGAAATTATGTATTTTTTAAAGGAAATATATTTATTATTTCCATTTAAAGGAAATTATTTACATTAAGTTGTTACCTTTAAAAATTTAGTATAAGTATTTAATAAAGTTTAAGGATTCAGAAGTTTTGCTTTCTTCCAAAACAATCTGACAATTTTGCATGTTTTCTCTTTAATGACTCCTAGTATGCTCTCTATGTTACTGTGATGACTGGTTTTAATTCCACCTTACTTTTCATAGCTCCTAAATTAATCATTATTTTTGTTTAACATTAATACTTTCTTAGCAATTTTCTCAGCATTATATATTAGTTTACTAATAATATTTTTGACTTCGTTTAATTTTCTATTTTTAATTTCTATTACTTTAACTTCTAGCTTCTATTTGATTCTTTTCCAAATCTGTTTTTTTCAGATTGTATTTTTTTTTAATCCAGGGTTTCTATTTTCTGCTTTATATACTTAATCACTTAAATATACTTGTTATTTTATATAAATTTACTCTTATCTGAAATCATAGAGTTCTTGGCTGCTGTTTATAGCATTTAATGATTCTTGCTCTCAGTGGATGATTTTCTTGTGTGCTTTCTAATTTTGGATTGTTCATCTTTAGCAAGCAATCTTCTGTTGCCTGGATTTAGGATGCATCCTTTAAGGCTGATTTTTCATTTAGTTCTACCAAGAGTCTTATAAATTTACCAGCCTCTGGAAAAAATATTATGTTAATTTGAAGCTTTGGAGATTTAAACTGAGCAACTGGTGGGAATTCAAATACCAAACTTTATTTAGGTCAGATCTCTGGTTGCAAACTCTTGGCAGATATTTCTCTTCCTCTCTATCACAAAGTCAGGCAAGAAGAACAAATAAGCTACCCATTCACTTCTCTCTGGTGGGAACTGGGTGCATTTTTATGCTTGCCATTTCTCATGAAGGTACTTCCATGGAATATCCTAGTTTGTGGGGGAAAGGACTGGGGCTCAAGGTATATAATCAAATAAGGCTCTTGGTAAGAGCTAAACTGTACTCTCCCCATGCACACTACCAACATGGTGTGTCCTCTTTTATATATATATATATTTTTTAAGGATTTATTTATTTATGCATACAAGAGCTAGGGTACAGGTCAGAGTCAAGGGTGGTGAGAGGATTCACCAGAGACAGAGTGGGGAGCAGAACAGGTAGACTGACTGGAACACATTGCTGAAGGTAGCAGCAGGCGAGGCAGGAGAGGTCTGCTAAGCCATGTGGGGCCCCTCTCTGACTGGCGACAGGGATTGAACTCATGATGCAGTGGCTGTGGTTTGCTTCATATTCTGTTAACCCACTGCGCCACCAGGGAGGCCTCTCTTTTATATTTTAATTCACTCTTTACTTTTGAATTACTCTTCTCTTTTTTCAAACTTCCTTGAAATTTTGCTACTTTCTTCTGACCTACTATGACTTAAAAAATTGTTTCTTATATTTATCAAAAATGTTTACAGGTTTTGTAGTTTTGAGGACTTTTAATTTCCAGTTCGCCATCTTGCTATGGTCCACATTCTCGGGCACCGAAGAAAGCAGTAGAATGTGTTATGGTAGTAATAAGCAAAGTCTTATGTTGTTATAGTACACTTTTCCCATTTGTCCACGTCATTCATTCTGAATCATAAGTCTTATACCATTACATGGAAATCCTGTTCTTTGTCACTGCTCTTGGTATAAGTTCTAATTCTTGCAATTTCTAGCTTCTAAAGGCCAATCCATTTCTTCATTTCTTACCCATTTTGTTTCTGTGTTTGCTATTTGAATGAACTCCATAAGTTCTCCTAGTTTGTCATTTTGTTTTTCACCTCCAACCTGTTTAATGTGCCGATCTCTCTTCTTGGAACACAAATTCTTTCCCATCACTCTTCATCCCTGTGCCTTTGATAACTGTTGTTATTGAAAGGCAGGGAAGTAATGCACATGATGGAATTTCTAGGGCTTCTGGCAACTCTGTCATTAGGTAGTAAAACTCTTTGTTTTATCTTCTGCTTCAGTTAAAAAAAATCCAAAGAAAATGGTGGATAGGTCTGATGTGGGTTATGTTCCTGCACCAAACAGATTTCATTTGAAACACAGATTTGTTTTTTAATTTAAAATTTTTTTTTCCCTCTGGTCTTCTCCGGACTAGGTTGCTAAACATGATTCATCCATCATAGGGATTGGGGTCTGGGGAAATGAAGGTAAATCATCTCTGTTGCTAAATTAGATTGAAATATTGTCAAAAACAATACTGGACTTACTTTGTTAATCATACATTTATATTACTTCATTCCCACAGAGACACTGCATTTTGCTAACAGTGGGTTAGACACTTTTGAGTATAGCTCAGCAGTGACAATTCTTGGAAAAATGGCATTGGATTGAAAATAAAGATGAGTACCTTTGTAACAGGGTGGTCCCCAGGAAAGGGGGAAGTTCCAGAATCCCGGTTCTGTCCTAAGTGGGTGGAGCTGAGCAGGGAAAGAGGATTCTGCAGAGAGGAGGACAGAAGGAAGGGAGGAAGAAGGAAGCAGGATGGAGAGCAGCAAGGAGACCTGGAGGAGGCACATGGAGCAGAGGGACATG
>JAGFMF010011752.1:15948931-15969589 GCA_019455555.1 Galemys pyrenaicus | reverse complement strand
TTGTACCCTAATTGTATTAAAGTTCCTTTCCATTAAAGGTCTTATATGTTTGTCTTAATGTGGCGGATGGCAGAACCCATTCAGAGAGGGCAGGTTTGGTGATTATGGGGTGCCCCTCTCCCTGCCCTGTAACACCTTGTCCCCCTCCCCTGGCTGTTTTCCTTTCTTTTCCTCTTTTTGCAAGTCCTATAATGGGTGGGAGAACTATAGGGACTACATCTGACGGAAGAAATAAAATACTTTAAAAAAATTAACAAGGATGTTAAAAAATTATTATTATTTTTAAATGATAGAACAAAAATCCTTAATGAAGAAATCCCACTGGGTGGAAGTATGGAGCCAGTTTTACCAGAAAAGAGCAATAGAAATCAACCACTTAAAAGTTGTGTTGCTGTTTCAAGATATTAATGCTGCTACTATTCTTAGAAAATCTTTTTGTATTTTTAGAACTAAAAATTGGAAGGAGAGATGACAAGTGGCATCAAGGGATACAGATGTGAGACAGACTGGTGAGACTTGTCCAGACAGGAGAGTTAGCTCTTTAGTTTACTTTAAATGTCTTCAATTTATAAGAAGATGAATGTGAAAAGTGCTCTAGAATCAACTGTTTTAATGAAGTATTTCCTTAGCTTATTTATGAGTTTCCTATTCACACAATTATACCATTTTCACCTTCATCAGAATTTATGAAAAAGTGATAATGGATGAGTGAGATAAGATAGCTCGAGGAGGAGCTGGAAACTGGATAATATTCAAATTAAAAGTGATGTGTGGCTTTGACCTGGTTCCTTTAACAGATAATCATGTTTTTCTCAGTGAAAAAAATCTTAAGTGTAAGACTGAATACAGGATAATTTTTAGTTATTTCCTATTTTCATATATTAAGACACATCTCAAAAAACAGTGCAAATATCAGCAATACAGTTTAAAATCACTATAGAAATGTCTGTCTACTGATGAGGACTTTTGCATATCATTAAATAGAATAAGGAAGGTGTCATAATAAATATGTGGTTTGCATTATTACTATTACTTCTAGAAAGAAAATGTCCACTTAATAAATTGCAGAGGCAGGCAGCAAGAGAAGCTTGCCAGTTGAGATTAGTTACAGTGAATGTATGACTCTAGACAAGTCATCTCCATGCTAATTTAAACAGATTTGGGCCTGTAAGTTGGGAATGTAAACCTTAAATTTAATATAGATGTGAAACACATCTCATCATGTACTCTAATGTATTCAGTGTGATGGGACATAATTTTCTTTAATCCTCTTTAAGAATAAATCTGGGTTTCAGAAAGGTATACTAGAAGTATACAGAATGCTAGAAGTAAACAAAATAAAGATCCACATGGCAATCAGCACAATCTTTGTAATTATAAATCTGTTAACATCACCACTTTGAACAATAAACCTTTATCTCTTCCTAAAGTTTTCTCTTCCTGTTGATCAGATCTTTATCCTGATCTTTAAGGCTCTTTCTAGGCTTAGCTTCCCTTCTTTTCCAAGTTTTATTTCAATTCCTTTCCTTTCTTCTCTGTCTCAATAATGTTGGACTGCTTTCTTTTGCTCAATGAGTTTCCATCTCCTACAAGTTCTTCCTGTTGCCTGGAAACAGGGGAGAACCCAGTTCCCTGTTTCACTTAACTCCTTCTCATCCATCAGGTTTCAAGTATTGCTTTCTCTGGGAGGCCTTCTCTGATTTATCAGTTCAGTTCATCTTACTGGTTAGAAGCTCTCAATGCTTGCGGTACATATTCTGTGCTATATGATAATGTGATTAATGTGTTTTACCTAACTTGAATGTAACTCCATGAAAGCAGGGAATGGGTCAGATTTTTATTATCATTGAACTCACACACAGATCTAGTATTTTGTCTGTGCAACCATTCCTTCTCTAACCCTTTCATTTATCTTGTTGTCTTTGAATACAAACTTCAAGATTTTCTTAGTATTCTCAGACTACTGATAGCCATATCTAAACTATCAAGGTTAGAAATTAAGGAACTGCAGTAAAAGAGGAGGAAAATAGAATCATTAGGCAAATAACAAGAGAATACTCTTTAGTAAATTAGTCTTCCTCTCCTGAAAGTATTTATGTTACTGGCTATGAAATCTGAGACTCAGCTTGAATCTATTAACACTGGTATTTTTGGATATTGCTAGGTAGGGTATATTTTATTATGATGAACCAAGAAGTTATATAAACTGAGAAAATAAGGAGGAAGTACAACATGTACTGACATCTGGGTAGGAAGAAAATAGTGTTCTGTACTTAGAAAAAGTCACAGAGTGCAGATAATTTATAGGACAGGAGATGTAGCTCACTGATTAGCAATTTATGATGGAAACTATTGCTGTACTGAAAAGTGACTACAATAATGCTGTATGGTATATATGGAAAGGGTTGTAATTTTTAGGCAAAAAATGAGAGGATAATTTCAATTTAAAGGTGTATTTGTAATTCCTACAAAATTATTCTAGTCCACACAATGTGTGAATTTAACAATAACTTTATTTGTTGATGTGAAACTTTTTCACCTCAAAGTCAGTAAATATCTGGATATTACTTAGTGAAAAATTATTGAGTAATTGAATGCATATAGAAATGTTTTTAAAATAAGGTTAAGTTTTTTATTTGGCTATTATAATATTATAGTTACTTTAGCATACTTCTTTTAAGTGTTGAGAAATATTTTATTGATATTTGTCAATATTTCTTGATGTGAAGACTAGTTCATAAAGTTTTTTCAAATATAGGAGTCCTTACTCTCGTTTAGGAATAAGAAGCCTTTGAGGCAATAAAAGTTACAGCTTGTGAATTTATGGCATCAACAGAAGCAAATAATATTAATGAGATTGACTTAGAATTTATTTACCAATCTATGCAAGATTGAGAGTTTAGGTAGATAACAAAAATCATCAAACAAACAATATGGTACAAACTTGATGTGCTCTTGATCAGAACTCAGATTTAAGAGATGATATTTTGATTATTATTTATGGACCTTGGGTTTAAGTGAAGGAACCATCTGCTATATAATGCTATTGTACAGTAGCCCAGAGTGTGGTTTCCAGATTCAGGAGGCTGAAGAATATTATAACAATATTGAAAGAGATGAGGAAAACAGAAGCCACAACTATAGCCTTGAGTCCTTAATGCTTGATGTTGAATCTTGACTAAAAAAGTAAATAAATAAATAGTGATTTGTGGACAGCTAAGAATGAAAGAAGTGGCCATGAGGAGCCAAGATGGATTAATTTTGAATGAATTATGTCAGTCTACAGAAATTCCTTTTGACAGCAATACTAGACCTATAAACAACCCAGGTTTCAGTAATTATAGTATGTCTGAACTTTAATAAGTCAGTAGATAAGTTCTTTCCACATATGCTTGTGAACAAGATAGGGGCAGAAAGAATCTTGAATAGTTAATTAAAATAATACATCTAGTAACTGCCCACAGGTCAGATTTATGAATAAGTGTAAACCTACTAGGAAGTTTCTAACAGTGCATTTTAGGGTCTAGTTTGACTGTGGCCCATGGAATATGTTTTATCAGTTAATGTATTGAAAAATAGCAACAATAAGAAAGAATAGTAATAAGAATTTTAGAAGTCTGTTTCAACCCACAACCAACCCACTCCTTTTTCTTCTAACAAAACCCCAATTTTCTTTAACTATTAGCTATCTTTATAGCATCTGTGTGCTCAAGAGCAAACATTGTCTTCAGTCACTTATTTAAGATAAGTGAACCTATAACATTTGGTCATCGCTTAACTTGGAAATGGACACAAGAGAACATTTTGACCTATAAATTGTCTCGACAAGTTTCTAAGAGTCAGAGAAGACATAGTGTCTTAAGGTGTTTGGATCTACCATAACTAAAAATGGAAAAGATGCTAATGTTATCACAAATCATGGAGGGAAAAAGCCACATGCCAAAGTATATAGGGAAGAAAGACCTCAGTTATTGATAATATCCTTGAAACACTGAATAAACTAAATTTTGGACATATCAATGAAGTAAAACTTCCCTACTATGACAGTGGAGACAGGGATTTCTTTACCTTGAAAATTAAAACATTTGAACTAGTGACAACTGAGTGCCAGGTACTGTTTCATAACTTAAGCTCATGATCCCATGATGTTCTATGCCTGCATTGTATAGAAAACTTCACTGATGCTTAGAAAAGTGAAGATATTTGCCCAAATCAGCTACTAAACTGAAGAGCTGAGATATACATTCAGGTTTCCTTGACTTTAGCATTTGGATTTCTAGTTATTATAACAAAGAACCTGTTCGTTAAAATATAGGAAGAATGATTAAGAAGATTTTGGAAGGAAAATAAAGGCGTTGAATGGCAAATTAAGAACCCCAAAATTCTAAAAAGTAGGTTGAATGTTGATGCTGCTTTTGCCTTAAGGGCATTTTGCTCAAGCAGGCTTCATTGAGTTTCAGGTCTGTGACCTTTGAGGGAAATTGTGTAGAGACAAAATTTGTGATAAAAAAAAAAAATGGTGGCGGTTAATGCAGGAAGGCTGAGGACCAAAAAGACTGCATATTCAGGGCAAGAGTGAACTAGAAACTCAACCTGTCCCTATTCACACCCTTTTCCCCAGAATCTTATGAGAAACATTACTTTGCAGAGCAGGAAAAAAGAAATAAAGTCCTTTAGAAGTTGTTGCTATATGTGAAATTTTGAATTAAGAGAATAAAAATGACAACAAAATCATCCTCCAACCATGAATAGTGTACATGCAAATATTAGCCAAGAGAATATAGGTGTAACTCTATTACTATCACAAAAAATTGACAGTGTAATAAAATAATTGGTGTTCATAGACATACAAGTTAAATTCTCAAGGATGTTATAAAAGTTATATATATATGGATATCTTATAGCCTCAAAATATATGAGGGAATTTTTAGAATTACTGAAGTAAATAAATTCCAGTCATGGTAGTAGGTTTTAGCAGACATCTCTCATTAGTTCATAGAACAAACAGACCAAAAAGTATGTATGATATGAACCATAAAATTAGCATTCTTGACCTAAGAAACTTCCAAACTCAAGATATATGGCATATGTGGAAAGATTCCAAATTCAAAATATGGAAAACATTTAAAAATTGATTGTGTTCCATAAAGAAAAATTCAAAAAATTTAAAAGGACTGAAATGATACACAACATGTTCTTTTACCAAAGTACATTTAAGTATAGAAAACAATTTAAAAAGGTTAAGATGAAATCTTATGATGGGAAATTTGGAAATACAGTTTTATGTAACTCATGGTTCAAAGAAATCATATCTGGAAATAATGAGTAGAAATTGGAGGATATTTTTGACTTAATAATAATGGCCATACTAAATAGAAAATCAAAGGGATATACTTATGCCATAATTAGACTTTTGTAGCTTAACTATCTTAGAAAACAAAATTGAAGATGTCAACCATATGTCTCTAAGAGAAAGTACAGTAAAGTAAAACAAAAATTATTTAGAAAGTAATTTGATAAATGTAAGTGCAGAGATAAATGATCTATAAAATGAAAGTATCAAGCAAGCCGAAAGTCAGTTATTTTGGAAGGAAGATCAGTAAAATTGATGAACTTCTGGCAAGTTTAATGAAAAAAGGAGAAAAGGTATAAATACATCAGCTGTTTCATGTTCAGATTAAGGAGATGTCATTCCTATGTTAACTCTTCACCCATCTCTGTTTCCTTGGAAAATAAATAAATCTTAAACTTCACTGGAAAAAATGTTTAGTTTCAGAAGAAAAGGAATATCTCAATAGATGCTTCAACCAAAGCATTGATATTTTAGACTTATGAACCTAAAGACACATTTCTTTTGTTGTAGAGTAACAACAATCTGCCACTCCAAAATAAGACTTTTGGCAAGAGATTTATTTCATGGAAAAGACTTTGAAGACTGGGTAGATGTTGCTTTTTATAAAAGGCACTTATAAGGAGAAACTGTCTCCTTTAATGGTGCCTACTTCAAAGTACCAGGAAGACCTAATCTTACTTATCTTTTTAGTGGAGAAGATCCACTGTACATCAGATCTGCACAACAGTCATACTTTGTTGGATGTGCGTTTCCTGGTAACTTCCCTAACTTACCTTCTACTTTCTACCCTCTAACTATATTATCTTACCTGAGTTATTTAAAATGGTGTATGGATAATAAAGGTTCTAATTTCACCCAGTATTTGGAAGAATTAAATTAAATAACATAATCCAAGTATAACAATGAACATAATGTTTAGCATATGATAAGGGCTCTATTAATATTTATTAAAAAGCCAAAATTAGAACACATGGCCTTTTCTCCGAATGAGTTAGCATTAAGCAAAGTTTCAGAACTGAAATTCAGATTTAGGAAAGAAAATTGGATTGAGTTCAGTTTTCTGGGTTTTAACTATTACATTTATTTTAATATCAGCAGTTTTCCTGTTGTCCAGTTTGTTTCCTGGCTGGGGGTGTAGTGGATGGATTGGCAAATAGGAATTTCTAGGCGTACACATAAACTCTCAGCTCACATCTGCCCCTTCAGGCCAAGGATACATCTGCTTAGTGGATATATTAAACATATTACTATCTTTCTATGGACATAGGTGGAATATCACAGGCACTTTATAGATTAAAGCCTTGAAATAACTAATGAGATCTGTCATTTCATTCTTGGTTTTTAAAATACATTCAAGATAAATCCAATATAAAATAGCTGAAATTTCAGCTTCAGTGCTGACACTAAAAATATAAAAGCATGAATAAGTCCTATCTTGGATGACTATCTAACTTACATTTTAATTTTAGACTCTTCCAACAGCCTTTTGCTTAGGACTGCTAGGACAGTCACAATCTGAATTTATAGCTGAATGAGGTACAATGTTTCATGTTCTGATGCTAAATCAATAATGCTTCAGCTGATCCTCAACTTGAAATGCACCTCAGAGTTTTAGGGATGAAGGTAAATAGTTAAGATGTCTAAGTGATATTATTCCATTTTTTGAAAATGTGTGCAGGAAACAAAATAATTCTAGAATATGAAAGGTCTATTTCTTCCTGATGGTTTTACTCTGATTTTCATTTTCTCACCTTTTTCAGGTGTTTTTATGTCTAACTAATAATAGAGACACTGAAATACATCACAAATGCCAGTATAGATGCAGCCACCAAGAATTATCAATATCTTGAGGGATCTCTTTCCTGTTTATTTTGGTATAAAGGCATCTATATATTCTCATCATTAAATTTAAATTGTGTGAAAGTAATAAGCTCCTGTCTACAGGATTTTTGTCTTTTTCTGTCTCCATATTCAATATATAAGTCCAGGTTTTCCGAATTTATCATAAGCTTTCTAACTGGTCATATAGCTTCTTATATTTTTTCCTCTTACATTTTTTACATTAATATCACTCTAAATCTTCTCTACTGTATCTAAACTTCACTGGAAAAATACATTCTCTCTCTATACACACAAACACATATATACACTGGAAATACACTATACATACATACATACACATACATACATATGTATATATACACACCCTCATTATCAGAGTATGTCTAGTAAATTCTAATTCTAAATGAAACAAACAGACATAACCAAGACCAAGAATACCTATCTCGTGGTTACTTTTTCTTACTGCTTAAAACTGCCAGAATTTATTTCTTATGTGTCCATTAGCACTAAAATACTTTTCCTAAATTTATTATATATCATTTGATTTTATAGTTTAAGAAGCATATGTTGGTCTTTGCTGTTAAATTGAGAGCTCTTTGAGAAATGGGAATGTGTCTGTTTAAAACTACATAGCTCCCAAATCTACTATGGTTCTAGTAGCTTTGTAGATGAAGTGAGTGGATGTTGTTGAGATGAAGAGAACTTAGCACTTTCAAATATATATTAAATGCAAAATTTTTGGAAATTGCTGATGAATTCTATGTAACAAATGAGAGGAATCAATCATTAAGAAAAATCCTATGGTTTTGCATGAACAATTAGAACTATTAGTGAGATGTGAAAGCATATAAGGGACATACTGTGTATGTGTTTACGTATGTGTATGTGAAGATGGACTTCTGTCTTGTAGCTGCTCAGGTATTAAGAATCCTCCAACACCAAAAGTCGAGGAGGAGGAGTCATAAAAATAATCACCTAAAAGTAATCAATGAAATGGAAGTAAAATCAGAGGAATGTTGTATATCATAAACTGTGGTAGGTTATATTGTTATGCATAGTTATCTGCTCTCTGTCTCATGAATGGGTTCTTTTATTCATCTCTGCCTATGTTTCAGAGAAGTATGCTTACCCTGACCTTGGGCTCAATCATGTGACTTGTATTGGTTAGTGGAAAGTGAGGTGCTCCATGGTGTACTCCATGCCTGTACAGAAGATGGAGGGCATTCCAGTTTTCTCTCAGGTCTTCTGTTCTTGAGTCTTCTCCAGGAGAAGAGTGTATCCTAAAGAGAAGCTGCTCTGTTGTCCAGGACCCAGGATGAGAAGACATATAAGGCAGGTAGGAACCCAAATTATAACCTAGAGTAGAATTATAGCAGAAAGAGCACAGAAGCTGATATGTAACTAGAACCTGAAATAGTAGCTTTCTTATGTCAGTAAAATATTGCTATTTTTAATAAAACTTAATACAGTCAAGGTAAAATACAGTAGCAAAGAGAGATTAAATTTCCAAGAGAAGAAGTGACCAATTAAGCTAAAATATTACACAGTTGTTTATGATATATGATTGGTATATATAAAAAGGAATACCTTAGATTTACAAATGGAATTTTGTTGTGATATTTAAATTTAAATCTGACAGTGAACAGAAAGTGAGGAAAGGACAATGCAAATACAAACATATTTTCAGAGTTTTTTTTTTTTTTATGGCAGTGCTCCTATACTGGAGATGGATATATGTTAAGGAATGATGTTTGAAGAGAAGAGAAAGTGTGTTTGAAGAGAAAAAGAAAGCATGTATTCCGAGAGGAACAATTAGTGTAGAGAGGAATTAGTATTACAAGAGAAAGAGAAGATAACTTAAGGAGAAAATTCTTGGAAAAGTAATAAAGTCTAGGGTGAAGAATTGGTGAAGAAGAGACCTTGTAACAAAAGGAAGAGAGTAATATAAGAAACTGCTGCACATGGATTTGTAGATTGGATAAGGGAAGATGGGGGATTCTTGTCTGAAAGCTATGTTCTGAGATGTGTGAAGCTATTGTTGGCTAAATACAGGACAATAAAGAAAAGTTGGAGACTTGAGTAGAAAAGGTAAAGTACAAAATTGCCGTGTTCAGAGTGGGGAAGCAGTCTGACTAGGAGAAAGGAACAGTGTGAGTAAGTAGGGATGAATGTTAACTTGAGGTTTAGGATCATGTGTAAAGTGAAACTATCCAGGCCATGTAGAAGTTATTATCTAACAATATTCAGATTCTTGAGTACAGGTATGGAGATGACAGAAATCTGAGCTCAGTCAAACTTGGAGTTATGCCAGATGTTAATTCAGTGGGAGGGATTAATAAGGAATAGAGGATGTCTTCAAGGATATCTTATAATGATGGTCTTGGAATATAAACTTACTAAGGAATGAAAGGACAGGTTTATTAGAAAAAGGAAGAAGACACTTGTATTGACACAAGTGGGCAGGATGTTTGACTCTCAAATTTTATTGGAATTTCAAATTAAACTTAGTTTCATGCAATCTTGTTTAATAAATATGACTTTAAGTGGAGGAATTATCAGCAGTATCTCCATCTTGTGACTTTTCCAATACTACAACTAAAATGTCAATCAAAGAAAAATTGCAGAAAGGAAATTAAACCAATGGCTTATAGTATGTGACTCAGTTTTCAGAACTGAATCAAAACCATTGCTTAGAATTCCACTATCTGCGTATCGGGAGAAATGTCCCCATCCCTCTGTGAAATTTATTTCATCACCATGCAAGTGATCATAATTGCTTGTACTGTTTTTGTAAGGACTAAATGTGGTTATTTCTGTGAAATGCTTAGTATAGTGCCTGGCTGTACTAACACAACATATTGTTAACTGTTACTATTTTCAAGTAATAACTTTTTATATAAGCTGATTTTGAGACAGAAACTGAGTCAATGTATTCTATTCAGATAGTCAAAAGGTTGTTTCAGTGTTACCCAATGTGAAATTCTGCTTAGTTGCCAGATTTTAAATTATGATACATTTATGAGTACTAGTTACTGATTTAACTGTTAATAGCTACCAGATTTATCTATACTTACTATCTTGATAATTTTCTCTCAGATACAATAGACAGTGGATAAATATCTCCAGTTTGTATCTATCTATGTATCTCTCTAAACCTCATCATTATATGAATAAGTAAAAATCAGTAAATCATCAGAATTATTTTTAACATTTCCTTATTTGTATCCTAATAGCTTATTAGACTCATAGCTATTAACTTGATTAAAAAAAATCTTAGTGTATCTAAATGATGTCAATTAGGTGTAAAAAGTGGTAAATTGGTTTTGAATTAATGTTTCTACAGGGGGTTCATTACTGCTAATGCATTTAACACCAGTTGATATATAGAATTTCAAAAACAATTGTGAAGGGATCTGATTACATAAATCCTAGGCATTTACCAAGTTTATTTAGTTAATACTAGGTAAAGGCTAGGGTATTTAATCAGATAAATGATAGTACATAAATGTCTAAAATATTATATTGTTCAATAGTCTGATTTAATTGTCACAATTGAGTGACCTTTACATTCTATTTAAAATATACTACATTTAAACTATTTAAATATAATTTTTAGCACTGTGGGATTTAGAATAATGTCAACATTAAAGCAATACTGGTGGAAAAACTATGGAAACCAACATGCACATTAACATTTTCAATAAAAATAATTATTCAAATTCCCAAAATAGTGTGCAATATTAGAAATGCTTAGCTAATAAGGAGAATATGTTGCTGCTCAATTCTCTAATCTTTTGGCCAAATTCCACCTAATGTTGAGCTTCTGTATTGTCATTCAAAATGCCAATTTATAGTTAATTTTTGACATTTCACTTTTAGTGTTATTCGACATTGTCAGAAAAATTATTTAAAAGTATTGAGATTCAAGATGCCTGGGGATTAAGCAGAGGAGCTAATAATTTCAAGACTCAGTAGGACTCTGAAATTTCAGGAACATGTTATTTTCAAAAGATATATTGCTTTAATTGGAGATTTTTATTCTAACTGATTTTATAGAAGATTTTGTCTGGAACATTGTAACTTTTTGAAGAACAAATTTTTCTGTTTTCTTGGGAAAAATAAGCTTAATCGAAATAACTAGTATTAGATTCGTCAGGTTGCTTTGTTGTCATGGTAACCTAAGTTTTTTTGAGGCAGAAGAAATATGTGTATTGTAACTTTTGAGTTTACTTTTATTATGAAAAATTTATCTCTCACAACACTTAGGAATGCAGTGTACTTGTCTTTAATATAACACTTAATTCCATATTATTTCTGGTCGTCAGTGATGAGATAGCTATTTGCAAATAAGAAAACAGAAATAAAGAAAGGATATTTGCTTAGATGTAACTAAAAATATCAGTGCATCTGTGAAAAAATATGGGGCTCTTTCTCCTTATATTTCCTAGGAACTGTAAGGCTTAGTAAACTGGTTCTGGAACACATCATTAATTTGATAATAACTACCTGATTTTGTCTAGTGCTGAAAAGGTACACACCTGCTTGTCAAGGGTGCCTGGGCATCTAGTAGAGTGTTGTGACAGACTACAAAAGATATTTTCTTCAGTTAACCTGAAGAATTAATTATAATTAATTTCAGTGGCATCAAGTTTTTATCAAGTTTCTTTAATCTTTTTTCAATTAAAAACTTACCCTTTTTTGCTGAATTAAGGAAAAATGTCACCTCTTCATGAAGATGCATCTTGTGAAATAATCTGCATGCTTAACTTTAGTGAAGCATTCTAAAATGATTAAATTTATGAAGATGTCTTAAATATCCTTCTTTGGGTATCTGGGTTCAGAGAATGGGCTCAAATGATGTTACTTTGACTTATTGCCATTTCTATGAGCAATAAAGCTATCTCTGATCAGGTGTTTTATGACAGTACCTGTGAAACTAGCAGTCAAACTTGTTAGCTGTCAAGTAGGCTAAATCTCAAGCCAGTCACAATCTCAGCCTCTTTAATATAATCAGAAAATAATTTACATTTTCCTCTTTGAAGATAGGTGAACTAAAGAAAAAGAGTCTGTTATACTTTTTAAATAAATTATTGCTAATTTGTTATATGATAATGTGAATTAAGACTTTATTTAATTAAGCTTATGTTAGTCACTTGAAAATTTACTGTGTACTCAAGGTTTAATAAATACATACTTGGTTATAACTTTTTCATACAAAAGAATGTTTATTGGGGCCATCTTGAATCAAATGAAAACATATTGTTGTACTAATAAAATTCTTTTGACACTGATCCTTTTAAAAATGAATTGTTAGGAATATTGTTCATAAAACATATAACAGAAATTATTATGGGAAATATAACTAAAAGACATCATTCATGGAAGGGTTGATACCATAAATAAAATAAAACATGTTTAGTATATGTAAGTAATATCAGGGTTAAGGGGAAAATTCTCCCATCCCTCTGGGTGCTTCTTGAAAAAATATCTGTGCCTCTAGATGTTTGCCCTACCTTAAGACACATTTCTCTGATAAGATGTTTAATTCTGGAACTGTCCCTAAATGTAGGTGATCTACATAATTTAAGTAATGGTAACAATTTCTCCTGAGACTCACAGGGTCTCAGATTGACCTCAGCTCCACATACTAATATATGTAGATTATAGTAGAAAAAAACTGTCTGGACATTTTGAGTATAGTGATCCTACAACTGTGACAGCAGAGAAGTGCCACTGCTTATAAGATGGTCAGAGAGAATTTCTTTGTTAAAGTAACATTTTATTAAAAAAAAAAACACAAAAGAATAGAAAAAACTTCACCACGAATATCCTAGAAAGCCTACTGTAGAGTGGAGGCTCCCAGAGAGGTGGTGGTAAGGGTGGGAAGCTAAGGGAAAGATGGCCAGTGGTGGAGGATTATGGGTGCATTAGTCGTGGGTGTGGTGTGTATACATCTGAAGAATGTGAATCTGTATCTCTGAATCATGTACTATATTGTAATCTGCTTGCTCAATCACTAAAAAAAAATACAAAAAAAATAAAAAGCATGGGAAGCAGAAAATTCTATAGCATTCTAAGGAAAAGGATTCTAGGATAAAGCAAGAATGAGTATTCTTGGCAAGAGCTTTCCAAGATCCTAAAGGTAAGAGCTTGCTTGGAACATTTGAGAAGCAACTAGAAGGCCATGAAAACTATGGGGCAGTATATGAAAATATGGTCAGAGTAGCAAAGCATGAAATTATGGAAAACCTCTGGGCTTTAACTCTCATCCTAAATTAAAACTTTACTCAGTCTCTTAATGGCTGTGTAGTCCTGAGAAAATTCATTAAAGAAATCCTAAAATAATAAGATCACTCATGAACTGTAAGATTTTTTTGCAGCATTATGAAACTATCAGATCCCAAAATATGTAAAGATTAAACACTAATCATTTGTACACTTACTGGGAAGTGTTATTGCAAAGAGATACATTGATGAAGATGGAAGAGAAGGGGGACAATTACAGGTAAGAAGTTCTTGATTCCCTGATATAAGTTTCAGTGTGTGGAAGGGTTGAGCTGGGACAAGTGTGAAGACCATCTGCTCCATAAACAGAAAACTGAAAAAACAAAAACAAAAACAAAAACACACAAAAAACAAAAAAAACCCAGAATATTTGGGTTCTGGTTGTCTGGTTTGGATTAAAATTGGTGACAGATTTAGGGTGGTGGTGATACTGAAATGCCAGCTTGTCTTGGTTCCTTTGGACAGTAAAAAGAAACAGTTTGAAGAGAAGGAAAGTTGTTTAATTTGTCCACAACTAAGGAGGGCAGCAGACTTGTGTCTGGAAGACCATCTCTTGCTCTTTGGCAGAGACGAGGGGTATTTATACAGAGTTACAAGGGAGTAGAGGGGGTTGGGCAAGGGTCAGCGTGTCCATTTGTGCAACACAAGCATCTTGTGATTATATTTGATGTGAGTTTGCTTTCACCATCATATGGTGGTCAGAGATTCTGATGTTTTCTTTGTAGTGAAACTCTTTTCCTTGGAATATAAGAAAGCAGAGATAATTAAGCCTAGAGGGAAAATAATTGAAATGGGAGAGTTTATCTGGTGGGACAGAGAGAAGCATACTTCATTGCTACATCATTCATGGAAACATGTGCAAGTTATAGTTCACTGATTATAGCTTTTTTTCCTTTTAACTAAAATAATAAAGTCATGTCTAGGAGAAGAGAAGAAAAAAGGAGGGGCCCTTGCAAGTTTTCTGACAATGTAGAGGAAATGACAGAGATTTACAGACTGGTGGTTGAGGAAATATGCAGCCTGTTAATAAAAAAAAAGCTAAATTTATTAGAACTTTTGCTAATAATAAATAATAAAGGGTACTTGATAAAGTCTTGGCAGTGTTATAGAAAGGAGAAGTCAGAAGTGTAATATTTATCAGTCTTTGTTGTTTAAATTGAAGTTGTTTAAGGTGGCTCTTTAAAGATAGAAATCTAATTTGGTTTAAACAAAGCTAGTGCTATTGTAATTTAGGAGTGTTGGACATTGAGAGGCAAAGGTCATGAAATAGAGTTTTGATAATAACAAACTATGGTTAATGAGAAAGCTGTTTCTTAGGTAAGCAGTCTGTTGCCTCTAATAAATTGATCTGTGAAGATGCCTGGAAGGAAACACTGAAGTTATTTATTTGTCTACAGCTTTATTTTTCCTTGGCAAAATTTCTTGGATCACCTAAGTTATTTTGACATAGGTGACCTATAGTCTCAGCTAAGTCATAGTGACATAGATGTTCTCAATTCCCCACTGTGACTGGAGAATAGGTCATCATCATCTGGGATACTGATCAGTACAGATGTAATCTGGAAAGTCATGATTCCATAGCAAGTTGCTGGTGGCAGTCATTTCAGATGCTAGATATGTCAGGTTTTCTTGTTCCTTTTGTCAGATGATCATTTTTTGGGAATCACTTGTCAGACCAGAGGCTGTACAACATTTAATATTCTGGAGATCACAGAATTGAATCATGCCACTCAGAAAAATACTAGGAGAATATTATAATCAGAGTTTATAGCCTACTTCTGAGCCTAAACCCAAGCATGAGTAAATTAAACTAAGAGAATAGATTCCATTCTCAATTTGAGCAGCCTGCAGAATCAGATATAGGGGTATTAACCAAAGCAATTAATTTCATCATTTCTTTATCAGCTTTTTAGATCTTCTTAGTAACACTAAAGGTCTCATCAAAGCTTGTAGGAACACATGAAAGTATGACAATTCTCCTCTAAAATAGCATATGCACCATCTCAAGAGGCCAATATTATGTCTAAGGCTGCTCCACTTAAAAGCATCGTATTCCCAGTCTCATGAACTTCTTACTGAGATTGCCTAGGTCTTCTGTAAATTATTGAACCATATCAGTTAAGAGTTTCCTCATATTCAATGCCTCTTAAAGTTTAATATGAAAAGTTCTGAGAATAGCAGAAATCTATCTAGCTAAAGTTTCCAATGAATGATTAAGGCTTTTGACCTCAAATTGAGATTCAGTTTTTCTCCTTCTTAAAACAAGTTATAATGTGAACTTTTTTTTTCAAATATGAAATTTAGGGTACAAAATTGGACCTTGCAGGCTAACAGATAACATATTGAGACAGGCATCAATTTACTGAGATGACATGACCCTGTCCCATTTGCTGTTAGTCAATAGGAATTTTATTGGGAGGTGGCTGTATGTGCTGCAAATGCAATATTAGTCATAGGGGTCTATCCAGTGATGTGATCTTGGCTAATATATACCTGTGCAGGTATCTCTCAACCCCATGTTAATGTTTTAGCCCCATTCAGAAATAGGTGTAGGCATCACACTTATAAAGTAGAGACATTGTTAAATGTACAAATATTTAGTTCTTATAGGGAATCAGATTCTTACATATTATACTTTCTTTGTAAGACCTGTAGATGTTACAATGGTTAAAATATAAGTCACAAATAATATATTTTCTTAAGCCTTAACTCTATGAATGTTTGGTTATAGAGTCTATTTATTACTAATGGCTCTTTGCTTTCAGTGGAAGCAGAAACCTCCTTTTATGATAGAGGGTTTCACATTTTTGGCTACTGGGCTGTAATGCTATCTACCAGATTTGAAGGTATGCCATGATTGAGATTAATTGCTGATAAGAACAATTGTTTTTGGAATAGGTTGGTACTTAAGGGAAATAGCTGGCACTCGGAGGTAAAATACAACAGCAAATTAAAGTGTGTGAATCATGAAAAGACTGCAGTCATAGGTTGGATTCATACTAGGGAGCATATGAGAATTCAGAAATCAATGTTAAGTATAAAAATTTTTAAGTTGGATGTTTAAGAAAGAACTGATGTTTGTTAAAAATGTGAAATGTCAGTCCAGCAGAGGACAGACATTAACTAGGAAAATAAAGATCAGAGGCATAAATAGTAAAGCTTGACATTCTGTAACCTTGGTGAAATAGAACTTGTCCTACAGATTTTGGGTGCACAGTCTGCATCTGACAGTCCTCCTCTTTCTCTGAGTTCTTGGTTTGAGAATTCTTATGATAATCATCTGCTTTTGAATTATTCTTAAAAATATTTAATTTTACATCTCTGAATGGAATAGCAACTTAGGGGTTGAAGTATGGAATTTTGTGTCACTTTAGCCAGGACTCATAACTCTAAGGATCTACAGCATGGAGTTTAACTACTGTGCAATTAACAAAGTAGTTGCAAGGCATTTTCCATCCTGTTTCTTTTTTAGAAAATAAAATCTCTGGGTTTTTTCATGTAGAGTTTGTTTGGGAAGATGTAAAGAAAATGCAATTTGTACATGATGCTAGTAAGACTGAGTATATTGAATTCCTTGAAATAGTTTGCCATGTTTTGATGTCTCATTGAAATAAGTTAGACTTCACAATCAGAGGAGGAATACCCAAACTCATAGAGTGACACAATCCTTTTATATGGTGACAGTTGATGTATTTCTTATGGTATAGATTGCATGGTTAATAGAACATTCTTAGTCATTACAGCCAAAGTGTACCATTGCCACTTTCTTCTTTCCTGAAGACTGAGTGTGACCTGGGTATTAAATTTTCTAATTATGTGACAAGCTTTTCAAAATTATTCAATAACAATAAGTCCCAGGAAAATGAGTACTTGTATCACTGGAAATATAGGATGGAATTCCCCATCCCTGGAACATAAATTTAGGTAAATTTTGCTGGGATCTAAGTCATAGATCTTTGGCAAGGCTCATCTTGAGAATATGTAATTATGTGGACATGTTAAAAAATCACGTTATTTGTGAAATATATTTAGAGGTAGTCAATGAAACCAGGAGATTTGACTTCTTGATTTGGTCTCAGTCTTGTAGTAGTGACAGAAATAATAGACATAAAAGACATACTCTGAAGGTAGGAAACACCTCTCACCTTCTAAAGTTGACTGAGCACAAAGGCTAATCGGTCATCAATGTTGTGGGTAATTTTTTATAATATGTTTGTAGCGACCCATTTAAGAAGCCCTGGAACCATCTTGAAAGCACTAGAGGATACTAGTGTAGTTTTTACCCAGATTTTTTCTCCTTTTGTCATTTAGTACATAGCATATATCCATAATTATTTTATTATTTGGTAAAGTATTTTTATTTTGTAATATACCATATCAGTAGCAGTGAGCTTTAAAAATGTGCATGTTTCATGAAAACTCATGATCTGGTGATCTCTTGCTCAAAAAAATGAATGTGTAATATATAAAACAATGCAAAGTGTTGATTTTTGCATAACATAACATTTATTATGTAATGTGGAGGCCTAGTGATATATTGGACTAGAAATCAGAAAACCTAAATTTACTAAAAGTACATATCATTATCCACTTTTTGAAATTTATTGGGTACCTGAAGCACATTTGGAATAAATGACTGTTCTTTCAGGTTACTTTTGCTTATTTTCAATACGAGTATGTTTTCACATGCAAAAAATGAAATGTTTGATCTTAATGCATTGGATATATTGAAGGCAGAACAAATAAATTATGCCAGTTTTACATAAACATCATTAGATGCTTAAAGTTGGAAATCAGTTGAATTAATCGCCATAATGGTTTACTTTTTCAAAAATTGCTTATTTCATGGAATCAAAGTAAATCTTTGGATGCCTCAGAAGTAAACCACACAGCTATGAACAACTGATCTTCGACAAAGGGGCAAAGGATCTGCAATGGGACAAAGATAGCTTATTCAATAAATGGTGCTGGCAAAACTGGTCTACCATATGTAAAAAAATGAAATTGGACCACTATCTCACACCATGTACTAAAATCAACTCAAAATGGAAAGAAGACCTAAATGTAAGACCCAAAACTATAAAATATATAGAGGAAAACATAGGTAAAACACTACAAGACATACATCTCAACAGTGCCTTCGAGGTGGCAGTCCCCAAAGCAATAAAAATGAGAGAGAAGATAAACAGCTGGGACTACATCAAGATAAAAAGCTTCTGTACAGCAAAGGAAACATTAAACAGAACAAAAAGAAACCCCACTGAATGGGAAACAATCTTTGCGCTCCACACAACAGACAAGGGCTTGTTCACAAAGATATGCAAAGAACTCATAAGACTCAAGAAAAATAAAAAACCCAATCAAAAAATGGGCAGAAGAACTTAAAAGACACTTCTCCAAAGAGGACATACATATGGCCAATAGGCACATGAGAAAATGCTCAACATCCCTCATAATCAGGGAAATGCAAATCAAGACCACAATGAGGTACCACCTCACACTGGTAAGAATGGTGCACATCAAAAAAACCAACAAATGCTGGCGAGGATGTGGAGAAAAAGGAACCCTGGTACACTGCTGGTGGGAATGCAAGCTAATCCAACCATTATGGAAGACTGTATGGAGGTTCCTCAGTCTACTAGAAATGGAACTACCATATGATCCATCAATCCCGCTCCTAGGAATCTATCCAAAGGACACAAAAACACTGACCAAAAGAGCACCTGTACTCCTATGTTTATCGCAGCACTATTTGTAATTGGTAAAGCCTGGAAACAACCCAAATGCCCAAAAGTAGAGGACTAGATCAAGAAGATGTGGTACATATACACGATGGAATATTATTCAGCAATCAAAAATGAGAAACTAGGGACATTTATAGAAACATGGATGGAACTAGAAGGAATTATACTCAGTGAAACCAGTCAGAAGGCAAGAGAAAAATATCGGATGGCTAAACTATTAGGAGGAATATGAAAGAACAACAGCAACAACAAAGAATAAGCTCAAGGAAATGGGCAATTACAACCAAAAGCAAACAAAAAACTCAACAAGACCAAAAAGCCAAGATAAACCAAAGGGACCATGGGTGGGAGGGGAAGGAGGAGAGTGCAAAGACAGGGATGAGGGCAGAAAGTGCACAAGGGACTGAGGTGATGGTGCACGGGTGGAATGGCGGTGGGTACTCCCTGGGGAATACAAATGATGTCAAATATAATTAATTAAAAAAAAATCTTGGATGTTCATTCTGACAAATGTGATATAGTTAACATAATTAGATTGTTATTGTAATTTTAGCTTAGGTGTTCAAAACTAAATTTAAAATAGTTTTGGGGGTGATAAGACAAGTAAAAATTTAGGGGTAGTGTTGTATAAAAATATTTCTATACAACTGGTATACAGCAATATCTTTTTTATATTGATGTATAAAAGGATTGCTATTAACTAATTTAAGACACATGCAAAATGAAAATATACTTGGGATTTGGATTTTCATGGTATGCACAAATATCAAAATTCATGAATAGATTTTATGTGTACACTTTTACAGTAACTGAATAAACCAAACTCTGTGATATTGAGTGTACTTAAGTGATTCACAAAATATTGATTACTTTTTTCTGATGCACCAATATCATACAAAGTTTAAAATGTTTGAGCCTTGGAAAACTACCTGCAATACAGAATGAGGATTGGATTTTTTTTTTTTAGGTGCAATAGTACTTCTTTTATTTATTTATTTTTTATATATATTTTTTTGATTTACATATATTTGACATCAATTGTAATCCCCATGTATTCCCCATCACCATCTCACCAGTGCACCATCACCTTGGTCCCCCGTGCTCCCATCTGCCCTCAACTCTTCCCTCATCCCCTCCCCACCAAGTGTCCCCAGTTTATCCTTCTCTTTTCATTTTTGGTTTTTGTTTCTTTATTGTTGTTATTATTATTATTATTGTTCATATTCCTTTTCTTGATCCTTATTTGGTTCCCTTATATTCCTCCTAGGGGAGGAACCATCTGGTATTTTCTTTAGCCTTCTGACTTACTTCGCTGAGCATAATCCCTTCCAGTTTCATCCATGTTCCTATGAATGCGTCTAGTTTTTCATTTTTGATTGCTGAATAGTATTCCATCATGTATATGTACCACAGCTTCCCGATCCACTCATCTGT